>FR997839.1:18400000-19000000 GCA_905475405.1 Schrankia costaestrigalis
TAATATGTGTGTTACGACCCTTAAAGGTAAGTAAAACTACAATATGTTAGGAGTTTGTAGCGCTTGTTGAAACTAATCAATTGTTTCTACTTTAATTGTGTGCTCAAAAGGGTTTACTTGTTAATTAAACATTACATATTAATTGAACAAATATAGCTACTAGCTTAATTTAATATGTGGAGGAGTGTGAATATTTATTTAGAGTCTATATACTTGAATAGGTATACGTTTTATGTTTTTAATTTTTACGGTTTTAATAACCATAAATATTACATCCTACTCCTACTAATATTATAAACTCGAAAGTTTGTGAGGATGTATGAATGTTTGTTACTCTTGCACGCAAAAACTACTGAATGGGTTTTGATAATATTTGGATTATAGGTAGTTTAGGGTGTAGAATAACGTTTAGGCTACCTATACAAGGCCGGTGAAGCCGCGGGCATCAGCTAGTACTACATGAATTCACGCCTTTCTTCTCGTGGTGATAGACAGACACTACTAAATGCAATGTTCTACGAACCTTACAACAATAATAATATTCATATTGTAACAGAACACACACACACAACAATTAACACCAATTTGTAGCGAAGACCATTGCTAATTTTATGAAGAACCCTAAAAATTTTACGCAAAATCCTTACTTAGACGTAAAAAAAGTAATGATATTTTTACAACCATTTATCATTTTACGGCTCAAAGTATATGACATTACGCAAATTGAAACCTTAATAATGTTACGGAGAATTTTCTTGAAGTAATTGTACAGTATGACCTTAGGCAGTTGTCGTGTACCATCAAGTACCTATACAGGGTGTGCAGAAAATCGTAGATCAAACGGAACATGGCAAAAGTTGGCGTTATTCGCAAAATAAAATAAATTAGAAGTAATAATTGACACTAAACTCACGTTTCGTGAACATTATGACGAAATAATTAATAGAACAAACAAACTTCTTGGATTCATTTTTAGAGCTACAAAGGACTTTAAAAATTCATCCAGCTTTATTTATCTTTTTAACACCCTTATTAGAACCATTATCGAATATGGCACTTTGTTTGGTCACCTTTCTATAAATTACACGAAGACAGACTTGAGCAAGTTCAAAATAGAGCACTAAAAATGATAGCTTTCAGAATGCATCTTGGCCGCCAGCTGACTTGCTATAGTGATAGGTTGCAGCATTTTGGATCATCCACACTGAGTTCGCGTCGTCATGTACAGGATCTATTATTCTTGTACAAATTATCACTCATCCTCAACAATCCAACATATCACTCGCGAGTTTCTTCTTCATCGCTACTGTCTGATATAAACTTTAATTGTAGACCGAATCCAAGACATCCAAGACCCCTAGTATTAAATGTTTATAGAAATAATACCTCTTTCTATAACCCTCTTACCCGCATGTGTAGTGCATATAATGATTTGTTTGGTTCTTCTGCTGGCAGGGTAAATGTGGATTTTGATTTATATAACCCTAATTATACATCCTACCGTAGGGAAGTTCTTAGTATTTTAAATGTTCAGAAAAAATAGTAATTTTATGTCTCTTCTTTTTAAGTTTAGTTTTATTATTGTCAATTTGTTAATTTTAGTTTTAATATTGTCACTTTTTAATGTATGAAGTTATAAATTCAAAGCAATTCAAGGATTTGTCCGTTGACATTTTTTATGATTAGCAACCTTATTGCATGTTGTGTGTACTGTTTTAGGTTTACATTCTAGGTTAAGAACATCTGTCATTAGTTATTTAAGTTGTTATACGATTGTAAACTGTTTGTACACCTAATAAAATTAAATAAATAAAATAAAATAAAATAAATTTTCGCCAAGGTTTAATCATGGTATTTTTGCAACCAATTTCATTTCCTAGTGCACACACATCTTAGAAACTAATAAAACATCATTGATTTATTTTTAAAAAGTGCTCATTTAAAAAAAAAATATTTCAATTTTCTAACTGTGGGATTTTGTTCAAAAAACACTATAATCTTAGACACTCACTTCATGGTGAGTTGGGGCACTTCACATTAATATTGTTGCCCTGTTCCATTTGAGCCACGATTTTCAGCCCACCCTGTATACCTGTTTACGTCGATTTGTTCATTACAGTATTACGCGACCATTTCGGGAACGAAAATACTTGAGTTAGCTTACTGAAATGGTTTCGAAATATTTATAGCGAGAAAATGTTTTCGTATTACGAAATGTGGTTGAATATGATTTATGCGGTTGATATTATTACAGGTCGTCGTTGACGTGGGTTATTTTGTATTGTAAATAATTGTAATATTAGTTTTATTACATGCTTTTGGTGTAGGTTTTTGATATTATATTGTTCTTTAGTTGTAAGTTAAACTAACTGCTTCCTGCGCAAAGCCATCGTATATTATGTCGTGCTTAAGGTCGTCGGATTGAATCCACAGCAAGATGATTGTTTGAGTGATCCATAAACTATTGTCTATCTAATATCTAACTATGAATGTTCTTTGTATCCGTTCAATTGTTTTTTGTAAAGTAACCGCGATATAAGGCATGATTCCAAGGGTAGTTTGGACTCTGATAACATTTTGTGTATGTGTGAGTAACAGGATACGAAGATTTCAACCAGGTTACGTTGAATTCCAACCAACATAAAAGATTATAGCATCCAAATAACAAAATAACATTATGTGCAATACTTTCTATTTCTCGACATGAATATCCTTTTGGCCGGAAACTTTTCATTGAGAGGAATAACTAGTAATATAGAGAACTGCCAAAACTCTTAACCAGTATTATTGATGGATCGATCCCGTGTCTATATAGAATACATCTACATACCTACCTACATACCTATGTATGTATTACGAGTATATTATACACTAGAGTTTGTAGGAGTTGTAGCTCTAGTTTCTATGTCTCTAGAAACTTTATTCAAGAAGAGGAAAAGCTTCTTTGAAACTTGATATAAATGCTGTAACCTACATATTTATCTCAAAAGATACTAGCTTTATTATTTCGAAAAATATATACTCTTCATAACATGGTACTATATCTTAACTTTTCATTATCATATTAACCAAAAGATCTCTGCAGCTGGACATTAGGCCTTCTTCAAATGATTCAACATGGCGTGATCATTTTGCCGACATTGGCTATCGGGTCTACGTGCCACTTTAAAAGCTATTTTTTCATAATAAAAGAAAAACTAATTAATTAAAATGCTTGCTCTTATTACTGACGTAGGTGTTAACAATACGTGACCGCTCCAGACATCACCACTAGGGCTTCTGGACTCTTGTCTTGAAATTAGAATTCATCCATTGTTTGACCGAAATACAGAGGCCAATTAGCAAATTCTCATTGCTGTTACCAAAAAAGGGCTAAGGTCTAATAATAATTGTTTTTTTATCAAAAATTTAGATGCCTACATTTAATTGTCAAATAGATTTAAATCTTAGCAATCCATATTCTGGTATCGCCAATAATTTGATTTCCAAACAAAAGAAAGGTTGCTCATAAATCAAGAGATATTAGACAGTTAGATCGCAATTGTTCCGTGTTATCTGACATGAATCGACCCTCGGCCGGTGACAATTTAGTTTCTTTACCGAAATTGAGTCGCTTTTATGTTCATTCTAAATGGAAATGTCTATTGACACCGTTAAGAAGAAACAGATTCATTATTTCTTATTATTATAGCTTAAGTGTTTTATGTATACTGAAATATTAACTATTTTACTATTACCTAAACTGAAAATACTAAACCAACACATTATTAGCCTCGGCAGCAAAGCGGTCACGCGGGTGCCGTCCACGAAGTCGCGGGTTCGAATCTCGTCTAGAACAATTCTTTGTGCGGTCAACGAATTATTATCCTGAGTCTGGGTGGAGTGCAGGAATTGTCTTATATAATGATCTTTAAAAGACGGACAAGTCGCTTGCTAAATAGTAAGCTTTATGCTCGTCTAAACCATAACTATGCCAAAGAACTCGGCGCTACACAATTATAAGATTCAGAGCGTAAAGTCACTGGACAAGCTATTAAGTTCCACAGGCCTATAATTTCACTAGCTAATCCATTCTACACAGTTACATTTGCACAGTAGGCTTTAGAGGTGGTTAAAATGGACACAACAGTGCAGTGGAGACTATGCAGTTTATTTTTTAAAAGCTACGTTATTTTAACTCATTAAACTTACTTTTAAACACAATCAAAGCTATCACAATCCTTTACTGTAATTAGTAATTAGTAACTAAGTCCTATTGAAGTCTTGTTTGCAAATGACAAGATACTTCTAAGCAAAAAGATTCTATCTAAACAATTAGTCTATTGCCTGTAAAGATAAATTACGTATTAATTAACTCGTAAAATGAAACATGCAAATTATACAAAACAGTAACTACAAATAAATATTCATTAAATGTTATAAAAGACGAGAAAATCTTTATCAGATTAGACGCTTATTTGAATTGCAGATCATTATACTACTTTCTTTATCGTTTGATTAGTTGAACCAACTTGGTGTCTCGATTAGCTTAAGACGCCCAGGGCTCTAACGTGGCTTACCGACTGTGTCAATACAGCCGAAAACCGGGTCTGCTTTTACGTACCCTCCAAAGCAATGACGACTACTTAGGACGGCGGGAAGCCGATGGATGAGGGAGGCATAAGACCGCGTAGGGTGAAAATGTTTGGAGGAGGCCTGTGACCAGCAGTGGACGTCCATATGCTGATATTATGGTAAAGTAATGACAAACTGGACGACCTCTGTGGCGCAGTCGGTATATTACATGGCTGCTACGCAGAGGTCTCGTGTTCGATTCCCGCTCAATGCAAATTTTTGTGTGCATGAATATGATTGTTTGCATTGGTCTGAGTGTTTCTATGTATAATATGTAGGTATTTACAAAAAAAAGTACTTATTTAAGTATGTGAATCCGTTGTCTAGTACCCATAGTACAACCTTTGCTTAGTTTGGGACTAGGTGGCGATGTGTGAATGTGTGAGGATTATTTATTATTTATCTCTGATGAAATATCACTGCATGGTCACCTATCTATGTTATGACCTTGCTGACATAGCTAAACCAACATTATCATTAAACTCTCTAATTTTGATAATGACGAGCTTTAACTAATAGCTTTCATGTTAGTAAAAGCTTTCAAACTAGGTTAGCAGTTTATTGATTAAGTAATTTTATATTTCGGTGAATATGGGTTATAGTGGAGGCGTATTTGTCAAATGTTTCTTTGTTTTAGTACTATTGTTGTTGAAGCTATTTATATGATTTATATGCGATGTTAACATTCCTTGGTTGATATTTTGCGAATTTAACCATTTTGTATATTGCGGCATTTATTATTTTATTATTACTACGAAATTTTGGCCAAAATTCCCATTTCTACCTACCTAGTCAAAATTTAGTAAAGCTTTAGTCGCAAAGTGGACAGTATAGGTAATATCCAACGTGTTGTGAGAAGGCTTTTATAAACTTACATCTCAAAATTGCTGTTGATAATTTTCTTAATTTAGATATTCAAATTCAGTTAAAGAATCTTTTTTTATTCAATTACTTAAAATAAAAAAGGAAATTATGAAACAGACCATTTCACAATAGGATAAAAGTAGCTTTGTTAATGCTGTTCTGTCGTTTCTGCCTACCCCGGACGGGATAAGGCGTGAGTTTATGTATGTATGTATGTAAAAGCTTGTATACAACTTAAGTCTTACCTATAACACAAGATCTATCAAATCGAACATTTAATTTCAATAACTTGCCTCATCTCCACACAAATATAACTACTATAGATATTCCTATAGCTAAAATCTGGTTGGTTTCAATTACACAGATTACCCAAGAGAGTTGCGGGATAGAATTAAACTGTATTGGATCCGATTGTCAAGTCGTAGACAAATGGTTGAGAAAGATATATGGTTGCGAGTGACGATGGTCGGTGCTTTCGACACCTTGTGTGCTGCTATGTATTAGTGTGATTTATTATTAGGGATATTCATTGTTTCTATATATTGCTTTGTCATTGTTAATATTATATGTTACTAGCTTTTGCCCGCGGCTTCGCTCGCGTTAAATTCGGAATAGCACTGTTCCCCTTTTCTGGACACGGAAAAAAAAGAAAATGGAGCCTTTGTTACTCTCCATCCTTATACCTTAAATTCGAAATAACACTGTTCCCCTTTCCGGGACACCCAAAAAAAAAAAATATATATATGTATATTATAAATTTTACTTTTCCAATACACGCTTAAAGAATATTACCCTTATTTACTTTGTTTTCAAGTTTTTGACTATTATTTGAATGCCTACTTAGCTATCTTATTTTCTTTAGGACTTGTCTCGTCTTCATTAAGGTCAACAGCTGACATCATGAAAGTACAAAATTCTATTAATAATGTTATTCAAGATTTTAACTGTATCTTAGCTAAAAGAAAGTGTTTGACATAAAATACCTACTTAATAATTATAAATATAAAAATACCTATTTGTTCAAATCACGTAATTAGCATGTCAATTCTGGTTTTAAATTTAGTTGTCAAATTGTCTCACCTAATAGGTAAGACAATTTGACAACTAAAGTTAACTTAACCTAATTTTAACGATTTTAAGGAACGAGAATTGACATGAAGTTTAATACAAGTTACCGATTTATATCATTTTCTACACGAAAATAAACAGAGGCTGACGTATGAACAACATTTCAAGTAAATTTCTATTCAAATGAGATTAGGAACTAAACCCCTTTCAAATCCTCTGGCGAAGGGACGTTGTGAACAACTCCCTAAGGAATATATCTACAGCAACATATTCTATAGACATATAACATTTCTCGTATTACTGTTCAGTTTACTATTCAAGGGATTATTTGATGTAGTTTTGATTATGGCTATTTTAAAAAAAAAACAGCTACCTATATAGAAGAGCACTTCTGAAAAGAAAAGTTTTCAGTTAGATATTATTTCGAAATTTCTTTTATAAAAACAAACCTAGCCGACATTTTGCCACATGACTAAAGTATTAGCATATGGTGTCCTTCTCTGTTTCCTCATTCCATTGTTTTCTTTAGGGTCATAGCACATATAACGTAACGTAAACGGATCGGCACCGCCTCGCTTTTTTCCTCGGTGTCAAACGTCAAAAATGCGATTACGTTACGATTCCGATTAGTGTGCGTTGCAGTAAGGAGTTTCATACAAAAATACTGAACGGCTCGAGTTGATACGGTGACAACCCGTTTACGTTACGTTATATGTGCTACGACCCTTAAGCGTATAGTAGAGAATATGATAAGACTGACATGAAGTTGGTGACGAGACAGGAGTACATTTTTATGCCTTCCTCATCTTTCCAAGAATGCAATGGAGCTTAACATCAATTGCGTTACCAGACATTTTGCTACTTATCGACTTCTAAGACACTCAAAATATCATTTTAGCAGCCCATTAATGTCCCACTGCAGAGACGGGCCTCCTCCGTGACGGAGGGATACCTGGCCTACTAATACCACGTTGGCCAGACGGATTGGTATAGTGTTTAATTTCAAGTTTTCCTTCTTTGTAATTCGTAAAGATAATAGTTACGGTTAGTCCCTTAGTCGGTTTTTACGACACCCATGGGATGAGATAGGGTGGTGACATATTGTATTCTTACTCCGTCACCACACGGACTCAAAAGATAATACTACTAAATACATTAATGACAATATCTATATTATTCTAAATCCCATTAGCCTAATTTCCTATTCATACATGACAATACATAATTCAACACCACGAGTGTAAAATAGTCCCCGGACAACTATAAGTTTAAATCTCAATTTGCGTGTTCACGTAAACAGTTTAAAATTAAATAGCTTTGTCTAGAGTTACCTCGTTTATATTTTAAACTAATGTAAAATGGTTTAGGTAGTTAGTCAGGACCGCGGTAGTTATTTTATCAAGCGCAGGTATAGATAGGTTTTAGGCATTTGGCATAGCTCTGACAACTGAAAGCTCTAGGCTGTCTGCAACGTTATGGCTTCTAGAAAATCGGTAAAAAGCAGATCATCGAGAAATTGGAGTCATAACTGCTTTGTCTGGCGGGATGACTCATAATTGATTACATCACACATGTCTCAATATTGTACTGAAGGGTTATTTCATCTTATCCTTAAATACAAATATACATACATAAACTCACGCCTTATCCCGTCCAGGGTAGGCAGAGACGACAGAACGCCACTTGTCACGATCCTGGCAAACAGATTGGGGCTGGTCCACATTCATTAAGCGAGTTATACAAGCTTAATAAATGTGGTAAAAGGTACTTGTACTTAAAGGTTTGAGAATTCATTGTTTTGTAGATTCATTTAATTAATTATCGACCTTTCCTACATCTAGTGTTGGTCAAAAAGCATTTGGCCAGACCGGTAAGTGATGGTAACTGAGTAATTACAAGACTACATTCAACTGTTTATATTACTTGGCTATATCGACCTCTATTGCGCAGTCGGTATATTAGGTACATGGCTGCTACACAGAGGTCTCGGGTTTGATTCCCGCTCAATGCAAATTTTTGTGTGCATGAACATGATTGTTTGCATTGGTTTGAGTGTTTTCTATGTATAATATGTATGTATTTACATGTTTATCCGTTGTCTAGCACCCATATTACAAGTTTTGCTTAGTTTGGTACTAGGTGGCGATGTGTGAATGTATAAAGATTATTTATTTTTTTATTTATATTTACAATTTCCATCAAATTCGTTACAGTCTTATTGCCGTATCAGGGCAAAAAACCTTGTGTCATACATTTTTTCTCTTTGTAATGGAAATATGTCATAAATCATGTCTCCTTATTTCCATATCTGTGATCAAATCTACAATTGTGTTTTTGAGTGATATGGGTTACAAGTATGTACAATGTTCCTTTTTATATTTTATCCGTGTATTCTGTTGGTACATACATTATATTTTTAGTAATTTCAGTTACATGGACGTATCAAAGAAGTATAAAATATGGTTTACTAATGTTTCCCATAATTTCATATGTTATGGATTATGGCAAACAATGTTATTATAAATGAAATTATCGGAAACAAGAGAATACCATAAAATATCCTGTTGTCATTAGCCATAATGCCATGTAGTCTTGAATTAACCGCTTTAATGGCACGGCTAGGTATTTTGTTATAAAATAAAACTATTGTGATGGGTCAGAGATCAAACAGATTGACCATAGATTATACACAGATTGACCTTATTTCTCTGTATGGTGACGGAGTAAGAATACATACAATATGTCACCACCCCATCTCATCCCTTAGTCATCCGGGACTATCCGTGAATATTAACTTTACGAAATAAAAAGAAGGAAAACTTGAAATTAAACCCTATACCAATCCGTCTGCCCACGTTGTCTTAGTAGGCCAAGTATCCCTCCGTCACGGGAGGAGGCTCGTCCCTGCATTGGGACATTAATAGGCTATTATGATGACCTTATTAACTTATTTAGATGAATTCAATATAACTTACAATGTTTCTATGAAAATTTATTAAGTCGCTTCATTCAGGTATTCTCCTTAAAGAATCATTGCTGTGTATCCTTCATCAAGTTTAACATGTTTTAAAGGGTTTTTTAAATAAGATCCCTTTATCTTTAAAGAGTTTCAAGAAATTAAATATTTGCCTTTTTTATGAGGACTCATATCTTGATTAAAAACATTTCTTTATTTGAACACGTCTAATCTTTTTTATTTCAACTTTCATCAAATATTTAACAATATTCCACGTCTAGACTCCACAATGTTAGAAAATGAGTTTAGGCTATTCTTAGTGTGAATCATGAAGCCAAATAATTACCCATTAATCAGCTTCAAGGAGATTCAATTCTCCGTGTGGTGACGGAGTAAGAATACAATATGTCACCACCCCATCTCATCCTATGGGCGTCGTAAAAACCGATTATGGGACTATCTGTGAGTATTATCTTTACGAAATAAAAAGAGGGAAAACTTGAAATTAAACCTAATCAATAATTAATTATGTTAATTATATTAATTAATGAAACAAGACGTTTCATTCAAGACTCTTTTAAATTCCCTTCATCACTCAAATTGATTCTAAATTTTTAGATGGTAAAGTCAAGTTATTTTTAACGTGTGACCTTAGTGGAGACACCGCCCCTCATTTAATATTTAAATTTGGAACGACAATTCAAATAGGGGTGAATGGATAATGATCGATAAATCTGAATAGAAGCCAGACTTTTAATGTCCCACTTCAGTAACGGAGGGACAGCTAGGTTTCTTGTATTATGCTGGCTAGACTGTATTTGGTTTTATGTAACTTTTTTTTTATAAATACAAGAAAATAGCTCTTCATCATAACAGCCCATTATTGTCCCACTGCAGGGACGGGCCTCCTCCCGTGACGGAGGGATATTTGGCCTACTAATACCACGCTAGCAAGACAGATTGGTATAGGGTTTAATTTCAAGTTTTCCTTCTTTTTACATCGTAAAGATAATATTCATGGATAGTCCCTTAGTCGGTTTTTACGACACCCATGAAATGAGATGGGGTGGTGACATATTGTATTCTTACTCCGTCACCACATGGAGGCTAATACAATAGCTCTTATCTATATATAAAATACAAACATACATAACCACAAACATGCGCAGGAATATGGTGCTACCACTACTTGTTAAGTAGGGACTTAACAAGTCTGATAATTTGTACCTTGCTGTTCAATCAATATGGAAACAAAATCGAGGAACTAAATAACGAACCAACCACCAAATAAAAAAAAAGAATAATATCTAATACTTAACTTAGTTAATTCAATAATTACTTGAAGATAAACTGTGATAACCATCAAATATCTGTTAATTTTTTTTTTTTTTTTTTTTTTTTTTCTTTCTTTCAAATATCAGACTCCAGAGAAAAATAATTATTATTTTCCAAGAAACATTAAAACAATTTGAAAACGTGCCGTTTCTAAAATTACGATGTTCTAAATTGAAGGCTGCGAAGTTGTAAATAAAAGTTATCTCGTAAACATATTTCTTAAGCCTCAAGCAATTTTCTTTCCCGTTACTCAGAAATGTTTTAGCCAACTTAATTCTTGAGCTTTCAGACTGCCACTCAGGGCCTCGTTTAAGGCTTCGGATCTAGGTATTCAGGTCGCGTAAACACTAGGACTTTCTTATGACGACCTAGTTATGTTTAAGCATAACTTATATGATAAATGGGAGAGGTTTGCTAATTAAGAAACGTAAATAAAGTTGAGAATAAAGTATTTAATTTTGGCAGTAGAAGTTAGTGCGTTGGGAATATTAGTAGGTTTACTTACTACAGTTTAAAATATCATGGTTGTTGAAGTCTTACTTGCAAGTCAATTTTTATAACATACCTACAAAAACTTCATAACAGCCCATTAATGTCCCACTGCAGGGACGTGCCTTCTCCTGTGACGGAGGGATACTTGACCTTCTAATACCACGCTGGCCAGACGGATTAAATTTCAAGTTTTCCTTCTTTTTATTTCGTAATGATAATAATCACGGATAGTCCCTTAGTCGGTTTTTACGACACCCTTGGGATGCGATGGGGTGGTCACCACCCCATATTGTATTCTTACTCAGTCTCTACACGGAAAAAAAATTAATGTTTATTAATTTAACAAAATATGTATTTTTGATGCATGCTAAAATGGTATTCTACTCAATAAAAAAACCTTATTTGGATATTACTTATATTTAATACTATTATAAACGGGTCTTACTCGCGGTATATACTTATTATTACTATTTTACTTATATTACTTAAACGTTAGTTCTCAGTAAAATGTTTTCTATTTACAACCTAGTCTTAGTAAACCTCATACTTTAATGTAATAGTAAAGATGAAGACCTGTATTCAGTTTTCGATGTGAGTTTATTTTTTTACGTATACGATTCTGAGTGCGATTAACAAAAGTAATACACAATTTTAAATGTATTTTTTCTGTAATCTTTCGATTTCTAGTACTTTGAAAATATTATTATGTAGCTTCCCTTTTTACTTGCACCAAGACTGAAATGACGTCACGACCAGAACTGTACAGCCTACTTGATCTAATTAAAACGCTTAAATTTTGAAAGTACAAAATTTAACCTCAATATTTTTAATTGCCATTTCAAGGAAAAGAAAAAGAAACTTTCATAGAAAATTTATATATTTTAGGTTTAAAGACGATGTTTTTTCTGGATTTTTACAAGTGATGACTTAATAATTAAATTCGCTGATATGTTGCAAGCGTATTAAGCGTAATTGAATAAAAAAAAATCGAGTTGGGATAAAAAAAAACTATAATATCCGAATATTAAGAGATCGATTACTATAATATTCGAGTTTTAAGAGATCAATTATTTTAATGTAGATGCAGAATAACGGGTATACGATGCATAATATCTGATCACTGTAGGACATAAGCTTGAGTCATACAGCCCTGTAATTTAGCTAAGAAGAGCAAACGAGCGAAGCGTTTTCCTTTTCCATAGAATTTCCTTACAAAAATTTTATCAACAAAATATAAAGAAATATTAAAACATTTTTCACAATTTTAAATTATTAGCATCCGAGAACTAAGTTTATAAGCACTCTGTTAAATAAGTTGTCACAAGTTTGTTACAAAATTTCACAGATTAAAAACTTTGCTGTCTAAGAAAAAACATTTTATCATTTTGAAAGATTAGGTAGGTACTACTGACAATCAAAAATTTTCAAGTTTCCCAAAAAAGATTACGAAAAATTCGGAGAGCCTACTTTTTGAAACTCTTATATAAATGTTTTTTACCATCTCCTTAATGTATTCAGATTTAAATTTAGATAGATGTTTTGTAATTTCAAGAAATTTTGAACCAATTGTAACATCATAACAGCCCATTAATGTCCCTCTGCAGGCACGGGTCTCCTCCATTGACGGAGGGCTACTTGGCCTACTAATACCACGCTGGCCAAACGAATTAATATACGACACCCATGGGATGAGATGGGGTGGTGACACACTGTATTCTTACTCCGTCACCACACGGAGACATAATGTCACATAATGTCTGGAAAAATATTGTAACATAATGTCTGGAAAATGAAAAAATTAAATTTTTGGATCTTTCTCTACTCGGTAAACTGGCAATTAGGGAACTAGAACTAAATCGTCTAATGTTTCTCTCAACACTTTGTCTGTCTGTCTGTGTTCAACACAACTTAAATGCCCTGTGTAGTTTGCGCCATTTCTTCTCTATTAGCCCCTACGTAGAGGTGTGAAAATTAAATAAACTTGAAACTATTTAAACTAAGGGTTAGTAAATTAAAATTGACGACAATAACTTATAAAATATGTTGTTTTTATCTTAAAATATAAATGAATTGAACTGAATTGTAGATTCATTTATACACAGAATGAAAATCACTCTGGGGAATTTATCTTTACTTGACATATAAAAGATAACTGTTAAGCCGTAAGTAGCAATGAAAAACACTTTATTATATTTTTATTTTTTATCCTCAGGATTTAGTAAAAAGTGGCTAAACTAGATAACTATGTATTTAACACTTGGATCGATACGCGATACAAACCCATCATGCATGTCATGCCAGTTTTATAACTTATTTTCTATAGAAAAAAAGCGGAATGTTTAGGAAACGTGATAGTTAATGGACTGATGATTTTATATTCTAAACTAATCTATTTTTGATAATTAAATATCTTTATCACATACCAATATCTGGTATTTATTAGTGCATAACGCAATTTGAATATTATTGAACAATATTTTATTTATTGACAAGTAACTTTGCAACGTCGCACTTTGTTTTTTCTTTATTGCAATTGCTCGAAACGTGTTACTGAAGAAAATCAGTTAAAAATTAAATTAACAGCTGCGCTAAAAACAGTTTTAGTTAAAACTTTATACCTAGAACTAAACAGAATCTAATCGAGTTGGTAACTATTGGAATTCGATGAGATTATCGAGCGAGTGGACAGCATTCAATCGAATAACTTGTACGTACGCCATTTTGAGAAATTCCGATAAACTTTGATAGTTTTCCTTCCTTTACTTTGGCACGCCATTTCTACAGAACGCCTTTTCAAATACTATTGCCAAATTCTTTTTCTGTTACTTGTGTTTTTTCTAATCAATGTTTAAATCTGAAGTGTTTTCGGTTGGAATGTAATTATAAAAGCTGTTGTTAGCAACATGGTAATACACGAGTATATTGATATCTTAACAGGACCTAAACGTACTATTGCAAAGACGAAACTCTTCCAGCTGTAGGAGTAGACTTAGATTAATAGTACAGTCACAAGCAATAATATGTACACATTTTGTAAAACAGTTATCTAAAGATCTGCCAATCAAAAATTGAATATACGAAGATTAGTTCAAAACTGTACGTAACCTTTTCTCATTTACGAATTAATAAGAGTATTCTAATATCAATGTGTATATATTATTGCCCGTGACTATACCATACTAGCCACCCGTATTGGTATTGAGCTTACTGTTTCAGTTTTCCTTCTCTAAAAATGGTGTAAAGTTTTTTTAATTCCCTAATTTGGGTTTTACGATAAACTCGGGTCAAGAAAAGATATTAATTCTCAGTGCATCACCGCACAGATAGCAGCATACGCTATTAAATGGCCTTGCTATTAGGCCATTATGTTCTAAACGTTACAGAATCACTTGCAACTTTACTGCGAACCATTTGAAAGCCCATTTCAAAGCCGTTAACCATTCTCTTGGCTTATACTTTATATTTATTGCTTATCTTCAGTTAGTAATTACGAACTTGTATCCAAAACCATTAGATGAAATCCTACTCTAATCCGCCAAAAGTTCAAACGTTGGAATAGAAATCAATTCGGGTTGTCGCCAATAAACGCCTCCGAAACTGTCGCTCGCTCCATTTGGTCGGCTTAGCTATAGCCAGGGAGGGAGTTCAATCTAGCGACTTGTTTGAACAACTCTGCTATTCAAAATAGCTGCTAGGAATATCTAGCCAAATGTATAAGTAGACTAGATGTGCTTGTGTTATTGCTAGAATGTTTAAAGGTTGTATCTATTCAAATTGTATTCAGTGGTTTGGATATTCTGGAAACATTCGAAATGGTTTTCAAATGTTGAAAACTCGTGGTGGGTGTATGTTGTAGGTAAATTTATTTACCTTCATGCTGAATTACCCGA
Source organism: Schrankia costaestrigalis (assembly GCA_905475405.1). Taxonomy (NCBI): domain Eukaryota; kingdom Metazoa; phylum Arthropoda; class Insecta; order Lepidoptera; family Erebidae; genus Schrankia; species Schrankia costaestrigalis. The sequence goes on from FR997839.1 coordinate 18,415,220, forward strand.
TGTTTTTTAGTTTTATACAAGTCTGTATATTTAGCTAACATTAATCATAATTATGTTTTGTTAAGAATTCAGGTTTTAGTTAAATGACTAAGATTTAAACTTATATTTTATCACATTTTCCTACGAAAACAAAAGAATCTAAATTTGATGTTAAGCCTTATACTCATCGATCACTTACCATCATCCTATATCGATCGATCACAGTCAGAATTCTAAATAATCAGCCAAATAGTAGTGGGATATAGATAAAGTATATTCCAATAAATAAATTAAAATAGTCTAACATTTCCAAAATTTTACTTCTCATGATAAACCATTTGACAGCAGCAAATCCAATTTTCCATATAAATTTCCTTTCTAATTATTTCCGTTTAAGCAAACTACTATTTCAATAAATTTTATGTTATAGCTTAACATACATTATTACAGAAAAGGAAAAATTACATAACAGGAAAAATCCGCAATTACTTTTGTAGATAAGAACCCTGACCAGAAAAACATCGTGGTTAAGAAATAGATACGACGTTCGCATACAAATCGATGACAGGAAGTTTTCCAATTATTCCGTGAGGATGAGGCTTACAGAAATTACTTTTCCACTTTTTCCTTAAACTATTTGAGTATGAGAACAAAGAATAACATGATAATATTTTTTGGGTATAAATAGATAAGAAATTGGATGCAGGGTGCATTCGGTGCTAAGCTTTTACAAGGAATTGTCTGGAAACCGCAACAGTCAGGGACGCATGGAAGACCTTTGGCTCACAGTCGTATAAAGGGTTAATAAAAAAGGGTTATCAATGATATTTATTCAATTTTTTGTACCTTATAATATGTCTTTACTTGAAAATGAATACATCTTTATAGTTTTAGATCCCAAAACTTCCATGAAAATGTTCAAAAGTATTTTACGTGAGATTTCTGCAGCTTTGTACTTAGATAACATGAAAACTTCACCTTATCCTTGTAAGACTAACCCTTTTTATATTTTAGATAAAGCCATGAAAGTTAGTGAGTCATTCATGGCAGCTGTAAAGGTGTGGCCAGACGTCCGATCAATATGATACGGACACGTCACTGACGCCATAGAGTCCAACTGTCTGGCAGTGTTTTTACAGCAACAGAATTTTATTGTAGACATGAACTTTGGGGAATAAAAATGTCGTTTAGAAAGGCTAGTGAAAATTTTATTGGAATTCGAAGAACTAAGAATGTCGACGACCTATGTGGTGCAGTTGGTATAATATAACATGGCTACTACGCAGAGGTCTCGGGTTCGATTCCCGTTCAATGCAAATCTTTGTGTGCATGAACATGATTGTATGCATTGGTCTGAGTGTTTTCTGTGTATAATATAGTAATTACAAAAAAAAATAAAGTATGTTTATCCGTTGTCTAGTACCCATAGTACAAGCTTTGCTTAGTTTGGGACTAGGTGGCGATGTGTGAATGTGTATGGATTATTTATTTATTTATTTAATGTAATGCATATAGAAAGTCAGTTTAATATAGTGGTTATAATACATGAAATTTCCGCTCAAGTGAAATATTAGTGTGTAATAAACATGATTGTTTGATTCTGGGTATTTTCTTATTTACAATTGTTTGCACAAGCTCTGCTTACTTTGGAACTAGATGATGTTTTATGAATGTGTGAGCAATGTTATATTATAAGCTTTGAAATTTTACAAAACACGGCTTTATCCGCACAAAAATATATTATAAGTTCAAAATACAAAGAGGTACAAAAAACAAGGATACTACTTACGTCAAGATTTGTACAAAATTGGGAACCCCGTTATTACAGTATTCTGTTCATACTGGACCTTTGGGTTTATCATAATAATAACATACAAAAGTTAATAGATACCGCGCTATCCACGTTCCATTGTTTTGTTTTGAAATACAAGTTCTTTTTTCTCTTTATTTAAAGAGCTTTGTCAAAATACAAGCTTAATATTTATTAGTTATTAATACTTTAGTTCAGTAACTGATAACGTTAATAGTTTTTAACGACGACCTTCTGTGTTGTAGTCGTCATATTACATGGCTGCTACGCGGAGGACTCGGGTTCGATATTCGCTTAATGCAAATCTTTGTGTTCATGAAAATTATTATTGATTGGATTGGTCTGGGTGTTTTCTATGTATCATACGTAATGCATAATTATATTTGTGTATGTGTATCCAAAAAAAAGAATTCAAGTATGGTTATCGATTATCTAGTACCCATAGTACAAGCTTTGCTTAGTTTGGGACTAGATGGCGTTGTAAAAATGTGTAAGAGATATTTAATTTTGTTTTTGTAGTAGTAAATGTATTGTATTAACGTAATACCACCTTCAAGCAAATGTAACTTTATTCAGTTAGAAAGGTAAAGTTAGTGACATTACAGGGATAAGTTACTTAACAGCTTGTGACAACAGTATTGCAGATGCATTGTAAGCTTTATATTCGTAAGCAGAAAGTTCTTAATTGAGCGACTTATGCCAAGCAATTATGTCGATTTAAAAAACGTTGCAAAAGTTAATTTAATAATGTTTATGATTTCATTGGAAATATTTATATAATTAATAAGCTTTACATAAGTACCAACATTTGAAGCCCGTGGACTCAATACAAAAGTAACTTCAAAACTTTGATACTCTGTATAGAATTATTTGTTAAAACTTTAAAGGTCTTCTGTTTATTGTGAGCAAAATCTAAACTGTATGAAATAAGTTAAATCAAGGGCATATTTCGAAAGCTGAGCTTGTCTTGGCAATCAGAGTTCCGAAAGATTATGATATATGTATGTACAAATAATTAGTTATTTGTCTAGTACTCACTCACATAATCGCGTCTGCATATTTCTGTTGAATTAATATTTTAAATAATCCCTTGAAATAATACTAGGTGACCCGTGCCCACTTCATTAGGCCGCGATAAATACGTGTCACTTTTTTAAACATATGTCATTACTGTTCAACTCCTATTAGTCATAGTGTGATACTATATAGCCTATGACACTCTTCAATAAATGGACTATTCAATACAGAAAGATTTTTTTAAATCGGTTCAATAGATCCAGAGATTACCCCATACAACGTCACAAACATACAAAACTTTACCTTTTTATAATATTAGTATAGATTAGTGTATTCGGTATAGATCTTCAAAACATTTGACCCTTACAATTGGAGTGAGCTCGTTAAGCATTATCCTTAAGCAATGATATCGGTTCCTGGTCACGTATGCCCCTTATCATCTGAATCTTAGGACAATATGTCTAAAAATAAAATAAGGTATAGGCCTTTACGTGTTCGGATTATATTTGTAAAAGGTTGATGCCAAAAAGAAAAGACAAAAATGCAGCGTACTTAGTGATATTTCCAATGCCACGCTCTTGTGTGCTCATTTCCAATGCTTCTTACGGGATTAATATAATATTAACACAACGCCATCTAGTCCTCAACTAAGACCAGTTCCTTTAGTTACTAGAGAACTTAAAAACTAAAATATATCCTGTTTTTGTCAACATTTATATTGTAGATGAAAAACACTCAGACCAATTTAAACATTTATGTTAAAGCACACAAAGTTTCCATGAAGCAGGAATCGGATCTCTGCAGAGAGGCTTTTGATAAAATGCACGAAAAATATTTAACAGCCTCCTCTTAATTGTTACACTTATTTTAACAACCTAAGTGGTTGTTCCGTAATGTCAACTCAGACATTAAAATAATAACAAATTAAGTAAATTTTTTCTCTTCTAAAACCCTTTCAGGGAAAATAAATAAAAAATATAAAATGGCCGTGTCCTACCACATTGTCAAAAGCTCGTTTAGGTAACTCCATTAAATTTACACATAGAAACAATTCAGGATGGGGGATGGTGGCACAGTGAGTCATTAAGCGAACCTTATGGTCGTTACGACTGCCCTCTGTTTGCTCGATTTGGAATTTTTGTTTGGTTTTTTATTTATGTATGTGTAGAGGAAACGTAGTTGTGTATTAGTTACGTATCAAATTTCTTTGTACAAAGCAATATTATTAAAATACTATTATTGAATATACAGAGAGATATTATTGAACTCATTGAAATGTCAGATGTTATTGCCAACCTGCCCATAGTAATATATTTATGCTCGTGACTGTACTAAAGATCCATAGGAGTGCTTCCATGATCCATGTAGAAGCAATCCTTTTCTTGTATAGATATGAAACAATTCCACGCTGATTAGGCGGTGTACATATCAACATTGTTATGGTTCTCTAGGTCGAGGACTGGGAAGACATTTTTACCAACGATGATCGGAAATTTATTATAGTTTTGTACTATACTTATACGCAAAGACTCGTGGCAGTCGGTGCCATAGAGTGATTTATGGCACCGACTGCCACGATTATTTACGTTAGTATAGTCAGGGGGAATTGGGAAACAATGCCATCCACCATTTTGTGGCGGCGGATATTTTGAACAGATTATAAATATACATAGCTAAGATCAATCCTGACTGAAAAAAACGAAAACAGAATATAAAACACTACACTAATTTACGAGTATCTATCTAGCCTAGCGTGGTAAGTAGTCTGTCCACTGTAGGATACACGTCTCTGCAGTGTCCTATTACTCATCATCATAACAGCCCATTAATGTCCCACTGCAGAGACGGGTCTCCTCCCATGACAGAGGGATACTTGGCCTACTAATCCCAATCTAATCTGTATGAATTTTCTCTTATATAAAACACAAATCAAATCGTATAGAAATAAAAGATAATATTGAGTGAGTTAATGCAATGTACCATGTTATTGTTTGCCATCATGTTAGCCATGTTCATTGATATTTACTACATTTATTTTCTACACACAAGCAATATTGCGAACTCGAATCAAATATAATATTATCTATCTCGATTTTGCTGTTGCTTCACTAAACACTTATTTAGCTTTACTTTAGGTTTGATTTTATTTCACTTGATATAAGTAGAGTAAGTAATATTGGCAAGGTCTTTATAAAGGTGGGTGGCTACAATAATTCAGTGTCTCTTTGTTTCGAAAAGTCGATAAGGGCTATGGAATGCTTGGCGTTGGTTTGGATAAAAAACCTTTTTTTATTTTTTTATACAAAATTTCGACATTTGGGGAGTAATTTTTGTACAGTGAGTCAGGTGAATTATTATTCTGGGAAGATCCGCAGGAGAACTAAAGTGTCCGACATAATGCTCCGGATTGCCCGGTTAAAGTGGCGGTGGGCAGGGCACATAGCGCGAAGAACAAACAATAACCGACAGCCGTTGGGGCAGAAAGTGGAGTCTGGAGTGGCGACCGCGAACCGGAAAACGCAGGGTGGGGAGACCCCTTACACGGTGTACCGACGACCTGGTTAGGACGGCGGGAAACCGATAGATGAGGGAGGCGCAGGACCGCACACGGTGGCAATATTTGGAGCCCTATTTGCAGCAGTGGATGTCAATTGGCTGAGATGATGACGATGATGAGTCGGGTGACTCGCTGTACAAAAATTAATCTACAGTAAAGTGATTAAAAGATATTCAAAACATTCCATTTTAAAATATATTATGTTGCTATCAAAATATTTCATTAATCCGTTACATGAACTGTAGCTTTCAGTGTAAAGTAAAATGTGTCAACACGCTAATACTTATAAGTTTAAAGTTGCACCCTTCGACGATGTTTCTGCCTCTCAAACGAGAAAGTTTTATAGAAAATTCTTCAATCTCAAAAGCTCTAAGTGAATAAAAAAGTGTACTCGACGGGTCCTTTAAGATGTCGCCATCTTGTATAAGTTTGTACCAGTGTGTTTGCTAAATATCTTTCTTTTATTGAATGATAACTTCTTTTATAACGGGATCTGTGGAATTATTTATTAAAAGATGCTCTTTTTCAAGTACCATGGTATGTCCGAGTTTTGATAAAATACGAGTGTATTTAATCAATCAATCAATCATTATTTATTTGCGAATGTAGGTTGCGAATTAAGTCTCTTAAGTTGTCGACAAGAACTACTTTCAGCTTGACAGATTCACAAGTGACAAAAACAGCTGCTGTCAAGTCTTTGTAGGTCAGAGAGGACAGATTACGAAGTCTACACGTAGTCAAGCTAAGCACTATCTGGCCCCTTAGTCCATCCCCAACAAACATAGATTGAGTACTGGTACACTTCTCGCTATCAGTGACTAAACGACCAATAAAGGACACTATGTAAACGCACGAAATATAATTTGATGAGATAATAAAAATAATCCATTTTAGCAAGGTGCTCCTCATAAAAAACCACAACCCATCAAGCAAACGACATTCAACAAACTAGAGGTCACAAAGAACATTACATTTCCACCATTCAAAATAATCCTACTTCCAAAGATTTCCCTCAGGACATAAAACAGAATTATACAAAAAACAAATTAACTACCACATCCATTTAAATAGTTGTTTTTTTTCTCCTTGTGAACAACAGTATAATATAACAATATGTCTGTGTGTATATTTGACCTATATACATGTAAACTTCCCCGGAGTATATTTCGCAGGTATGCTCCGCAGTTATTTTAATAATGTTAACGAGTCACGCGTATGTTATACGATAGGTACCTACGAGGTTTTTGAAAATAATACCTTCATTTACTTACAAATATTTTATGATATAAGTATTAATTTTTTTTTTGTTTTAATGAGGACGAGTTTGTATTACGAGATAGGAAGGAATAATTATAATGAATATTTATTTATTTACATACGAATTTTATGTTAAAATTATACTACATTTCAATTTCTAAAAAAGCTCCGTTTCAATTATGGTGTAATACTCGTATTACTGTCTGGAACTGGGTTTCCGATGTGAACTTGTTTTCTGACTAATTACATAGTTACGGCAATTGCGTTCAAAGCTGTGATTAGCCTGCGCCTAGTGTTGCAATCAGAGCCATGGCCGTAATTCGACAAATGTGTATAACAATTGAATCCAAATCTGGTAAAACGTCATCAGCTACCGTGAATCTGACATTTTGAACTTCCAGCTTGTACTTTCATGAACTCATTTTATTAGCTAATAATTTTTCTTCTTTTTGAACCGTTACAGGGCCGGATCATTCGCATGTCCCTCAATATTTTTCGAAGCAAGTCTGGCTAAATTTTCTTCACAATAGGTATGACTGAAAGGCCCCAATGTCATACCGATGTCAAATGTTAATTACGTAAGATATCTTAAAAACGTGTAAACACGTATTCCAAGAATTAACTGTAAATTAAAACTGTTGCTAGAATAACAAAACCAAATTATTACTCACCATTTCTTACGTACGCTGCGGCTCATTTTGTAAATTTTCTTTGAAAAAGCCAAGCATTAAAGGGAGCTTCTTATTTCGTTTCTGACGTAATCATATCCCACGCGCTTCTTTATAAAGGACCTTATGCTGTATATTAGGTGTTTTTAGAAACTGAACACGACTTTAACATTATCAGTAATAAGAACAGCTTTACAAGGAAATGTTTACGTCTTGTTAGCTAAAGAAGTTAACTTTGAAGAAATTTCAGGCTAATAATCATAATGAGTGTACTTTTTTATAGATATGTAGACGTTAACTCGCGCTTTGTATCCGTGAGGCTAGGTAGAGATGAAGCAACACCGCTTACAATATTTACCACCCTGTTTTTCATGTATAAAACATTGAAAGAGGAGGTTCTATAACGTCATCTACAGCTGGCATTCTGCCATTTTAACACCCAACGCAAAAACGACAGAGTTTATTAAGTTTTAGTTTAGTGTTCGTGTCTGACTGTAACATCGTAGCTCACGAACGGTTGAATTACTGTGAGATTACAATTACATTTTGTCATTTGTGAATTAGTTGGTAGTAATCTCAGCTATGCTTGATCAAAATCGGTCCATGATAATCTCTTTAAAATAGTAAGAAATCTCTTGGCAAATTTTATCAGTCACTTTCCCTATCGTTACTTACCAACTTACATCAAGATTATAAAGTTGTCTGATGAAGTGAAATTAACAAAACGTATCCAATTAGCATTGTTCTAAGTACTTCATACATTAATCCATTCCCTGAACATTACTAATGCCTCGTTAGACATAAGTTTGTATTGAATGAGGGACCGAGGGTGCACCCTTGGGTGATACCTATTATATCTATTAATTCCCTTTCCGTCGTCTGGGAAGGAAAATGTAATCCCCTAGCGACACTACTTGCTAGAGACTGGTTAGTATTATCCCTTGTCTATCACGTAGATACCTACATTATAATTAACTAGATTTCAAGAGGCATGATGAAATTATTGAAAATCATCATAACATTAATGTCCCACTGCAGGGACGGGCCTCCTCCAGTGTCGGAGAGATACTTGGCCTACTAATACCACGCTGGCTAAACGGATTGGTACAGGATTTTGTTTCAAGTTTTCCTTCTTTTTATTACGTAAAGATAATATTCACGGATAGTCCCTTAGTCGGTTTTTACGACACCCATGGGATGAGATGGGATGGTGATACACTGTATTCTTACTCCGTCACCACACGGAGATTATTGAAAGTACTAAGACCAAAAACCTAAAGGATTTTTAATTCGGTGGTTTTTTTTCATGTTTGGAAGAGCACCTCAGAGCTCAGTTATTTGATGAACAATTAAAATAAAGTATTTATTTTTAAAAACATTAAGTAAAATTTAAGTTATCTTCGTAGAATTTTTTAGGAGATTGGATCTGTAATTTAATTTTTATCTCAAAAGATAATAAATATATTATGTGTGATCTTAGTAAACGATGTTTATCTTGAGCAATAAAGAATTACTGTGAGATTACAAATTACTAAGTAAACGAAAACGCGTATTCGGTATTAAGGATCTATTTTGTTTTTAAAGAAAATATTAGGTTGAAGATTTATATTTTCATTAATATAATAAAGGAGAAATTTTCATTTTATTTCATTTAATAAGTAACTGAATTATGTTTGATATTTCATTGAAGTATTTTCTCTTTTTTTTCGTTGCTATGAAGCCCTTTTAAACTTTTATGAAAAGGTAGCGTTTGGTTTTGACATTGACATCGGTAATTACGTTTATCTAATTATAATTAAAATATGTTATTTAAATTTTATAACAGTTAATAATTAGTGTGCTACTTCCTAGACAGGCCTCCTACTGTAATCAAGGGCAATTAGGCCTGCTAATATCTTGAACTGTTATAACTATAGTTAGTTTTCTTTTATTTGACGACTTCTGTGGCGCAGTCGAGGTCTCGGGTTCGATTCCCGCTCAATGGAAATCTTTGTGTGCATTAACATGATTGTGTGTATTGGTCTAGTAGTCCAGTCAACGAATGACTCAAAGGGGGGTATAGAATGCGTGAGCGGGAACCTAAGTGATTTCTACAGAAACTTATTCAGGATACTTAGAGAGATAACATACTAAAAGTCCATCAACGCACAGCCCAAACCACTGGACAGATCTAGCTGAATTTTGGCATGCAGGTAGATGATATAACGTAGACACCCGCTAAGAAAGGATTTTGATAAATTCTACCCCTAAAGGGATAAGATAGGAGATGGAAATTTGTATGTAACTTTGTCAATTTCAAACCGATTAGGCTGAAACCAAGCATGCATATGCTACTATATATTGGAATAAGCCTTATTTTTCATAATATTTATAAACGCGAGCGAAATCGCGGGAAAAAGCTATTTTGGCATATAGTCGAAAATACGACTTTCCTGCGCTCTAAAGTCACGATATCTCGCAAGCGATGCTTTTTAGGAGAAAAATGTTGACATATTTTTTGTAGACAATTTTACGATCTACAAACTTTGTCTGAACCATTTTTCGTAAGCTCTCGTAGTTTCAGAGATATACGCAAAAAAAGCAAAATTGAGACCTTTGACCCTCCCTCCCCCCTCCGCCTCACCTCCTAGAGGTGGGGACTTTTAATATGTTATCTCTCTAAGTACCCTGAATAAGTTTTTGTAGAAATCACTTAGGTTCCCGCTCACGCACTCTATAACTACTTTATTGATTGGACTATAGGTGTTTTCTATGAATAATATGTATGTATTTACAAAAAAAAGTATTTAAGTATCTTTATCCGTTGTCTATAGCACCCATAGTATAAGCTTTTCTTAGTTTGGGACTAGGTGGCGATGTTTAAATGCGTGAGGATTTTTTATTTATTTACTTTTTATTTTGTTTTTCGTATAAATCAACAATGTCTCGTGTCAATCAACTCAAACTGTCAAGTTCTCCTTACTTAAAAACTATAATTATAATTACTCTTAATTTTAACAAATCATAAAAACTGAAACTGAACTGCAACTATTATACGGACAAAATATACATGAATATACATGAGCTATGAAATTAGTAATCTCTTACTGTCCAAGCAATGTTACGATGTCACATACGTTTTTATGAAACAAAACGAAGGCTATATCAAATGTCGCATAAATACTGCCTAGCCTAGGAATGTAATAACATTTATGTACCGTAAAAGTTTTCATATCTGGATTCTTTCAACAGTATGTAGAATGAAAATGTTTGTGAAAGAATATTGCCTGATGACAAGATAAATAAAATACGCATTTTATTTATCTAGCCTTGTCCTTAGCATATCTATTCTTAAAAAAAAACAATTTCTGCACTACGGGTCATGTCTATTTTCGGACTTTTCTAGACCGCGAGATATTGTCGTGCAGGTGATTTGTAGCCGTGACCTCCGTGTACAGTATTCAGTCGTAACCGCCGCATTATATCGATTAACTTTGTAAAATAAAGTCACCATTTTATTAATTTTTTTTTCTTTTTTTTTAAGAGAACTCCGCGAAACGTACTAGGGATCATGCCCTGTGTCGCGGGGACTTTTTACAAACATCAATTAACGGACACAAAGAACACCCAGACTCAGGACAATAATTTGTAGATCTTACAAATTATTTTCCTGCGTGGGGATCGAACCCGCGACCTCGTGCACAGCAGCTGCTTGCGCTACTGTCGCCCCACCGAGCTCGTCATTGTTATACTAAACTACATACCACTATTTCATTACATCCCTTAGGGCTCTTTCAATTTAGCGGTTTTGTGCCGTACGGCTACCGTGCGTTTTCGGTGCGTTTTTTGAACGTATCGTAGAAGCCAACTAAAAATCAGATCCTCTACCTCTGTTAGAAAGTGGAAGAAATATTTTTCATTAAACTTACACGATTCTGTTATGCTATACAGTTTAGTAACAGCACTAAAGAAGACCGGTCACTTTCTAAACTTAAACTTTAACACAAGTCCAGCCAGAAATAAATGTTAATCACTCAAGTAACCACCAAAAAAACCGTTCGCAAATAAATTAATATAGAAACAGAAAGGTGAAAATTTCCCCAATAAACATCCTTAACTTCATGGCAATGAATAAAAGAAAGGACCCAGATATATTTTATTTAACTTAACACTCTACGTGTACGTATCCAAGAGGCTTCTTTCAAAGGCTTCTTGCAAAAAACGTTCATCGAGCTAAAAGGCGAGGTAATGTACTGCAAAGACAACTGTATTTTAGGGCTTAATAAAAAATTTAACGTGTTTGCGTAAAGCCATAATCTCCGACGATTACTTTCAGATGTTCCATTTTTGAATACATTCTGATCTTTTTATTACAATGTTAGTAGACTGAGGAATAAACTTGGGTTTGTGTTTAGTTTATAGCATAATTTTTTGACAATTACAGTGATATAAGTAAGTTTTGTATTCAGCGAGATTACCGCTAAGCAACAATGTTTTGAGTTGATGTGATCCAAAAATTGCTTGACTTTGGATTCCCGCGGCTCCGCGCGCTCGTAGGAGGAGACACCGGGGTGGTTTTAGCCGGTAAGAGTCCGGCACGCCTCTCCCCAGGTAGTCCAAGAGGATTTCACCCCGAAAAAAAAAGGATTAAACTCGCGAACCCTGACCTAGCAAACAGACCCACTAGCCACAACTGCAAGTTGTTAGCTCAGTTCGTCTTCTGTGCAAATTCGCCACCAATTTACTACTGAGTACTTTCTCTAGGCAGTTTACCCTTCATTACCATGAAACTAATTACCATTCACAATACTCTGATCAAATTATAAATATTTATCTACATTAAAGCATAAACAATTGTATGTAAAAGTATCTATAATACTTCGCACAATACAATGTTAAACCAACAAGCGATTAAAACGACGGAATACAAAATTGAATCTGCGGCTAAATACATTATTCATCGTACCACTACGATAACACAGTTTTGACAATAAAAATGACAAAAAGAAATCCCGGGACTTTTCCCATTTATAACTGGCAACACTACACGGTGACGTCACTTTATTAACGTCGACGCGTCTCGCTCTCACATCGAATTATGCAAAACGACGCGCACAACGGATTTTAACTTGAAAAACGAAAATTACGTGGCTGGGTTGCCATTTTAGTTATTTATTTTACAAACTGGGTAAAAAAGGTAATAGGGAATCTGGTACCAAATGAACCTAAGTTCATTTGTAATGCTAATGTAGAGTAAAATTCAGTTGGTGGAACTTAGTAATTTCAGCTCTTGTAATAACTGTAGGATTCAACATATGGGCAATTATACACGTAAAAATTTAACAGAATCAATGGAAATCAAGACTTACGCTGAATAACCATTTAAGTATGAATTGACTTCGAATCAAGCCCTGCAGTGGGACATTAATGGGCTATTATGATGATGATCGGGTCTGTTTCGCGTTTTCCAAATTTAGGGACATTACGTTGTTTTTAGAGATAGATACCCAGACAAGAACAGGTGGTGACATTTTGTATTCATAGGCAATCACCGCACAGATTACTAAGTTATAATTATGTTGCTAAAATTTGCTTAGACCTAATTGTTCACACACGAATAGCGCTAAAATGTAACACGTTTTTATAAATAATTCTGTGTAAAGAGACATTTTAGACGTTAGGTAATGTTTTCATTAAATCGTTTCATACAACATGCGAGATTTTAACCGTCTCGGTGAATAATTAACAACGTTCTTATCTGATTATTTTAAACGGACGCTCGTGATCTTAATTTTACTTACGTTTTTTTTTATTTTAATGAAGTTAATTTTTTATGTTAATTAAGATTGTTTGTATAATCATCGTATCTCATATAATTTTGTATCTCATACCTAAAGGAACGTAAAAGAATTTCATACCGAATAAGGGACTAGGGTTTTTACAATGGTTTATTTTCACAAAGGCAAATAAAAATCATTATCATAACAGCCCACTAATGTCCCACTGCAGGGACAGGCCTCCTCCCGTGTCAGAGGATTACTTGACCTACTAATACCACGCTGGCCAAAGGGATTGGGCTTAATTTCAAGTTTTCCTTCTTTTTATTTCGTAAAGATAATATTGACGGATAGTCCCTTAGAAGGTTTTTATAACACCCATGGGATAAGATGGGGTGGTGACATATCGTATTCTTACTCCGTCACCACACGGACACTTTTTATTTCGTAAAGATAATATTCACGGATAGTCCCTTAGTCGGCGTGTACGACATCCAAGGGATGAGATTGTATTCTTATTCCGTCACCCACCACACGGATAGTTATGTTCACAAGTTATGCTCCAGTCTAATTCACTAGAGATCGCTGACGCGCTGAATCAATTCACGAATTCATCATTAATTATTATCTGTCGAGGACTCATTCCCTTGTTCAAAGGAAAACCTACAGTACCACTATTCATACTTGGTATCGAATTCACTATAAGTTTTCCTTCATTGCTAGAGATACTGACTTTAAAGGAGGTAGTACTTTAGTCATTTTTTACGACACCCTCGAATTACTGTACTTTATCACCTGTATCCAGCTTTTTACTTTATTTACTCTCTATAATTAAATCAAGGAAGACATACAAGTGTCGCCACAATTCTGAATACAAGCAGGTGCCTTTAATTATCATATAATTAGAATAGGGCTAAGTTTCTTTGAGGTAATTGCAGATGGTGGAATAATTCTGTGTATATTTAAATTGTTTTGTAGTAGTTTCTGAGCAGTTCTTCATGAGTTCTTGGTTTTACTTTTGAATAATGGATTGGATAATTTAATTTATGTTTGGATAAAGAACTGTATTTTGTCGATAAATGTAAGCTAATCTATACTATAATTATAAAGAGGTAAAGCTTGTGTGTTTGTGACGTTGTATGGGTAATCTCGACGTTGTAATCTCTGGATCTAAAGAAACGATTTAAAAAAAAATCTTTCTGTGTTGAATAGTCCATTTATCGGGGAGTGTCATAGGCTATATAGTATCACGCTATGACTAATAGGAGTGGAGCAGTAATGAATTATGTTTAAAAAACGGACGCTTTTTCGCGGCCCTACAAAGTGGCCACGGGTCAGCTAGTGTTTTAATAAAGAACTGTGTTTTGTCGATAAATATAAGCTAATTAAGAATATTTAAAATGTTATTGCCATATACTTTAATCTGCTCAACAGGCATACGGCACAGATTAAATAAATGTCTCTTTTAAATATTATTTATCAAATTCTGACTTCTGACTGTAAAACGTCTATCAGTAACATTTAGATACCTATTTACTCAAGCAAGTTTATTTTATATCTCCTCTGAAGAATATACATACATTCCAATAAAAACTCCCCATTCTATTCTCGTAACACTAAACATGTCAATTACTTAAACACTAACAATAAAGTACCCAGACAGCCTAACACTATTTCTAACCACGAAAATAGGACGTCTAACAACTTCTATACACAAGAGCCTAACAAAAAAATGGAGCATTGCCACTGAGGTCGGTGACCTATTCTTTGTTTAGGTATAACCCGGTCAGAGGTTGAGACTATTTATAACTAGTATACCTCTCCCTACGACCTCTTTCCTAGTTATATTGACTAAGCGACTAATGAATTATTCTGGATAACAATACTTGTTACTTTAGTGTTTTGTTGTTCTAAGGTTTTGTGTTTATGGTACCTACATAAATACATACCAATTTTGACTAGTGTTTTGTCCTTGTGGTAACTTTAAGATGTAAAGTATTATCTCTTCGAAAATTATAAGCAATTACTTGACATAAAGCTCTGTATATACGAGAACCTACCCATCTGGGTCTCTCACCAGCATAGTATGGTAAAGTTTCCATCTTTGGAAGTAGCCTGTCTTACCTGCATGCAGTGGGGAGATTAATAGGATGTTATTAAGATCTGTTGATTTAATGACTGCTGCATATAGCAGCTGCAGCTGCGTAAGGTACGAGAATTGACATGCAGATTAATAATTTTCTATTATAGTACAAAATTAGAACTGATCTTTATAAGTTAAAAAAAAACATTTTTATCAGGAAATATTTCGAGGAGGGTTATGATATATATGTCAATAGGCTGATATGATGATGATCACGATTAGTTTGTGACCAGACGACATTGTGTGCAAGTGTTATTCGTCGCGTTTGATACAGAATCAATTGGTAATTTCTTAGTTATTTACTAATTGTTCGATGAAAGAACAAAAAGTAAGTTATGCATGTACATGGTATACGTACGTAATGGACCGGATCCAAGCCGACATTAACACGCGAATACATTTAAACATAGTAATTAATTTACGTCTATAATTATTACGAAAATTTCTTAGAATATGTTATGTATCGATTTTATAGTGTAAGAAGAGTATTAGTTGTTGTATTTTTAGGAATCTTTTTTTATCGTGAGAAACCTTTTAGACACCGCCAAGGCTGATGTGTATCGGGGGAGTCCCATATAGATGAAAATACAATATCTTAAGAGACTTAATTAACATGTTAAACTTGACAAAAACCCTGACACCATACTAACCTAGAGGGTGCAAAGTTTGCATTCATACATTCCAATTCTGCTATTGAATAGTTTAGTCAAATTTAATTTAGACTAAAGTATAGGGTTGTTCAAGAGGGGGTGATTCGGTTTTTGAAGGATCGGCACTCTTGTTACTCCTCTCGTGTTGCAGTGGCTACTGTAATATTTTACTAGATGGACCGTATATAAAACAAATTGCACATTTATGGTAAAATTGAAGGCATTACAAAATTTTCATGTAGGTTTATCCCTCCCACATAATTATGTAAATACACATAAGTAGGAACAGGGAAGTTTGTATCGTTCAAATTGATCTCACGCGAGTCACGATCAAATTATATTGTAATGTTTACGTGATCTTGTATGCTAATGTAACAACTACTGGGAAATTATTTGAGGTTTTTATTTAGGCTGTACAGTTCGAGTTTTAAAATATTTTTGCAATCGCTTATTGTCCCAATGCAAAGATGAATCTGCTTCAAAATTATTTCTTTTTTTTAATATTTACAAAAGAAAATAGTTTATTCCTGTGCCATAACTATGATTATTTATTTCTTTTATTTCAACTAATTAAAATAGTTAATATCATCTTAATGTCCCATGAATGTCCTACTTAGCCTATAATAGCACATTCGTCAGACGAATTAGTAAAGGTCATGATTAATGCTTATTGTAGTAGAAATAATTTCTGCTAATTTCTTTTGTTGGTGTTTACGACACCAGTAGGAAGAGACGGGGAGGTGGTTACTTTATTTCTGACGAATGTTTTAAGTAAATCAAAAGTATTTTAAAACTAATTTTGTCAATATTATTTTGGCAAATTCGAACTAAGAGCCATAGAAATCATTTATAGAGGTCTAGAGGTGAACCTCGAAATGTTATAATTTACCTATATTCCAAATATCATCAAAATCTATTTAGTAGTTTTTGCGTGAAAGAGTAACAAACATCCGTCCATCCATCCTCACAAACTTTCGCATTTACAATAGTAGTAGGACTTAAAACAGTGCCAGAAGCATTTTAAATTTTTTTTTCAGATATTAATAAAAAGCCATCCTTAATACCAACATTAATTTAAAGCGATGCCAATATCAGGGTCTAAAACCGTTTACTAAAAAGCCAATTTTCAGTGCTTGAGATAATTTAACTACAGTAAAGTCGCCTATGTATGGCATAAAAGCACTTTACACAATATTATGTGGAATAACGTTTTATAACGGCCGTGGTAATGACTCCATTAGTCACTTTGGTACTGCCTCATTTTAATGTAATTTTTGGAATGTGGTAATGTACTTAAATAAATATTCCTCGGGTTACTAATTACTTAGGTACGGGAATTTTATTTTTGTGAGTTGTCAGTTTTCCTGCGATTAAAGTAAGTAAGAATAACAAGAACCAATTTACCTTACTTCGCGGGTATTTTAAAAGCTGATTAATGAAAGTGCTGTATTCATTAAACAATAAGTAAGTACTTTCAATTCTATTTGAAATAAGATATTAGCTTACACCAGTAAAGTAAATTTTTTGTAATAGGAAAGTACATATGCCGCAAAATTGGGCTAGGATTTAATAATACTTATTTTAACCCCGAGAATCGAAAGCATCTATATTGGTCTCATTATCTGCGCCATGGAATAAATTCATAGTCTAAGCTCCATACTTCAACATAGAAGCTTCAGGTGTTATTGTAACAAGATTTCAAGTTGTTACCTCCGTGCATAATGTATGAGGTGTCTGCGTTGATAAGGGACCGACAGTGTTGTTTACTTAGCGTGACGTCATTGTTATTTTAAACTCTATAACTTTAAAGACTACCTGTCATTAAAGTTAAAGAGTTTGAGTGAGTTACGGAGAGTTGAACTAGACTAAGTTAAGGAGAGAGATGAAGATGTTGTTATTAAGATACGTTTATAATTAACCGACTGCGTAAAGAGAAGTAATTCATTGATTACTTAGTTTGTATTTTTTTAAGTATTTTTATCAAAAATAATGATTGAGACTTTCTAGTAATTTGATTTTCATCGGTAATTGGTAGGTAATTTGATTTAATTTTATTATTATCACTTTTGTTCTGGAGTAGGTTTTTCAATTAGATAATTATTACGGCAGCGAGCACGTCGTGTTTTCTGGACTATCTTACTCTTTTGTATGTAAAAAACAGCAAATGGGCTTTATTATATTACTGCCTACCCGGCCGGGATGGGGCGTGAGTTTATGTATATATGAGTGTCACGGGCATGACGCATATACTCGTACCTACATACCTACACATACTCAAAAACTTCTATATTTATATAATAACTTACATAATAAGTATCTACCTAGTAACAACTACAAGAGAAACATCTATCATTCTCTTATAATTACAAACTGACAAACATCTGTTGGATCTATCATCGCTGGAGGTTTAATTAAAACCGATTGTGCTACAGACCGACTAATGTTATTGTTCTACAACTTATTGTACTGGGATTAGGTACGATTATTGTTGGTTGTGTTTATTCTTGTGTTAAACTATGTTGTAGGTAATGTTGGTTAGTTATTTCTATACATTTTGTTGATGAAATAAGTTATTGCTTACTTGAAATTAGGTTACACGCCCCTTTGGGATGCAGCGTTCTATCACATAGCCCTGTAATATCAATAGCTACGGCAAGTTTTAGAAAAAGTTTTTTACTAATTAAAAAATTGTAAGTGCGGTGGAACTGTCAAATATCAAACAAAGCTGATTATTACATATTCGTTAGTAGGTATTCCCGGAATAAAAAGTTTTTACCAGAAAAACGTTTTCATAAAAAATATTCCCTAATTTGAAATTCGACTTAGTAACTAAGTAAAAACATATTTGTTCATAAACATCCAAATGAAAATATTTTCTATAGATACAGAACGCCTACTCACTAACATAAATTCAAGGAAAAAAATATTATATAGAAAGAAAGAAATAAACTTTGACGAAAAAACTGTCTCGAACATCGCATGAATAAAAGATAAAAAAAACGGTCTTACTTCGAAGGAACGAAGCAATAGGCTGAATAATTAAATTGAAAAAAGGACACCAAAAGGAAAAATGTGTGACTTAAATAATATTAATTTTGTAAGACTTCTAAGTTACTTTATACACTTGTATGTACAAAGTAACTACGCATAAAAGATGTCACAAAATATTTATTTTTAGATTTTTGTATAAAATAAAGTATTTACAAAAGACAATTTTACACGTGGCACGAGGACAAACCGTGTGGTGACGGAGTAAGAATACAGTGTGTCACCACCCTATCTCATCCCATGTGCGTCGTAAAAACCGACTAAGGGACTATCCGTCAATATTATCCTAACGTTATAAAAAGAAGGAAAACTTGAAATTAAACCCTACCAATCCGTTTGGCCAGCGTGGTATTAGTAGGCTAAGTACCTATCCCTCCGTAACTGGAGGAGGCCCGTCCCTGCAGTGGGACATTAATGGGCTGTTATGATGATGATGAGTATTGAGTTTAATCCGAGCCCATTTTACACGTGGTAGTACAAATAACAATCAGTATATTTCCTTCTATTATGTATGTGATCTATCATCTACGAGATATTAACATCAACCCAGGGTTTAATCTCCAATGGTGAATAGTCTTATCAGCCTCTTAAGGCCTTCTTAAACTTTCCCACGAGTATATAAGGCCTCCTGTGTAACAAATCGAATTTTATTGTTGTTTCTTCTTATGTTACTTAAGCCTTCCCAGGATTATAATTATAAGACTTCCTGTACATAAATAATAGGATTATTGGATTACACAGGCTATATGCCAGCTATACCATAATACAATTTAAAACCATTCTTGAGAATTTAAATTTTAAAATCTCGTAAGCCGTAAAGTTGAAAAATAAGATTAATTTTTAAATCCCCTCTTATATTGTTGAGCCTCTTATTAATTTCATCGTATTTAGCTTCTTCACGTAATTTATTGTTTAAAAGATTAGTTCCTTTTTATAAAAATAATATTCATTTGTATTGAAGAAATAATTATGACTATTTGTGAAGGAAATTGTAGTAGAAAATTGTTTCTAAATATAAGCCCCAAAAAAAACAGAAATAAGGTTTATATCATTAATGAGATGTTTTCCTTGTTCTGTTTTTGTATAAGTTTGCACTAAAATTCCCTAGATCCTTATTGATTATGATATTAGTACATATACCTACTTAGAGCGCATACGTCACTAGCTGCGGACGAAGTAGGAGTCAGTAGTTCACAGACCGTGTCGGCCGATAGTATGTGGAAGTGCGTATATAGGTACTCTTTTTATAGACGAAAGTGCGTATTCTCCAAAATGATAACTAATAACACCAACTTCTTCTTTGTAAGTGAGATCAAGTATTCCCCATACAACCTCTAAAGTTCTAAACCTCAAACATAACTGTCCGGTAATAATCCTATGGGATAGCATTATTATCGTTCCCATAATCACGAAACATTTTCACCATTTACATAACGACTTTAATCTTTACGTTGATAACATTATCCCTACTTTAAAAGAGATAGGCAGAGGTAAAGGAGGTAACCCACAATTACCCATGTTACCGTGTAAAGTAATGAGGCGATTGGTGTTCTTATCAAAGAGTAACGTCATTATAAGGGGTACGGTGTAGTTAAAATTAATATTTGGGAACCTTTTCCTTGTTGATAAATTTGTTATGTGTGTAGGGGTACAGAGTTAGGGTCGTCGGGTAGCAGTCGTAACGTAACGTAAACGTATCAACTCAGGCCGTTCAGTATTATTTGTATGAAACTCCTTACTGCAACGCACACTAATCGGAATCGTAACGTGATCGGATTTTTGACGTTTGACATCGAGAAAAAAGGCGAGGGGCTGCCGATCCGGTTACGTTACGTTATATGTCCTACTTTTAAGCGTCGAAAGCAAAAATATTTGCCACACTTAATATTTTCGCATAAACATTTATTAATCTATCATTTTCGAAAATGAGCTCCGTAGAAGAGATCTTTACTCGTACTGTCCTACTCTAGGAAGTGATGGAGAGAAACGGGGTCTTCTAATACCAGTATGCAGTAATGGTTGCCAGACGCACTTGTACAGAGATTTTAAGACACCTAGAGGATGAGTTAGAATCAATACATCTCTAGTCTTTCCCTCACATCATTACATTTCTCCGTGTGTGGTGACGGAGTAAGAATACAATATGTCACCACCCCATCCCATCCCATGGGTGTCGTAAAAACCGACTAAGGGACTATCCGTGAATATTATCTTTACGTAATAAAAAGAAGGAAAACTTGAAATTAACCCCTATATCAATCCGTCTGTCCAGCGTGGTATTAGTAGGCCAAGTATCCCTCCGTCACGGCAGGAGGCCCGTCCCTGTAGTGGGACATTAAAGGGCTGTTATGATAACATTCACAGAGCACTTTATAAAACGTTATTCCTTACTAAATATTTCCTTTGAGCATAATCTGCAAAAATATTATAACATTAAATAAATCTATATCTATACTATATAATAAAACTGTAGAGAGATCAATTCTGTACATTGAATATATGTTAAAAATTAATATTGGAGGATGAATGGTGATCGATACTAATGCCAAAAATGCAATCAATAAATTTTTTGTCTGTCTGTCTGTCTGTCTGTCTGTCTGTCTGTCTGTCTGTATGTGCACGCATGGGTCAAAAACTACTGAAGGCATTTTAACCAAACTTGGTACAATTGTAGTCCATACTCCCGGGCAGGTTATAGGCTGTATAACATAACGCTAAGACACATAGGAGCTGAGCAGTGACGAAATATTTGAAGCAAGTCGGTTGAAAAAACGCGCGTTCGAGCTCTTATCATCGCATACGTTGATCATACGCCAAAAATATGTATTACAAAAATAATGGTCTTCAAAAGATGTACAAAAAAGTCCTTGATAGTATATATCTATCTTTTATATATTAGCCACAATAACGTGTTTAATCGTTAGGGTTTTCTTCAAAGTGTATTAAATACATAAATATATTGTAATTTGCATAGACATATCTTTTTCAAACTCCCATATTTCAAAAGTACACTTTAATATATTATTCATAAAAAAAAAAATATAGAAATCGGTTTTTAAACACACAAGATATAGATGAAAGAAAATTTCCAAATGTCGCTGCGCCAGTATGAGTACGGCTGTACGGTTGATTTTTGTTTAACGTCCGAAACGGCCAACCGGTACATCTATATAATTTCATTCACATTGACTCTTAATGCGAACGGACTTGGTTCTTATTGACTCTTCTCGGAATACGCACTTTAGATATTAAAATACATAGATACGTAGTTTTTAGGTATTAGTTTTAAAGCAGGTAATCTATCTATCTTCTATCTATCTATACTATAATAAAACTGTAGAGGTCGAAATGTCTGTTCTTTTCGAAAATTCAGATAAAAATTATCTATAAAATCTAGAAAAAAGTCAAAAAGCAATAACACTACACACTTACAATTTTTAGAATTAATGTCTATCTGTCTGTCTGTCTGTTTGTTACCGCACATCTTTAAAACGAATTAAAATATAATCTTAAGACCAATACATTGTATTGTAGCCTTTCTTATTAGGCTTAAACTGAGGTATGTTTCATCAAAATCGGATAATATAGTCGAGTCTAAGTTTAGTCAAATATTTTTTGCTAGATAGTAAAAAGGTGTTAGGTACAATAATTTATTTCAGCATTTTTTTTACAAAAGACAAATCCTACACTAGCCTTTAAAAATATCAATTTAACGGACACAAAGAACATCCAGACTAAGGACAATAGTTTGTGTATCACAATTGTCCTCCATGGGAATCGAACCCGCGAACTCATGCACGCCAGCCATGTAATGCGACCGCCGCGCCACCGAGGCAGGTAATTCTGCCGCACCATAACGTGGCGTGCAAATGTATTCATTCATAATTAATTAGCGATTATCCGTGTGGTGACGGAGTAAGAATACAATATGTCACCTCCGCATCTCATCCCATGGGTGGCGTAAAACCGACTAAGGGACAATCGGTGAATATTATCTTTACGAAATAAAAATGAAGGAAAACTTGAAATTAAACCATATACCAATCCGACTGGCCAGCGTGGTATTAGTAGGCCAAGTATCCCTCCGTCACGGGAGGAGGCGCGTCCTTGCAGTGGGACATTAATGGGCTGTCATTTATTTTAACTTACAAATTTGACAACAGATGGCATTGTGCCTGTGACGTCATTTTCAGTATCGCGGTGTTAAGATTTTCCTTGAAAGAATGACGTTCGCTCATGTCTTTCAGCATAAGTTTAGACGCAGTCTTCATAGATCTGTCTTTGTAAAGGTCTGTTTTTGAAAAGGTTTTGGTTCGTTCGTTAATTTAACAATTCGTTTGTAGGTATATCTGTTTGTTATAAGGTTTAAAAAACGATTTTTCAGTATTAAATCGAATTGCGAAGTAAGTAACATCCGCCACGCGAACGAAGTCGCGGGCACAGCAGCTAGTATTAAAATATTTTGCTTGCCTCATAAAATCTGAAATACTTTATTATATTAGTATAATCTAGATAATTGTAAGGAAAATAAACATTATTGAAATTATATGCTAATTTTGCTGGCGAAAGTACAAAATCAGAGGGTGAGGCATAACAGCAAACTAATTATTTAGAAGGTCAAATAAAAATCTGCGTTTTAAACAGTTGGAAGTTGTGTTATAACTTCTCAAGGTATCCCGCCTACTTTAGAATAAATTAGATAATTTTCTTTACTTATCTACATTAGTTACGAAACTAAGCAAAGCTTGCATTATTGGGACTAGAAGAATAATAAGTATACACTCTTAAAGTAATAAGACGATTTTCAAGAAAAAAATACTAACCAAACTGGCTAATTAACAAATCGGTGTGGTGACGGAGTAAGAATACAATATGTTACCACCCCATATCATCCCATGGGTGTCGTAAAAACCGACTAAGGGACTATCCGAATATTAACATTACGAAATAAAAAGAAGGAAAACTTGAAATTAAACCCTATACCAATCCGTCTGGCCAGCGTGGTATTAGTAGGCCAAGTATCCCTCCGTCACGGGAGGAGGCCCGTCCCTACAGTGGGACATTAATGGGCTGTTATGATAGTGAATCTGGCAAACTACAGATCCAGTTTTTCTCCATACCTGGAGCAATCAGACCTTAGATAATCATGAGATGCTATGTTTTTTTAATCTTGTAATTACCCTACTTAATCTAAAACATATTCCAAACCGAAACGAGTAGTCACGTTTAACAAGTTTTTCTTATATAAAAATATTTTATGATGTTTATTAATGATTTTAGTACTTAATACAAGTATAATACTACTTATACACTATTGTATTAAAGACAGTGTAGGCTCTGAATAAATATACATATAAATAATAAAACTGTTTGTGTATTGTCGTAGGTCTGCTGTCATGGGACTCTGGAGAGCACCAGGTGGACTTGGAGAAGGAGCTGGCCACCCTCACGGCACAGGCACCCGAGGGGGAGGAAGCAAGATATGGTGAGTACTAACTATATAAGTATACTTTTCTTTATCGATATTGTGACTACTGCCGTACATATATAAAGGCACAGCGCTTTATTCGTTTCCTTTTAGTATCTGGTAGCCAATATTCGGTATCCAGTATTTTTTGCATGATAATTAACAGTATTAATTCATCCAAACCTCTTTAAAAGTCTGCGCCAAATTATAACTTAGATTTTTACATCATGTCCTTATTGGGTAGGTAAGTACTTAATAATTTTTAAGTTGCCGTTTCTGATCGATCTTTGTAACTTTGGTGGATTTTACAACGAAATCAGTATCTCTCTTTTTCTTAAACGTAGCAATATTACATTACAATTTTGTAAATAAAATTATAAAACGCCAAAAAGCTTTTTTACGTTGGATCTTATAATTTTATTTACAAAAATAAACCTTGTTTTTTTTACGTTATTTTACTTAGCGTAAAAAACGCCAAAAATCTTTTTTCTTAGAAATCAAGCATTATACAAAATAATAACTAACATATTGAAGATCAGAACATATTTATTATTATAAAAAAGAATAGGTACGCTTTTACAAATATGCAAAAACCCGTAAAACCGTGAACAAACAGTAATCAAAATCTAAAATCTAAATCACACACTCACTGATCCCTATAGGTATTGTTATTTGACAGAGGGCAATACAAATAAACAAATATAGGATTCTGTTTCAATATGTGCCTATATTAGTTTTAGTTCGTGAATAAAAAACTAGAATAGTGAATATATTCTATCTGTCTGTAATTTAAATATATTTTTTTACTGCTTTGGTGACAAAGCGATCATGCTAGAGGTGGCGGATTTGATTCCGACGCAGGACGATCCTTTTTGTGATCTACAAAATAATTATTAATGTTTGTATAGTCCACCAAAAAGATATACCTATATATATGAACTTTTTTGCACGAGGATTTTTGCTTTATTTTATAAACCAAAAAAATACTTCATCCTTATAATTTTTATACCACTCCACGTTCTAATGGGTTTTTATTACGAAAAGAGGTTAAAAATGGTTATATCTCCGTAACGGATCGTTATTTTTCGATAATATTTTTAATTTTTCTGCTAAGTGTAGTCCTACCTTGTGTAAAAAGGAATGCGCCATTCTACCTACGTGTTTACTCTGTCAACACCAAAATATTTGAGTTTCAGATTAAGCTTTACTGTAGTTTATGAAAGTTATGTACCGTAAAGTTATAGGGCTCAGCAATGTTTAATGTTATCTTGAACAAGGATTTCAACTTAAAGTGTAAACTTAATATAAAATTAACGCGGGTTACAAACTAACAATTAGAAAATTTGGAAAGTTTTAGTAATTCCAGCAATTGTTTAATTTACTAAATTTGGAAGCGTGACCTTTTAGTAAAGGTTTAACGGATTATAAAATATCTGAATAATTATATTGAATGGTACTTATACGTAAATAAATTACAATAGCTATTTAAAAAATCTTATTTATTTAAAATATTGTAAATACTATGAATATTTAATTGCCTGGGTAGTAAAGCGGTTATAGTACTTGAGGTCATAGGTTGAAACCCCCCAGGTACGTAAATTAATAGAATGAGAAAACATTCCAAGTTCGCAAATACCTATTATACCCACAAAAATAAAAGAAGAATCCAGACCAATGCCCATGGACAGCTTGGTTGCAATAATCAAAGCTTACATCCGAGTTTGGAGAAGTCTAAACATGAGACATTAGTCTTCTTCTTCTATCGTGTCAATGGTCGAGAAATCAAACATTTTTTGAATAGTGAGTGGCCATTTCAATGGCATTTGGAGTGGCCGCGTAAAGATCGGCCATCGTACACCGCTCATGCCCTGAGCGGTGTACAAAGGGCACACCACTAGATGCGACATCGATTGCACTGGACTGCCGCAGTCACAATAGGGGAGACAGGCGTCTCTGAATCCCCACTTACACATATTTGTTCTACAGCGGCCAACCTGTGTACGAAGTCGTTTTAATGACCTCCAGATCGGCCACTGCAATGTGTGTCCCGGTGGAAGACTTTCGCGCCGGGTGATATAGTCAGGAGGCGGAGGACACTTTTCAAGCCAAAGTTTGCACCTTGCGGCTGTTAGTGTTTCTTCTGCCAGAGCTTCTGTGCAGCGGAGAAAACTACATTAGTAGACAGTTACAATGATGATGACGAATAACATATAATCACAGCCAGCTAATATAAATGGGTATCGTTTGTCATGTTATCGAAGACCAATCAAGAGAAACACATTGTTAACGCCCTATGCTCCATGACGAATAGGTTCGGTTATAATCATAAGTCAAACGGTATATCAGTAAAACTAATCAGCTACGTAAAAAGAGTGGTATACCTACTCAAATATTTTAAAGTTAAACACTCTTCTTTTAACAATTTAATAACGAGTATGTTGTGTCTTAGTGTAGTGTAGAATAAAGAAAACATAGTATTTGGCAATGGCAATGTTTTTAGATTATTTCGTCTTGAAAACAACACAAAAACCCTTAACTATACGAATACTTCCGACAAGTGTGGTATTAGTAGGTCTAGATTCCTTCATTTAGTCACTGGAGGAGGCCTATCTCTTCAGAGGTTCTTACAACAATGGCAGAAAATTAATATAGATAATTTTCTGCCATTGTTGTAAGAACATGTGACAATTTCCAATTACGACCCGTTTTTGTTGTTTCTTAAATGGCGTTTGCGATGCCATTTAAGGAAAAGGAATATGTAAAGGAAATTGCTTCCCGACCATTATTAAATAAATGAAATCAAATAAACGTAATAATTTTCACAACTATTACAATAGGAAAACGTAAAATGTATTTTTGGAGGTTTTATATTGCTTTAATAATTTAAAGTGAGGTAACTAGAAATAAACGACCTCATAAAGGTTTCTGGGTCGGACTGGATGCGGAAGGCGCAGGACCGAGTTCTGTGGCGCGTGTTGGCAGAGGCCTATGTCCACCAGTGGACTGCAATAGGCTAGTTGATTGATTGATTGATTGATTGATTGATTGATTGATTGATTGATTGATTGATTGAACTAGAAAACAGGTATAATTTGTCAACGTTTTGCGCTTAATAGAATGCTCATTTGACCGACCCGGAATAAATCAACCAAATAATGTATGTTTCATAGAAAACATGTAAATATCACCCCCTTTTTAGTTCGGCAAAGGTGACTGATTCCAAAAAGAGAAATCCAAACCAAGAATGGTTCGGATACCCGTAAGAAACCTTATACTCTCTGTACATCTTCCTATTCTACTCTATCTTCTCTCCATCAACAGAGGATCTCCATTGTGACGACCTCTGTGGCGTAGTGGTTATACTTATAACATGACTGCTACGCAGAGGTCTCGGGTTCGATCCCCGCTAAATGTAAATCCTTGTATAAACACGATTGTTTGCATTGGTCTGAGTGTTTCTATGTAAAATATGTATGTATTTACAAAAAAAAAAGAAGAAAAAGTATTTAAGTATGTTTATCAGTTGTCTACTACCCATAGTACAAGTTCTGCTTAGTTTGGGACTAGATGACGTTGTGTGAATGTGTGAGGATAATTTATTTAATTATTGCCTACAAATAAATATAAAAAGGACTTTCTACGATCGTTATAAACAAGTAAACTTCATCCAGGCAAAGCCTCGAGATATCGCCATCGTGTTTTTCATGATCAAGCTAATTAAATTGAGTAACATTTTATTTGTACAAAATATTTAGTAGACAGAGGCTTCAGAACAAGATCGTTATCTGAAGGGGCGCTCGTAAAAACCTCGTAAACTTAAGATTTTAAACAAAACGAGAGATAATACTTTACAGCTAAATAAATATAAGTTTCACATAAAAAATGCTAGAGTCTTGGGCTCTTTCAATCTTGCCGTTTCGTGCTGTAAGTATGCCGTACGGCTGCGTTCGTTTTCTTTTTATACAAATCTTGCCGTGCGGCAACCATGCGGCACTATAAATACTGCCCCGTACGGCTGGCACGCGGCAAGATTTCTATGAAAAACAAACGAACGTACGATGGCCGTTCGAAAAATGCACAGAAAACGGCACGAAACGGCTAAATTGAAAGAGCCCCCTATACCTACTAGCTTTTGTTGGAAACTTTTTTCTTTTTGCATTTAAAATAGTAAGATTAGTTGGGATAGTGAATGTAGCCTTCCGGGTGACGAGTAATCCTTGTCTAGCGCATGCGCTAGACAATGATTACTCGTCACCCGGATACAATACAATTCGCAGGATTTAATTATTTCTAACAAAAGAGCCAAGTCCTAATATTTGTATTGGTTACTAACTTTAGGGTATTGGCAGACTAATGAAACAAAACCTCGATATATGTGGGATTAGGGAATTCTCCAATAAAACGTATCCTTCAAATAAAGTTTCCAAAATTTCAACTATTTGTACAACTTTTATATACGTTTGATCAGAAAACCGTTTCCAACTAAAAGTTTTTCTCGATTGTGTTCCCTTCTTTTGATACTTTTATTTGACTTATTTTGGTTTTAACTGGCAACATTCTAAAAGGGTGATAGTTTGAAGTTAGCTGCTGAGTCTCTGTTGTGTATTTCATCATAACAACTTCGTCGTCGATACGTTTTTTTTCGTATGATATTTTAACTTAATGTTTTGTTTATATACTTATTTTAATTTTACACAAACAAATGTACACTCGTCCACATTTGATTTAAGAGTTAGGACTCGCAGAAATTAACTTTGGTCGATGTTAGGTAACGGGTCCCTCTGCTATTTGTGTTTCCCCAAATTGTATTTATTTTTCTTCTATTACTATTGTCAGGACTTGTCATGCTCACTATAATGTCATTGTTTGTGGTGGCGTGGAGGCCGGGTCAATTCCTTCCCTACGATATGGCGAGGGGGTTGATGGCTGGCCTTTGCGTTATACTCGTGAACGGGTGCTACTTGGGGTGACTGGTCGACCCTGACATTAAGTAATTTTCATTTTTGGTACACCACTTATTTATCTAGGGGATAATTTAGTTGAGCGACGTTTTTATTACTAGAAAACTTTATAAATGTGATTTGGTGCTCCCACTTTTGTGTACTACCTACAGGACGAATCTTCTAGTTTAAGATATTTAAAAATGTATATTGATCCTTTAGTGCAATCCTTAGTTTTTATATGGTATACAATGGTTGCAGCACTTTGTTACAGTTACAAAATTGTTGTAAAATTATAGAGACGTCTAAAAAATGCTGCTTTAGAGTTTGTTACGCCGCTTCTTCTCTATTAGCGCCTTGGAAGCGGTGGTAAAGTTTGGAAAACTTTTAATATGTAAACTTAGACTAAGTAGTTTTAAACTGACGTCAATAAGCTGTTATTTTGTAACACTATGTTAAAAAATAAAGAAACTGAAACTGAACTTTTATACGGTGGAGGGGAAGGCCTTCTTCTGTGATATAGGGAAACTTTTTTTGTAAAATTTTGGCTTTTGCAACATTCACAAGAGACGTATATAGTGGATGTATCATTTTTTTCTAACTTAATATCTGTAATGCATTATCCTTTTTTTATGCGACTAAACGATACCAAAAACACATAGTATGTTCAAGGTTTTGTATAAAAAAACTACGTAATAATCTGGATAAAAAACTACATAAACCAAACATGATCAGGACTATATAAGTTACGTAATTACCTGCCGAAAATTACGTAATCTCTTGCGTGAATTAGTACCTATAATCTACAGATATTCAGTGCCTTCAGAACCCAAAATACCCGCAAAATGAGCTTCAAGTTCATCGTTATCAATGTTTCTGGATGGTTAACCAACACGATGGAAGGAGAATTCAAAGAAAAAGTGATTGATTTATACGCTTCTTGGTCTTGGACTTTTATATGAAGCGGTTCTGTAATCAATGTTTTTCTTTTCTTAGGGCTAACTATGAGAGTAATAAACAATGTAATTGTGTTTTATATGTATTTATCGAGTTTTGTTTTGTTTTTATACTTATGTACTTAGTAACGATTTTTTTTTCACACGTTGAGTCTATAAATAATAGGACATCGATAAATGATACTTGAAATCGATGAACGTAAATAATTAGGGATAAGGTCCCGAGAAATAAACGCTAATAGTAGAGCTATTATTCCTAGAATAAATAGAGCATCATATTAGATGGTGACACAAGGTATATCACTCTAAAACGACGGGGAAAACATCATAAAACTAAACTAATTGAAAACCTTTTGTTTTGCAGTCAGTAAAAAACATTTCAATAACAAAAATAAGTGATCAAAGCAAGCCAATCAAAAGTTGTTACACCAACCTTTGTCGCGCACCGTTCAATATAAACGCAATTACTCCTGCCAACCCTACTAAAAACAAAATGCTTGAAGTTTTAATAAAAAACTCGAACGCTTCTATAAGGCCTGCGCAGACCGGGACGGCGTGGCAAGGGATTTTAATTTTTACTAATGAAAATTCAACCGTACTGTTACAGAAATACGACATAAATTGCTATGCTTTAAAATGATGCCGTGGCTTTGAAAGGGATTTTATCGCACGGCATTTTTCATTTTAAAGCATAGCAATTTATGTCGTATTTCTGTAATAGCACGGTTGAATGTCCATTAGTAAAAATTAAAATCCCTTGCCATGCCGTCCCGGTCTGCGTAGGCCTATATTCGTCAATTAGTAAGGGGTGTTGAAAGTCGATGGCTTTTCCCATTTCATTTTACAACAAAGAAAGGGCTTGCTTATGCGACATTTGGTTTAGCAACCTATAAAGACCAGAATGATAAAGGTCCCTTAATGTAATGTCAAAACAGGCCATTGACGTCTCATGGACTATCGCTTGTAACGAGATAAACTTGGCCTATGCTGGCCGAATGGGATGTTTTCTTTATTTGTCAAGTAATAATAATAACTGCGCCTTATTTAAATTTAATTCGATACAGGATAGGAAAGCATATTTAACCTTTTATCCTAGCCAAAAATATCATACTCAAAAAAATCTTGGTTATGCCCACTATGAATGCCTAACAAAATAATTATAGTTTCCCTGATGGTGAATGTGAAGTGCTATGAAATCCACGAATGAAAATTTGTAAAAACAAAAACTTTCTCACTATAAATTTTAAAAAAAAGCTGTATTATTTTAGTAATTTAAAACACAAAAATTTGATTTAATATAATAAAGGTATTACTTTCGTAATATGTACCTACTAGCTGCTGTGCCCGCGACTTCGTTCGCGTGGCGGATGTTACTTACTTCGCAATTCGATTAAATACTGAAAAATCGTTTTTTAAACCCTTATAACAAACAGATATACCTACAAACATTGATTTATAAAAAACCCAAGATGCACATTTTCAAACAAAACTAACAGCCAAAAGTGTCACCAAATTAAACATACGCAATAAATACGTATAGTAATATCGTAAACATATTTTTTTTTTCAAATTCATTCTTACACGCATGACATAAAGTTGTATTTAAAAAGTAATGCACATAAAGCAATATAATTTAATGATTGACGTTTGCCGGTAGAACAACGCGATACTAATTTAAAAAAAGTGCACAATGCGCCTATTTGTTGCGGACGGTTTTGGGAAGTGGAGTGTGTATCTTTGGTTTTTTGTAAATCAATGCCTACAAACGAATTGTATAAAATAAACGAACGAACCAAAACCTTTTCAAAAACAGACCTTTACAAAGACAGATCTATGAAGACTGCGTATAAACTTATACTGAAAGACATGAGCGAACCTCATTCTTTCAAGGAAAATCTTAACACCGCGATACTGAAAATGACGTCACAGGCACAATGCCATCTGTTGTCAAATTTGTAAGTTAAAATAAATGACATCGCTTATTTCATCATAACAGCCCATTAATGTCCCACTGCAAGGACGCGCCTCCTCCCGTAACGGAGGGATACTTGGCCTACTAATACCACGCTGGCCAGTCGGATTGGTATAGGGTTTAATTTCAAGTTTTCCTTCATTTTTATTTCGTAAAGATAATATTCACCGATAGTCCCTTAGTCGGTTTTACGCCACCCATGGGATGAGATGGGGAGGTGACATATTGTATTCTTACTCCGTCACCACACGGATAACCGCTAATTAATTATGAATGAATACATTTGCACGCCACGTTATGGTACGGCAGAATTACCTGCCTCGGTGGCGTGGGGCGGTTGCATTACATGGCTGGCGTGCATGAGGTCGCGGGTTCGATTCCCATGGAGGACAATTGTGATACACAAACTATTGTCCTTAGTCTGGATGTTCTTTGTGTCCGTTAAATTGATATTTTTAAAGGCTAGTGTGGGATTTGTCTTTTGTAAAAAAAATGCTGAAATAAATTATTGTACCTAACACCTTTTTACCATCTAGCAAAAAATATTTGACTAAACTTAGACTCTACTATATTATTATTATTATCTATAGATAAACTGCGTGCAGTATTTATTTTTGTGTTTTCAATTACGAAAAACACAAAAATATAACAATAATCAAGTAAACTTATAATTGATTTAATTTAATAAGACTTACAATTGATATTACACATACGATTCATGGTTAATTTTATTAACATTTAAAAGGAATAACTTATTAATAGCACTTAATAATAAAATAGTTATAGATTATTTAAAAACTCATTTATTTTATGATTACTACTGGTAACGCCATCTCGTGAACAAAAGAAACGATTTAAATTCATTCAACATTGAAACAAATCCATTTTTCATGACCCCTGATTTGTATTGGACTGTTCTAATAAAGAGATCTAGCGATATCTCGAGTAATACTTATCCGATTTTGATGAAACATACCTCAGTTTAAGCCTAATAAGAAAGGCTACAATACAATGTATTGGTCTTAAGATTATATTTTAATTCGTTTTAAAGATGTGCGGTAACAAACAGACAGACAGACAGATAGACATTTATTCTAAAAATTGTAAGTGTGTAGTGTTGTTGCTTTTTGACTTTTTTCTAGATTTTATAGATAATTTTTATCTGAATTTTCGAAAAGAACAGACATTTCGACCTCTACAGTTTTTTTTATAGTAAAGTATAGATAGATAAATAGATTACCTACTTTAAACTTAATACCTAAAAACTACGTATCTATGTATTTTAATATCTAAAGCGCGCTTATTCCGAGAAGAGTCAATAAGAACCACGTCCGTTCGCATTAAGAGTCAATGTGAATGAAATTATATAGATGCACCGGTTGGCCGTTTCGGACGTTAAACAAAAATCAACCGTACAGTCGTACTCATACTGGCGCGGCGACATTTGGAAATTTTCTTTCATCTATATCTTGTGTGTTTATAAACCGATTTCTACAATTTGTTTTTATAAATAAGATATTAAAGTGTACTTTTGAAATATGGGAGTTTGAAAAAGATATGTCTGTGCAAAATACAATATATTTATGTATTTAATACACTTTGAAGAAAACCCTAACGATTAAACACGTTATTGTGGCTAATATATAAAAGATAGATGTATAATATTCAGGACTTTTTTGTACATCTTTTGAAGACCATTATTTTCGTAATACATATTTTTGGCGTATGATCAACGTATGCGATGATAAGAGCTCGAACGCGCGATTTTTCAACCGACTTGCTTTAAATTTTTCGTCTCTGCTCAGCTCTTAGCGTCTTAGCGTTATGTTATACAGCCTATAACCTGCCCAGAAGTATGGACTACAATCGTACCAAGTTTGGTTAAAAAGCCTTCAGTAGTTTTTGACCCATGCGTGCACATACAGACAGACAGACAGACAGACAGACAGACAAAAAATTTATTGATTGCATTTTTGGCATTAGTATCGATCACCATTCATCCTCCAATATTAATTTTTAACATATATTCAATGTACAGAATTGATCTCTCTACAGTTTTATTATAAGTATAGATTGTTTGTTTTTTTACAATTCGTAAATAAAATAATTTTAGTCCATTGAAGGCTACTTCTCAATAAAACAACACGCACTTAATGTCGAGCACACAAACTTTTAGGCCAGATATTTTCGTACATTGTTCACATCCATTTTCCAGAAGTGAATATCAAGCACTGTGCTCTCTAAATTTCTTGGAAAAATAATCCAGTATTGATGGGAAAAGAGTAGTATTTATTAATAGATTGACACAGGGTATCATGTCATACATACATATCAGTCATGATTTCATGAACACACAGAGTAAAATGTTCCACAGAGTAAAATGTTCACCGATATGTGGAGCGCCACCGCCTTTATATAGATGCAGCGGTTGGCTGTTTTGGATATTTTCTTTCATCTATATCTTGTGTGTTTATAAACCGATTTCTATATTTTTTTTATGAATAAGATATTAAAGTGTACTTTTGAAATATGGGAGTTTGATAAAGATATGTCTATGCAAAATACAATATATTTATGTATTTAATACACTTTGAAGAAAACCCTAACGATTAAACACGTTATTGTGGCTAATATATAAAAGATCGATATATACTGTTGAGGACTTTTTTGTAGATCTTTTGAAGACCATTATTTTTGTAATACATATTTTTGGCGTATGATCAACGTATGCGATGATAAGAGCTCGAAAGCGCATTTTCAACCGACTTGCTTCAAATTTATCGTCACTGCTAAGCTCCTATGTGTCTTAGCGTTATGTTATATAGCCTATAACCTGCCCAGGAGTATGGACTACAATCGTACCAAGTTTAGTTAAAATGCCTTCAGTAGTTTTTGAACCATGCGTGCACATACAGACAGACAGACAGACAGACAGACAGACAGACAGACAGACAGACAAAAAAATTATTGATTGCATTTTTGGCATTAGTATCGATCACCATTCATCCTCCAATATTAATTTTTAACATATATTCAATGTACAGAATTGATCTCTCTACAGTTTTATTTTATAAGTATAGATAATATTTACAGAGTAATGTATGTTCAAAAATATTGACGATATTTTGTTCAGCAGAGATTTAAATTTCAATATGGAAACACTGTTTATGACAGGCTATATTTGTCGCGGATAAACCAGTTCTGAGAATGATATAAACTTGTAATAAAACGTCGTATATTTTGAAATGTGTAATAAAAATGGGGTAGTAGAGTTAGCTAACTTTGAAGCATATACCTTTTCCAAAACATCTCGGTACTTGGACTAATCATAACCAATGACGTCTTGTGTTGACTACCTTAAAAAAATAATATCATCATCGTAGCCAATTGACAGCAGTGGACCTGCTGGACATAGGCCTCCTTAAAATATTGCCACCTCGTGCGGTCCTGCGCCTCCCTCATCCATCGGCTTCCCGCCGTCCTTACGAGGAAAAAAATAACATAAACTAATTGAAATTCTCCTTCTCATTTTGGAATTTGAAAAAAAAATAAGAAAGACCATAGTGCAAAGCACTTAACCTTAACAATGAGATAATTGGTCCAGTCACTACACTTAACACAATAATGTACAAGTAAGTGCCCTTTCTTAAGTTACATTCTTTAAGTATTGTATTGCCGCGGGGCACACTGTATGTAAGCCACAAAACAGATAAATAGATACAGAAATACGTAAGATAATTATTTGTGTGTTTCACAATAAATATAAATATTCCGGGACATCTCTACACAGCGCCATCTGTTTCCAAAGTAAGCTAGGCTTAACCTGCTTGTGTTATGGGTAACAGAACAACGGATATAAATACTTTATACTTTTTTTTTGTAAATACGTACATATTATACATAGAAACACCCAGACCAATGCAAACAATCATGTTCATGCACACAAAGATTTCCATTGACCCGAGACCTCTGCGTAGCAGCCATGTAATATAACCACAACGCCACAGAGGTCGTCAATATTGTCTTGAACCATAAATTTCTCCATGTCTTTTAAACTGATGTCTGTAAAAGTCCTCGCGACAAAGTCTTGCTTTATTCCTTCACTCCCTAGGCATTGGCTTTTGAGCTAAAAAAAATCGGGAATCTTTTGGACTTAAAAAATGCCTTGCCTGGGATACGTATCAGCAACCTTAGACATGGTTATCACTACTATTCTGACAATTTCTATCAAAATAATTTTTCTTTCCAAATCCCGTGTGAAACGTACTTATTTACATATTCAATGGATGCTTGTATCGTATTCAAATAATTTGGTCTGGAAATAATCAGCATTTGTCAAAAAATCCCGAGGGAAATTAGGTACGTGAAAATAATATTATGTATTTCTTTCTTGTTTAGCAGTATTCAATTATTTTTGTAGGTAGTGTAAAAAAAGGATACAGTAAATGCTACACACATGACGTGGCGTACATGTTTGGGATAAATAAATAAATAATCCTCAGACATTCACACAACGCCACCTAGTCCCAAACTAAGCAAAGTTTGTACTATCGGTACTAGACAACGGATAAACATTATACATAGAAAACACTCAAACCAATGCAAAACAATCATGTTCATGAACACAAAGATTTGCATTGAGCGGGAATCGAACCCGAGACCTCTGCGTAGCAGCCATGTAATATACCGACTGCGCCACAGAGGTCGTCAAAATAAGAATAGGGTTTAGAATAGGGTTTAATTTCAAGTTATCCTTTTTTTTATTTCGTAAAGATAATATTCACGGATAACCCCTTAGTCGGTTTTTACGACACCCCTGGGATGAGATGGGGTGGTGACTATTGTATTCTTAAGGATTTAGTAGCCTCTACAAAATAGTTACAAACCTTGCTTGTACAACCGATTGAAAGTGTTTAGTAGTTATTGAGCAAAACCATCCCTCTGGGATACCTACACAGTTTACGAGACGCTAAATAACGCTCACAAGATAGACCTTAGGGTCTTAGCAAATAAATATTAACAAGGATACTTAGCTTAACCTCTAAGTATTCCAAAGTTTTTTTTTTTCAAACCACAGTTGATAAAGGAAATACGCTCTTATTCACCTATTTTGTCAAAGAAAAACAAAAGATGAAAAAAACGCTTAGATTATATCTCTCTCAAATCTCTCTCAGAAACCATTACATAAGGAAAGCAGCTTATTTCAAAACAATACAGAGGCGTTACAATATCTTTGTAAAAAGGTGCATGAACAAAGTCTTTGTTCACACCAACACAAAGCATAAAAGGGGTTTCAACAATAGCTACTGCCTTTGACTCGGTAAAAGAAACGACCTTCACCCTTGTTATAATGGAAGCTAAATAGCTCATGTATTTCGATGAAATATTTTTTTCGAGTATTAATATTAACACAAAGCGCGAAAAACTGACAGTCGTTGGAGCAGACAGGTTTTGGAATGGCGGCCTCGTACCGGAATACGCAGGGGGAAGAAACCTCACACGTTGGACCGACGATCTAGCTAGGAACTAGGAACCGCTAGTACAGGACCGTAAGGTTTGGAGAGGTTTGGAGAAAGCCTTTGTCAAAAGAGCGTCCATTGGCTGGTATGATGATGATGATGGTTTAAAGTTGCTTTTAGAAGAAAGAGTTAGAATAAAAGAGCTTACGGCAATGGACTGGGATCGCCAGTGCCTTAGAGCTTTTACATGAGGCACGTGAAAAATATGATAAGCTGATACAACAGAAATTCCAGGCAATAGCCAATCATAGCCTTATATTGTGATAAAATATAACTAAAAAATAATCTAATGGCACCATTAAAACAACTAAATTCGCTATAATAAAACAAAGAAATATACTCGAAAATTAATATACATAATTTCTATACAAGTATATAAAATAAAAAACCAGCAGCTTACAATAGGTACCTCTTTTTTACTTTACTTTGTCTTAAGTGACCTCTTCCAAGAGTTAAACTATGTAAATGTTAAACAAATTTTCATTAAATGCATTCTAGACTGAGCTAGGAATAAGAGGTTTCAACAACTCTTTACGCCGCTAAGTGATTTTAAGCCCTAAAGCTAGTTATATATACATCATATTATTAAGTTAATAATCATTATAATCTTTCTATAAACCAAGCCATCTCGTCAGCTTAGCCATTGTTCAAACTTGACCACGGAGTAACACCATGTATTCTACTAACAATAATAATAGTTATAAGCACACAAAAAGAACAATTGTTATCCATCGTCATCCTAACAGCCTATGCTAGATATAGGCATCCACTTCTGAACATGGGGATTTACGCTGAGTATTGGCATTTACTGCTGAACATAGGCCACCTCCAAATATTTCAACCTTAAGCGATCCTGTGTCTAAATCGGTTTCATCCATCGGTTTCTCGCTGAAGTTGCCGAGTATTGTTTCTAGCATCCGCGTGGTAATTAAACTACCCATCTATGCATAAATCATACAATAATTCCCCAGATCGCTGGAAAAGGCTAGTCCTTTCAATGGGACATAACATACCAAAAGGCAGTATTTGATATGATAAAATAAACCTTATTTGTTCACACGTAAAGATAAAGCTAAGCGAGTTTATATTAAGACGATCAAATAAACGCGGTAGAATTGTACGTAAAGCGATGAATAAGATCGAGGTGAATTGAGTGAATAAAGTTGAATAGAATTTAACGGTGCCAGGTAGAATGGCGCAATGCGGTACGTTTGTGTCGATATGAAATGTGTTCTTTAAGGTTTTTTCAATGGAATCTTTTTTTATATTAACTTTTATTTTTTGAGTTTTTGGGTTAAGACTTTTATTATAAAATGACAGCTGCTCATAATGACACAATGTTAGGCATATTGGGATTTGGTAAATTGTCTAAATGAAGCACTATGTTTTAAGTTTTCTTACACTAGAGATCAAACGGTATGTCGTCGTGAGAAGGTTATTAAGAAGCATGTAATGAACAATTTAGGACATCTTGACTCAGAAGAATCATTGTCAATCGTGGATCGTATAAATAACTGTACCGCATGGAATATAAAAACATGCGATCTCTGTCATTATCATCAACATTACCCATACCCACCTTAACTATCCAAACCATTGCCACTTATTATAAGCTTACGCCTTACTGCGTTTATAAAAACAATTCATAATGTTGAGTATATCGTCCCATTAGTAGAACAATGTTGTATCTACAAAATGTCTACTTTTCACATTGATTTACAAAAAACCAAAGATACACACTCCACTTCCCAAAAACGTCCGCAACAAATGGGCGCATTGTGCACTTTTTTTAAATTAGTATCGCGTTGTTCTACCGGCAAACGTCAATCATTAAATTTTATTGCTTTATGTGCATTACTTTTTAAATACAACTTTATGTCATGCGTGTAAGATTGAATTTGAAAAAAGAAATATGTTTACGATATTACTATACGTATTTATTGCGTATGTTTAATTTGGTGACACTTTTGGCTGTTAGTTTTGTTTGAAAATGTGCATCTAGGGTTTTTTATAAATCAATGACTTTTCAGTAGAGCGATTTGAAGTTTTGCGCTAGCATTTTTTGCTTATAACTTTTTTACGGAAGACTTTAGCCATGTAATATTTTTACAGTGTACATAGATATAAATACAGCTATTAATGATATAATTATTTAGTCTAAAAACTATTCCCGTGCGTAGATAGTGTGTCGCATGTGCATACATAACATTGTACTGCCAACGAAAACAGTTCAGGAGCTGTCTCTTGAACACATGCAACGTTATTTGACCAAATTAATCACGTTGTATGTGCAGGTGAAACAATATTTTACGAAATCCTAAAATTATCTCAATGTTTTTCGAGAAGATGTTTTATATAATACTAGTTTGTCGGCCGGCTCCGCCCGTCTTAAGAATTAACGTAAGTAATGATGTGAATTTCCAAGTATTGAATGCACTTGCACACACACTGCAGGGACGGGCCTCCTCCCGTGACGGAGGGTTACTTGGCCTACTAATACCACGCTGACCAGACGGATTGCTATAGGGTTTAATTTCAAGTTTTCCTTCTTTTATTTCGTAAATATAATATTCACGGATAGTCCCTTCGATTTTTAGGACACCCATGGGATGAGATGGGGTGGTGACATATTGTATTCCTACTCCGTTACCACACAGATAACTAAAAGTTAACTAAGCCGAATTTTTATGATTACGACTATAAAGAAGGTACACGTAATTATAATAATTATTGATCACATGAATATGTGCTGGTTAAATTTGAGATCCGGCTTTTATAGACTAAATACACACATCAACTTTGTCTAAGGATATTTGGTATTTACTCAATTAACTCAAAAATTATTGAAGATAACATTCAATACGTTAATATTTTTATACACTAAAATTTTATTTAATTCTAGATTGTAGCCATATAAATGGCATATAGCTACAATCTAGATATTATTTTAGCGTAAATAATGTTTTATACAAATAAATTAAAAACTTAACTGAACAAAAAGCAATTATTAATCTGTTTTTAACTTAGTACTAGTCAGTACATCCAAAAAAAGTAAATAACGGTTTTTCATGCTTGGATTAAGTTATCCAGGTCTTGGTGCGGTATATTGTTCCATGTCCGACTAGGATGCAAAAAAGTTGCTCTTCAATCGCAATTTTTGCAGGAAAATTCATCAAAGCACTTCTTTGGAACATTTCCTACGTGTGTTTTATGGTTTTTAGTCCAGGTGATTGAGTGATTCAGGATAAGACCGATATGTCGTGCTCCTGCAACTATCTGGATAACACTTTCATTTTAAACGGATGGGTGTTATCGTCCATGAGCTTAAACATTTGGTCAAAATGTAGTATACGGGGGTAGATTATTGGAACTAGGAGCTCAAACAACCTCGTTAAGCTATTTTTCAGCCGTCATGGTGCTTCTGATCAAAACGTACTTAAGTCTGTTTTAAGACCCACACGAATTCCCGTCCAAACCATAATTTTTCCATCGTCGTATGAATAGATTTCCTGAGGATATTGTAGACAGCTATCACATCTAGGAACTGGCCAAACACGTCACGTACGCACAACATGACCTCTTAGTTGTGTACTTTAACACATACTCTCATTGCTTTTTTCAGTCACAAAACTCCTAAAACTATTTAAATATATCTAAGCTTTGTACGTAACTAATATCAAAGCACTTGATAGATTTGTTTTGTATTAAATACGTTCCCAGCTTTAGTAGAATGCTCCTGTCCAAGGTTGTCGTTTCCTTCCTAGATCAGTCCAATTATCGCGACATATTGGCGTGGTATCGCAAGTTCAGAAACAGAGCTATTTGTACCATAAAATGATTGACTTTGAGCTGAGGGAGCGGGAGATGCCATCACAGTACTTTCAGTGTTTGACCGAGTTGGGCAAGATTGAGCAATTTGGGAGCTAGTGTTGCTTCATAGAATTAGACTAATTAGGACCTTCTGAAGAACGTTCTTCGATAGCTTGCACTTGTGATTAAAGTGATATGACAGTATTAGAAACAGAGCGATCCATAAAGCGATTGACTTTGATAAGAAAGTGCACGTAATGCCATCACGTTACTCTCAGTGTTGAACTGACTTGAGTAAGATTTAGCTATGGGTGCATTCGGTTGCTTCACTGAATTGAATGGATCATGATGTTCTTCTGAAAAATATTCTTCAATACCTTGCAGTTTTATACAGTACTTTTTACGAATACTATTTAAATACGTTTTTTGTCTTGAATGTTTGACTGGCAAGTGGCGCTTTTTTAGTCGACTGCTGGGAAATGTAATTTTATCATAACTCAAGTCAGATTCAATTGACTGATCTGAATATATCAGACAAAAATCACTATAACACTTTGTCTGATACGGAGGTGGTGATAGCATAGGCGTAGGTATACAAATCTTCGATACTATACTTAAAATCGCTGCTATACTGATAACAATGATGCTTCATAACTGGATGCAGATTGAATTTGGAACGGAGTTACAGGACGCAGTTCAGTAAGAGTCGATGGATCCGCTGGTCCATCACGACAAGTAGAACGACGTTTACAATTGTACACACTGCTACCGTTCAACCTATACAGAATCAGTGTAAGCTGATCTCGCATTTGGTTGTACATATTATGAAACCATCGCTCGGCCAGCTTAGACTGTTTATGTGTAGTACACACGGATGTGTGTACTATGAAGTTAGACCTAGATTTTTTTTGAAACACCAATATAATTGTAAAATTTGTTGGTTTTTATGTAGAGTTAGCCGAAAATTAGATATTAAGAATAGCTGTGTACAATTAATACTGTATTTAATAATTTTATAACACTTTTAGATTTCGAATAATGTTTTACAAGAAACTAATTAACAGAAAAAAGTAGCATAAGTGCTTACGACGCACACTTTAAAATATAATTTGGTCGAATAATGTTTCATGTGTATGTACCGACGAAAAGAAGATACAATTATGCGTAGTAAAATATAATATGTGCATAAGTAACTACAAAATTAGAAAAACAAATAAGACAAGCTTCATTGCATATTAACATGTTAAGAAACTTATCAGTAAAGTATTTTAGTGGATTACACTTAATTTTAAAAAGATGCGGCAACTTGGTAGAAAAATGTTTTATGTGATTTTAAATACTGTCTTTGTGGTAATGTCAATAATTTTGTGTAATACACCTAAAACAATGTAATTAACATACTAAA
This sequence comes from Schrankia costaestrigalis, assembly GCA_905475405.1. Classification (NCBI taxonomy): domain Eukaryota; kingdom Metazoa; phylum Arthropoda; class Insecta; order Lepidoptera; family Erebidae; genus Schrankia; species Schrankia costaestrigalis. The sequence goes on from FR997839.1 coordinate 18,458,174, forward strand.
ATTGTTTATTTTCCATTAAATATAATTTAAATTTATGGATGTTGTATAAATTTTATAAAAATCCATGAAATATGTATTTTACGTATATTCTATTTTGTAAATAATTTTCTTATTACTAATTTAAACGTTTAATTCTCAATAGTAATGAACAACGTTGTGTATGTAAACAAAATAACAATAATTTAATTGATTTCTGACCGATTTCTGACCATTTTGATCGCCACTGTCGGTTTCCATTGTTACAACACCTCACTCTTGCCGACTCCGTCGAACAATGTGCGTTGTGATGAAGAAACGTGACGCACGGAGCCGGGAGCGCGCGTTAAGTGGTCGTGAGACGTTATTCTACGTATGCCGCGCGGCAAAAACTTTATTCGAACTTCATAACTTTTAAAATATAGAACAAAAGTTATAAAAAAAATATATCATTAGATAGCTTACGTCATTATGATAACGAATTTACAATAAAATCATTTTTGTTACTTGTGATGATACAACAATATTCTACTAATGGGACGATATTTTGGTAAATGTTTGTGACAATTTTGTCTCCTTGTCGTTTGTTAATCGAATGGTTTAAAAGTTCATCCTACTTGCGTCACCACATCATCCCATCTTAAGATCAGGATACAATCGTTACAAGCTACTATCGGACCGGACCGCCTCTTTCTTTATTATTACTCGTGTTCATTGTAATGAAAGATAATGAAGAAGAAAATGCAGCAGTAGAGTTTGTTGCGCCGCTTCGTCTCTACTAGCGCTTTGGAGGCGGTTTTATAACTTATATTAAGTAGTAAAAAGGAGGACAAAAAATATATAATGAAAGTTGTATTAATTTTGATTTGCGTTTTTGACGTTGACTTTGAATTTGAATGTGTTTCCTTGTTCCAGGCGAGCGCCTCATCCAGTTCGCATCAGAGAACCTGGTGACGGAGATCCTGATCCATCCACAGATGAACACCCTGATGCAGTGCATGCGCAACCTGCTTAGCTCGTTCACGAGGCACAGGCACCTCGTGCACGCTGGCTACACGTTCGCAGGAAATGGCTCCTGGATTATGCAAGTAGGTTTCACTTAGAATCTTTATTTTTTCGTTTTGTTAATGACCAATCTAACAATCTGGGAATATAGACAACTTGGGTTGATTGTTACTAATATACGTAACAAGTCCAAGTCCTTCTTCCATCTACCAATCTCCCAATGGACGTCTACTTCTGGACATAGGCCTCCTCCAAATATCTCCACTTTGCGCGATTCTGTCCCTTCCTCATCCATCGCTGTCCTAAAGTCTTAACTAAATCGTCGGTCCACCGTTTGAGGGGTCTCCCTGATTTTACAAGTGCTTCTAACTAATTTATATAAAACATAAATAAAAAATATGAGTCAGAGGAGTATAGGGCTTACTTAGAGTATCCGTTATTTGACAACCAGAAAAAACATCCTGCGGTTTCAGGCGGTTCGAGCCCGACATGTCCATTACATTGACACCGCTCAATGTCATGAAGTCTATTCAGGATTTTCACAAGTTACAAAAAAAAGAAAATGAATGGAAGCAAGCCTATAAAGAAATATATTTTCTCACTCTGAGTCGGTAAACGAAACGATAATGAAATCTACAAAATTTATGACTTAACTCAAGTACCGGCAATTTCGCTAATTGGTTTGGAAAGGTCAAGTCAGGGCTAGCAATCACAACTATACCTAAGTTGTTACCTAAGTTGTAAACAGTATATTAAGTTTATTTCTGGGTAGCTACCTATCTATTATCTTCAAAATAAGCTGAGTGCCACTTATCACGATGTTTTACAAATATCTAAAACCCCGTAAGTAGTCTAAAATTATTTTTTATTGATCTACATAAATTGTGTTTTAATACCCAAACAATAGTAGTTAGTGTTAGCCTATATTATCCAACGGCTGGGCAATTCCTCTTCCCTTTTCCTTACAAATATAATGTTATGACAGACCCAATTTAATGTTAATCGATAAATAAATAAATCACAGCAGCTCTTTCTAATGTGGAGGAAAACTTGATGCAGGCCAAGTTAACCTATTCCTAATACAAAGTTAGCCAAACAATAAATTGTTATAATGTCAAACTTCTTATCTAAGAACTATAATAATTACATCGGAATGCGATGAGGTGGTAGAACCTATTACATATTTTATTTTAATCCTAAAAAATTAAATAAATGATGAATTTAGTCATCTTTTATTTAGACTTGACCGAATTCCAAACCTCAATATACACAAGCCAAAATCAATATTCGGAACTAGAGCAGTGACTATTTCAGTAAATGTTCATTATATTCCCTGTTACGACACGGCATTTCCTCGTGTGTTAACAACTCAGCCGCCGGAAATAAAATATTGAGCGAATGGAACATGAGATTTTATAGAATTACGGGAAAAAAACGGTGAGATTCTTTTTTCACTTGAACACTTTGATCCTATTTGCTATGAATGTTTGTTTCGGTGCTGTGTATGCTGATATATATAAGGTCATAGGTAATTATTGCAATCAAATAATTATTAACGCAAACGTGCCCTAGAGTAGAGACCGCGACTCGGCAAACGTAGTGTAGGACGCCCCCCTGCTAGGTGGACCGACGACCTCATGAAGGTCTCTGGGTCGGACTGGATGCGGAAGGCGCAGGACCGAGTTCTGTGGCCCGTGTTGGGAGAGGCCTATGTCCAGTGGACTGCAATAAGATTGATTGATTGAATTATTAGAACTATTCACACAAGATTGTCCTGAGCTTGGGTTAAATAGGTTTAAGGTTTAAAGATCTTTATTCTCATTAAGAATACAATATTCACTTACATGAGAAATATTACACTTAACAAAATCACATGGCACGCACAGATAACTTAATTATTACAAAAGTAAACCAAAAGCGAAACAAGAATACAATTCTAAATATCACTATTACTTAATCTAAAATATGTGGGTAATACAGATATAAAACTTCACTAACACTGACCGGTTCGCAAGGTACGGTACCGACCGAAATTCATATTTTATCAATATCACTGTGACACAAATCCCAAATCGAGGGGTTGCCCTTTGTCTGATAAACGTAGTTTCACTCGCATTTGTGTAAACATTTATTATTTTTAAAACTTATGTAATTTTTTTAATAACTTAAAACAACAGTCTTAAGAATTTAATGTCCCACTGACGCACTAATCTAATATTTATTGCATAACTTATGTACATTTAAATAAATTTTCGTTATAAGATAGCAATTTTATGCAATAAAAAAGCTTATGAAGGTTTATATAAAGTTTAGAATACGCTGTTTCATTACCATTCACATCGTAATCATTTAAGTAGGTTTAAAGCCAGTTTATTGAAATAAATGGTTTTAAATATAAATGGTGGGACAATGCTATTGTTTGATCTTAAAAATAAACCCCTTTTAATAACAGAGGGTTGAAAGGAATGAATAAGTAAAAGTTAGGTTCTTTTAAAAAGCGATTACTTAACTTAACTCACCGACCTCCATTAACTTTTTCAATATGTTTTTGAAAGTACTTAAAATTTTTAAATATTAAAAAGAAGTTTTTCAGCTTTATAAAAGGACTAAATTGTGTTGGTTGTTTAATAAAGTTGACTTAAGATTACTTAATAGAAGATAGTTACATCAATATACATTAGGTTGTCAGAAATTGTTGTGTTAGGAAACAAGACTAACCTCGGTTTTCGAATGACTGATCAGGTAAAAATCAACTAATCAAGTGTCAAAACTGTAATTTTAGTTTCTGAAAATCATAGTTTTGACACTTGGTTAGTTAATTTTTACTTGATTAGTCATTCGGTAATCGGAGGTGTCATCAGATCGTCTTTTTCTCGTTTTCACGCGTCATTTAAAAAAATACCTAATATTTAATTAATAACAATTATTAGGTTTTATATAGTGGTGTGTGTATGTATAGTATCGTATCACAACTTTAAACTTAAGATAAGACAAAGTATATAACACTTAATTTTATCTTTTGCACTATCAATATTTATGTAAAAAAGTCTTCAAATAAATACATAGTTTTGATGAATTCAATATTATTATTCAATATTACAATATTTAACAAGATTAATTCTTAATTCAAGCAATTACCAAGCAATTAGATATTCTGCCTGTCTAAGCAGGTACTAATTATGTCCAGTCAAAAATTAACGTTGATTAGTTAAGCGAAACTAGCAGTAATTAGTGTGTACTAGGCGTTAACTGAAGGTAGTGAGGACTAATTGCAGGGAGATCTTTATGGAGATCTGGGACTGGACACCGCCATTTATACGTACATAATTATTTCTTTAAATGATGTAACTTTTTCAAACGATTACGCTCTTAAAGACACAATTTAATAACTCTGGTTCTTGTAGCACAGGTATTTCCTTAATTAATTTTAATAAATAAATATATAAAATCAATATCAGTCGCACAACATTGAACACAGAACACAGATGAAATCTTGTTGAAATTATAATTATGCATTATATAGTAAATATATAATGCATCGAGGAAACAACAAAAAATATGTTATCTTAACTTAAAGCAATCGGAAAAGTAGGAGATAATTGCTTGTGCTATCCACAATGCCTAAACTTGGATATTCCTTGTATCCATCGATAGATATGTAAATGTCCCAGACCAATTATGAGGATTTTATCACCTGGGTGAAAAAAATGACCACCTCTGAACCAATTTCTTCCGATGAAATCACCTAGGTGAAATAATGCTGCATAAGCGGTGGCCTTTGTTTTCAATGCAATTGAGAACAAAGGCGACATTATTATGCACCTTGTGGACTTTTATAAGCCACGAAGAGCATGCTAAACAAAACACGACAACGAAAACATTGTCTTACTGAAAACTAAATGAGCTTAATAATATCCTAAGTATTTAAAATTTTGTAAAGTGTGATAGTGGATTAAGTTTCTTTTCGTTACTAAGGGAATTCTGTCCTTGGAGTGTGGCAATAGTATGTTTTTAATGATTTGTGTTTAGGGAAACGCGCCGTTCGCATCGTTGATGTCTCTGGTCTTACGGACAGACTGAAGTAAAGTCGCTAGCGGGACTGTCACCTTTAGGCAGTAAAAAAAAGGAACTCATTAGTTAAATCTGTTTTATTTAGCATGCCCTCGCGATGTGGTGATGATTAAAGTCCATACCAGGTGCTTAAAAAAGTCATTTTTCAGGCGTTCGGAGGTGATTCTGCACGCGGGTGATAAAAGTCAAATACACCTGATAAAAATATAAAATTTTTCCTATAAAATTTCTATTAGTCGAGTGTCATTTTACGATCTCTGTGGCCTAATGGTTATAGCCCATAGATGTTACACAGATCAGTGCAATTATTTGTGTGTACATATACATGAATATTTGCATTAGTCTATGTGTATAAGTATGTTTATGTGTTGTCCAGTACTAATAGTACAATCTGCGCTTAGAATGGGACTAGATGGGATTGTGAAAGTGTAGGAATATTTTTTAAAATGTTTAATATAAAAAATGCTATTTTTCGCAGGGGTATACAGATACGAAATTAACTAATGCAAAGCACATCAATGCTGATAGACACTTACTTATGGATTACACAAAAAAATATCTTGCATGCAATTAGAATCCACGACCTCGGGTACGGCAGACAGATACACAATCGATTTGCTGCCACACCGCAAAGTGGTTCGATGATATTATTTATTAAATATATATTTCACCTATATATAAATATAATATAACGAGAAAATATATAAAAATATATCGGCAAAATTTGCATTTCTTACTCCATTACCACATAGTCAACTACATATTTAATTCCCATTACTAACAAAACCTCTTTGTTTCAGGACGGAACCTTCTCCCTATCAGACTTTACAGACGCTTACCAAGAAAACGAAGTGCAGCGCGTGATCCGCGCTTACGAGAACTCGATCTCAATCGACGTCCACTGCTCGACGAGTGGCGGTGGCGAGTGGGCTAAGTTGCCCGAGATGCCTTTTGTTAAATACTGCAAGATTAGGGTCAACCCTACCGATATATTGGACTCTGGCTCTCAGGCCATCAAGGATTTTATTGGTAAGTACTTTATTCCTAAGAATGTATATTTATACACAATGTTTCTTTGCTGAGAAGAGACTCCTTTTTGTATGGAGGGATACTTGTTCTACAGAACATAAATATAGAAGCTATTGTTATCAGGAATACTTGAATTCCTAAGTTGACCTGCAAGTTTCTAACTGAATTTATTATTATTTGTTTAAAAGATAACTCCCAAACTTGGGATCATTGTGATGAAGTCCTTTTAAAAATAAAAGTTTTTTTAAGTTGTCTATCAATTACTGAGTTGTGATGTCAAATACTTAAAAGAACATATTATTATACAAAGAATAGTCCATCCATCCATCAGACATATATTTTTAGTTTTCTGTTCAGTATTGTAGAGGAGACACAATGATTACGGACAGACGACTACTAAGCAACGCTATACAATAGCGCATCTATAAACGTAATAATATGTCAGCTGTATATCAACAAATCCGTTATCCGTGTGGTGACGGAGTAAGAATACAATATGTCACCACCCCATCTCATCCTATGGGTGTCGTAGAAACCTATCTGTGAATATAACCTTTACATAGCAAGAAGGAAAACTTGAAATTAAACCCTATACCAATCCGCCTGGTCAGCTTGGTATTAGTAGGCCAAGTATCCCTCCGTCACGGGAGGAGGCCCGTCCTTGTAGTGGGACATTGATGAGTCTATCAACAAACAATGTTGTATACAGTGTATCTACAGTATTACGGCTTCTCGTAAACCAATGCACTAGACAAATCACAAACTCTATGCGAGTAGACAACTAGTTAGATACCGCTTGTAATATTGTAGCAACAACATAGAATTAGTTTAGTAACGTTCCGCAACTACTGCCATTCATACTGGTACTAACGATCTCGCTTGTGTGCCAAATCAGGTAGGGTGACTCTAACTTCGTACTTTGAATGGATATTACTGTATGTTAGTAGTGTCATTTGGTGTTCAAGGTGACTCTATCTCGTCTTATCACGTGAATATCATACTTACAATTCGACTAAGAGAAAGTTCGCATAAAAAAAAAGAGAGATAGGCATAAAACCAATTCCAATATTATCTTATTAAGGACCAATTATTATTATTTGATCTAAACGTTTCCATTCATCAGAAATGTTGTCCTAATTTTTGTCCTTGACATAGCAGTCGTCAATCTATAATAATAAGTACTTATTTTGCACCAGCTACTTCAGTTTCTTAATTAGAAGCAAACATTAATAAAATAATTCAAACCTGTCAAATCAAATAACACTATGAAAAATCTCACGAAGCGACAGATAAATTTTCACATCTAATTCAGACTAAGCTGATTACAAAGTGTTAACACCCAAGTGTCTGAAGCGTTAATTCGACCCAAGACACAGTAAATTCTAGTACATATTTAATTCAGGCTTTACACTGATAGATAAATGGTGGGTGGAGCCCATCATTGATTTTAGTTTTGCGTAAACGTTGCCGCTTTGTGCCTTAATTGGATTTTCAATTCCAATAACACGGTGCTTCTATTGATCTAGACTATAATTAACATGAATTTGCTTTGCTGATATCGAATTCGTCTGGAAAAGACGGCGCTATTTCAATTATTCTGTTTTGATGTTTCGCGTTTACAAAATTTATTATTATTATTATTGATGGTTTGTTTGATTGTCAGTCAAGAATAAGTCTGATTCATCAAGTCAGAAAGAACATTGAGGACTGGGTCAATCGTTAATAGATCGCACACTTAATATTTTTCGTGGGAGTCATAGAATAACGTACAAAGGAGAGATATAGCTAAGAACTGTACCAGCCCATCTCATCTTGAAGGGTCGTAACGGAATATTACTGCAGAAAAATCAGCTTTACTTTAAGGGAAAACTTGACACAAATCCGTCCATTAATGGAAAGGGTAATATGATGAATTTGTTTTATTCAGTTTCACACCCTTTTTTTATTTTGAAATTAAATATGAGCAGTAGCATTATGTATTCTAGATTCATTATTCAAGAGTTTAATATTCAAAACACGTATTTATTCTTACATGTTCAGATTTTAGAATGTTGTTTTTAATATTGTCACATTACGTCTTTGTATTTTAAAAGCAGCACAAATGGTTAATTTAACGCCTCATCTCGTTATCAGCGAATAAAATTAATCTTCTCTTTTTCTTTGCATTAAGATAAAATTTAGGAACGTAATATATTTTAGTAATACTACATTTAATTTAGCAATACATTCTTTTCCATAAAAAAAATCAATCTCTAGGAATTATTGTTCCAATTAAAATGCCACAGAAATACTAGAAAGCTTCCTAATCCTACACAACATGGTCACCCTAACATCGTACAGACAAAGCACACAGTGACAAGCGGTATGTCAACAAGCAAGTCGACGTAGCAAATGCAAGTGCTACGATGTGCTACAATGAACCACAGAGCTAAACTAACTAGAGCTACGGCGTAGCTTAACTGCTACGAGAAACTTTGGTGTTTAAAGGCTTTGGTGTTTTGTTTTCATGTGTATGTACTGTAGTTAGAGGTTATAGGTTGTCTTAATGAGACTGCGCTTAATAAAAGACCATAAATTGCACCTAACAATATAATGGACCAATCATTTGTCTGTCGCATTGTGCAGACTCATCTCGGAAACGCAAGGATCGATTTCTATAGGATTTGATATAAGATTAAAAATACTGAGTACAACGAACCCACAACCTCAATCAGGTGTCGAGAAGCATAAAATCGGATGTTTGGAGATAGCTTATTATATCTAACCTTAAGCAATCCTTTTGGGCAGTACCTTATTAGTAGGCAGTTCCCTTCCTTCACTAGAGGATGGCTGTTCCTGTAGTCTGACATAATAGGCTGTCATGATAAATTATCACTATTTCGCTGTGTAACTTTTACGACCTAAGCTCAAAACTCCAAATAATTTAACTCAAATTCCAAAATGATCATCATATAACGAATTCACAACAATTTTGGAACTTTTAGTAAAATGGAACAACTTGCGTGTTCTTAGCCTATTATAATTAAGTTTCAGACCTAAAATTTTAGGTCTAATTTCAGTATATTTTTTACCAAACAGTTACATATAATTTCAAGGCATAAATGTAATAAATATACTTTAATCATCATTTATTTCAAGGTTTATACTCTAACCGAGCAAGCGATGTACATTTTTATGCTTTTACGTTTATTTAAGGCTGACTAGATGGGTAGGTATTGGTGTGTGGTTTTCGATATTAAGTATTTTAATTAGTCAGTGTCCATCCTGGTATAAAGAGCTATTTAAGCCGCCCATAAGTCTGTCGTAGTTTAACAACTGTGACAGCTGGGAATAACAACTTACGTGCCCTCGAAAGCACGCAGACCCTCAGATAAAATACCACCAATTCGTCACCTATCTGTGTCACGTTTCAAACAATCGAGTTTTGAACAAAAGTTGAAATATTTTCAACATTGTTTAAAAAAAAATGCTGAAATAAAATCCTTTTGTGAAGTGTACAGTTTTATTAGTTGACATACGTCGTAATATTCCACCCGTGTGTACTGTGTGGATATACAAATATTGTATAGGAAGTTAATTTTACGTTCGCGAGTTGCAAATTGTTCGTAACACTAAAGTTTGGCTGTGGGAACGATGGTGGTGTGATTTATAAGCGATAGCGGTTATGTTTTGAAACTGATTTACATTACTTTAAAATTATAAATATATTTTAATGAAATGGGTAAATGTCTATTTAATAATAATAATATAATTTTCCTCACAAATTCACACAATGGCATCTAGTCCATTTAGTAGTGTGTTTTAGTAGTGCTTAAGTAGATACTTGAAAAATAGTAAGTTTGTCCAAAATACTTTAATTAATAATAAATATAAATTATTCTTTACACATTTTCACGCCGCCATCTAATTCCTAAATATTCAGAGCTCTTTTTGTAAATACATACACATAAAAAACGCCCAGACTAATGCAAATATTCATCAAGTCCACCCAACTGACGCTGGACAAAGGCCTCTTCCAAATATTTTTAGTTTACGTGGGCTTCTGCAAAAATTATTACTTAAGTTAATTTGTAATTGATTCTTTTAGCTTTATCGCTTACATCTTACACCATACGCGTAAGTTCGGAAACGCGTAAAAGTTGACGCGGCTCAAAATGTAATATTCAGTACACAACGTGTATTCGTCTCTGTCATCATTAAAACACTGTCACGCCATTTTGTTCACGGGAATAAGTTTTATAAATTATTTTATTCTTTATAAAGATTTATTTTGTTTGTGGTGATGGTGTAGTAAAACTCGGTGTCACTAATCAATCTCACTTAGGTGTCGTAAAAACAGACTTAGATCTCGCTTGCAGTCGTGGATCACCACAAGGGCACTCGAGTAATGCAAGTCTTCTCGTCATCCCGGTCTTTTTGAGTGAGAGATAAACACCTTGGATTGTAGTCGGTATATACATCATACTCATCATCTTTTTGGGACTCCAATACACCTGGACCTGATCCATAATTAAATGTTGACTACTTTAGTAAAGGTAACAAATGTTAAATAAAAAGACTTAGACCATGAAATTCAAAATAAAACCTTTTTCCAAAACCAAAATATTAATAAATTCAGTCAGTATTAATACATCAATTTATTACACTCGTAATACCTAGCACCTTAAATCCCTGTAACAAGGTACATAATCCAACAAACAATCCAATGTCACATACAACATTACCAACGCAAGTGGGCAGTATTAACCAATAGGCAACTACCGTAGCTAGTTACAAGTTGAAATTGCTTCAACAACATATGCCCGTCGGTTAACCCAATAAACTTATATTGAATTGGATTTTCTCTAGCTATACCTACTGTTATGTTATTACAACACATAGGTTTTTATAGCTTAGTTTACTTTAGTGAAATATTATGTTATAACTTATAAGAAAATAGGACTTACTCTAAAAGATTTTCTTGCCACTATGGAGTCGCCATTTATGGATTCATAGTCTCCATAAATGGCGTTTTCGGATAGATATCAGTCATACATAAGGTCCAAAATCACCAAACGGCCCGCATCATCCAGTATCGCATCGCACCGGACGTCATCGCTTCTATTTAGTTTCATAGTTTTAAGCCTTGAGTGCAGATGAGCGCATTCGGCGGTATTCGAACGTATGCGCCGCCGCCCCGGTAGCCGTACGCAGCCGGACGGAGCCGGTCGCGTGTCGCAAACTCTTTAAATATACGAATGTTCGTAAAAATGACTTTATATTTGTGGACTCTTACGTGGACCTACTGAAGGATACTTCCAATTGTAGTAATAAGGTACTTCAAAGCATCCGACACTTGAGAAAACACAGTATGCACAAAATGTACACAAAAGCTGCTTATATTCACAATACAACCGGGTATAATGCAATTTTGGTCAGGGTGTGTTATTATAATATACATCATCATCATCATAACAGCCTATTAATGTCCCAGTACAGGGACGGTCCTTATCCCGTGACGGAGGGATGTAGTGGTGCATGTGTGGCATGTACATTATAAGTACATGCATTGTGTGAACCAATTGTCTCCCCTAACTTCACATCCTCACAGGGATACTTGGCCTACTAATACCACGCTGGCCAGACGGATTGGTATTTTAAGTAAAGTTTTTTTTCTCTTTTTACTTCGCAAAGGTAATATTCAAGGATAATCCCTTAGTCGGTTTTTAGGACACCCATGGGATGAGATGGGGTGGTGAGATATTGTATTCTTACTCCGTCAACCGAGATAAAAAAAAACATACATATTACTTTCCAATATTAAATTCCTAAACAACTATTTAAAATAAATTTAGGCTACAACTCATCAATATCATAACATAGGAAGCTCATCTCAGGAATTTCCAATAAGGGAACAATAGGGTAGCCTTTGGTTAAATTTTATTGTTTACGTTACATGCTCGCCTTTGATACTGATAAATTAAATGAGGCTTTGTGTACACGTCAATGGATATTGATGCTAGCGGGTTGCCTTCGAGATTAGAGAAATTTATAGTACCTACCCATTATTAACTGAACTCCAAAAAGAGGAGAAAGATTCCATTTTGTTTTTTTTTTTAATGTTACAAAAATTAGGTGTACAACAACCCATTATAAAGCCTTTACATACTTTAAATACTTAACACTTAATGAAATTACACTAACCGCACTATGGATGCGTCCCTACACGTGGACTTTCATCAAAACGAAAGTAGTAAAAGGTGGTCTCTGCTTTCATTGCTCAAGTAACTCAGCCGTACGCATGACGTCATCACAAGTATAACTTAAAATATTTATTAAAAATAAACTATTGGTAGGAAATCAAAACTACTCAAATTAGTTGTTTATAATTACTAAAATTATAAACAACTAATTTTAGTAATTATAAACAACTAATTTGAGTAGTTTAAAATAAAAATAAAAAGAAACCAAAAAAAAATCTTTACATACCGAATAGTCCTGCGTGGGATTCGAACCCGCGATCTCGTGGACGGCAGTCACTAACGCAAACCTGCGCCTCCGAGACAGTTGTAACAATTACTTAGTTATTAGTTTAGTGAAAACAGTTTTTGTTTAAAAGTATCTCGACAGGCCCCAAGAACAAAAGCGTATCTGCAATATTATCGATTTCGAGTATGAGCGTTTGAAATTCTGTGTACGCATGATAATTTTTTACTAACGCAAATATAAACTTATTGCAAAAAATCTTGGCAAAAGCTAATGAAGTGTTAAATATCTTTATTTTCATGTTTTTTTAAAAGAGTTTAATTATTATTTCGAATAAAATGAATTCTTATAATACAATAAGATTTTATTCTCTGTAACGATCTAGCACATATATAAGTATACGACTTTGTTTTTCAGAATGATATAGTATATATCTTAACATATGACTTTGCTTTAGGGAATTGATGTCTTGTTTTGCTGTCTTAAAATACATTATCTGTAATGTTTTGTTAAAAAAAACGATTACTATAAAATAATTTTGTAGATATACAGAACATTTTTATCTAAGGTTTATTTGTTTATGAAGTAAAATAACGGGTGCCGTTATGTCCATCGTTATAGGACGGAACCCTTGGATAATAGCGTCTAGGACATGCGACCTAGATGTTGGCTTAAGGAGGCCCCCTTACAACGCGTTAGCAGTCACTATCTGCTATATTCCGTCTTCTGCCTATTCACTTTTGGTAGGAGTCTAAAAATGTCGTTTTGGACATTTGTAATAGTAGAGAGCTTACTGGAGTTCTCGGCAGTCCTAATCCTTTTAACAAGTTGTAGAGGGATTTAGCGGGAGTATACCTTGCAGTTATATCAACGGCATATAGAGAAACTATGTAGCCATTTCTGGTTATCTCATTTGTCAAGTCAAAATATTGTTTGTCTTAATTGCGTGATCTTTAAGGATGTTAGTTTTCCACGGTACCGTGAGCTTAATAGACACTACACGCTTTTTAAATTTGAGTAGAGGAATATGTCTGGTCTCAACGGCGACGCGCAGATGTTTTTCAGGATGTTGTGTGTCTACCAGTATTGTCCAATCGTCTGCCGAACTCAGGACAAATTAAATATTTTGCCTTTCAGCTCTAGCAATCGATAGACTGACTGCCTCACGTATAATTCCTAGAGCTCTGTCACTTTGCAGCCTACCAATATGTGTCTAGTCGTGACAATTTCTTTGCCACATTCCGTGTTTTTGACCGTCGCTTTTCCAATCTTACAAGATTACTTTTATCGTTCAGAATCAATTGAAAGACGTTGAGGTATAATTTAAGTAATGCTGCTAAACAGTCATAAATTAAAGTGCGCAACTTCAAAGCTAAAAGTATACACCAGTCACCTAGAGTAGCCCATTCATTTTGCATTTCTAGGTTCAATTGCGTGCACTCTGTAGCTATCATTCTCATCTTAGTTAATGAAAGATTTTGTAATTTCTTTGTCTGATTATCTTTCCGTGTTTCTAAAACCTGCTCTAATAGTTGGAGCACCTATCATGAACTTTTTGTGAAATTGTAACCGTAACGCGAGTGCAGATGTATTTTTATCAGTTAGGATAGATTTTAGTGGTCGTTATCCAGACTTTTTTACGTTATTTATCGGTTGTTGATTTACCTTTTCAATGTCATTTATGAAATTATTGAATACATCTTCTAGTACTAGAGAGCGGTCTTTATCATTTATCTTTCTACCAAGCAATTTAAAAAGCACGGTTTCTGATATTATTTAAACGTTTTCTCCGCCTTTAATAAGCCGGGGGCCATATGAAGCATATGTCGTATCCAGTCTACCTAAACAGAGACAATAACATTTGCTAGGTTGCACTTTCATTCCATCAGTCTACATACAGAATTTATCATCCTTTCGCAGTAATTCTTGACACTGCTTTGGATTTCGAGTAAGTATCGCTAGGTCGCGTCGTCTGCGAATGCTAGAATGGATTCTGTATATTTGACATTGGACTTACGCCGATAACCCCACCTTTTTTCATCTATTGTTAAGCTATCTATTAGTGGATAAAGCCCCTCCAAACATGAAACAACATTAATATTTTCAGCTACAGGTGGTAGTGGAGAAACGTTACTGTAATTTTGACAGCCAGTTTCTAACAGAAAGCAAAAAGGAAGGTATATGTCAAAGTGGAATTTATAGCTAAACTAAAAAGCTTATTGAAAAACAAGAACATCATGCTAATTTACAAAAAAAAGCAATTAATCGGATACTTTTGGATTGAACAAACACGGATGATAAAATACTTTGCAGAGAACAAAATCGCATCTTTACCTAAGACATATTTTTTCCTTAAAAATTACGTAAAACAAAATCGTATAGGCGCAACCGTTAAGTGACTTGGAATTCAGTTTTGTCGAACATAGACTTAAGGTGAATAAAAAATGAAAATAATTGATTAAAAATCAACATCTTTTTCTAAATAAAGTCTTATTGTATATTAAACTAATAATTATAAAACTAAAATTATTATGTTTCATGTGAATTAATTATAAATTTTAATATCTTTTCTTTAGATTTTTGTAGAACAATATAGTATATGCACAAACGATAATAAATAACGCACCTGACTTTGACGAGTACAAACACGTAAATGACGTTAAGTCGCTACACACGCGGCATGGGTTCCAAGGAACATGCTCCTACATGTATACATGTTTGTTTGTGGAAGTATAATTTCTGATACGACAATGTTCGATTGGTTATTTCAATATGCAAGAGAATATTAATAAAATAAAAATGGTGTCGTATAGTGTTTAGTGTGTAGAATACGATTATACAATAAAATACATTTCGTCTTATTTTTCCATAAGATTTTGTTCTTGGGGCCCGTCGATCTCTGTCCAAAATTTTATCTAAATTAATTACCTACTTAAATAATTATTTCTATACTCTGACTTTTACTACACCCATAAGATGAGTTTACGACACCCGTGAATTCTTACTACGTAATAATCACACGTAAAAAAAACCTACAACTCATCAGAAAATTGATACTAAATGTACCCTGCCTGACCTTCAAACAATAATTGGCAGGTGTCCGACCAAATTACTACCCTAATCACTTTAGCTCCATCTCTCGGGGATAAATGACATACGTAGGTATACACAGAAACTAATCAACCTAGACACTCATGTACCTTAATACCTTGAAATAAGACACAATTTCAAATGAAAATGTTTAACTTGATGTGTTGCTGTGTGTACCTACAGGTAAGAACATTCTCTTATGTAACATTATACCAGATTAAAAATCAATCAGACGACCTCTGTGGCGTAGTGATTATTCAACATGACTGCTACGCAGAGGTCTCGGGTTCGATTCCCGCTCATTGCAAATTTTTGTGTGCATGAACATGATTGCTTACATTGGTCTGGGTGTTTTCTATGTAAAATTATGTAGGTACTAGCTGACCCGTGCCCACTTCGTTGGGCGGCTAAAAAAATAGCGTCTCTTTTTAAACATATTTCACTACTGCTCCACTCCCATCAGTCATAGCGTTATACTATATAGCCTATGACACTCCCCGATACAAGGACTACTCAACACGAAAAGAATTTTTAAAATCGGTTTATTAGATTTAGAGATTACCCCCTACAACGTCACAAACACACAATCACACAAACACACAAACTTTACCTCTTTATAATATTAGTATAGATTAGTATAGATTTACAAAAAAAAGTATTTAAGTATGTTTACCCGTTGTCTAGTATCCATAGTACAAGCTCTGCTTAGCTTGAGACTAGATGGCGTTGTGTGAAAGTGTGAAGAATATTAAAAAAAAAACTTTATAAATTTATTTTACATAAAGTTTTTTTTTGAGCTTAATCCTACTTATTTTATTAAAGCGAAAGTTTGTAAAAAGTATGGATGGATGTTTGTTACTTACTCTTTTACGTAAAAACTACCGAATGGATTTAAATGAAACTTTACAATAAAATAGCTATACTTACATCAGAGTAACACATAGACATTTTAAGAGATATTGTATTTAAAATATTATTAGCTACTCGAAATAAATACTAATACTGCGCAGACGAAGTCACAGTTACAAAGTAGTATGTACCCTACCTACTGTGGCCTGCAATGAATTAAGGTCATGGGTTCGTTTCCCGCAAATGCCTTATAAAAATATTTGTGTACCTACTTATACATAGAATATTCAATTTATCAATCAATTATATGAATATTTATTAATTTTTAAAAGTCTAAAGAAACTGTAAGTATCAAATTATTAATAGACAAAAATCTTTTAAAAATGTAAAAACACTGTCAAAGTATAACGCTATGCCTACAAGACGACAAACAACAAACAGCTACTTAGTTATTAAGTACTTAGGTAAGTGGTAATAATAAGTTATCTGTGAACCAGATGATCGCGCGTCAAGTCATCATTCCGAACTTGTATTTTGGCGGTAAAACATTTCGCTCGTGCGCTCTTTCGCACACACAAGACATCCCTAGCGCCTCTAGTGGCGAATAGCAAAAATTATCGTGAACAATTTTCTACATTTTATCGGCAAAACAAATAATTGAGGGAGAGATTAGTAGCCAAATTTATGTTGTAATTATTAATAAATTATTTTGTAAATATATGAATAAGAATTATGTTTAAACACTACTAATTTCTCCTAAACAGTAATTCTGCAAATACGAATTAAACATTGTTTTGAATTTTTGAACAAAATTTGGGCGCTCGTTTGACTGCTTATTTAGACAATTGATTGCGTCATTCATAAAAATAAAAATTACTTGTTTGTTTTGATTTTGCACTCAGCAGATTATTGTGTTTATTTCCTAATTAATTAGGATTTAGTTGCTCCTGTGTAACAAAATGCGTGTGAGTGTTTGTGTTGTATTGTGGCGTTTGATAGCGATAAATGTTCTCAGAAATGACAATACCTAACCAGGCTAGCGAGCAATAAATAATGGAATGCAATGGTAAATTATATAATGTAAGTTAATAAAATAATAGTAATATAATACAGACTTTGTAGTATTAAACTAGATGTTTTAAGTACTTAAGTAATTTATTTTATCGTAAACATAGCATCTACTTATACATTTGTAAAGGAACTGTAGGTACTTACTCTCGCGCCGAGTAGCACGCAAGATATTGAGGACCTTGCCTTGCAGAACAAATATTATTTAATTTTTGTCAAAAGTCGTCGTAACTGTATTTACCCACTTTACGACATCCACGGTATAAGTTGGAATGGTGTTATCTTGTATTATTCTTATTTCGACACCGCGATCGGAAAAAAAATATTATGATAAAGGAAAGTTAGGCAAAAAATGTATTAAGTATTAGGTATGTAGGTATATTACATGGCTAATCGACTGCTGCCTCTATGACAACAACCGCGACAGATTTATCCTCATTAAGATTACGATAAATACTATTTAGCTGTCACCCACCTAAGTAACAAACCATACCGGGTTTATGTACTTAACCTAGATACTCTATGGCTTATCGATCAGGGGTAACAACTAGCTCTGTGCCTCTTAATAATGTCTTAAAACAATATTTACATACTTTTAAACCTATGCGGAAAAGTAATTAGCAACATCCTTCAAGTTAAATCAGCTAATCCGAGCGTGGTATCGAGGTAACCCACTTCAATGAAATTGCATCTCTATTACTTAGTTAGTAAAGTCGGTAATGCAGTTATTTATATCTCAGGTATAGAAGTTATTAGGGCGAATATTGCTAGGTCATTGAGTACGTAGTAACTGGCGTCTTACTACGATCTAGGTCATGTTTATTTTGTTGCATTTTACTATTAGTTTCTCCTCCGTGTGGTGACGGAGTCAGAATACAATAGGTATGTCACCACCCCATCTCATCTCATGGGTGTCGTAGAAAAAAATATTATCTTTACAAAATAAAAAGAAGGAAAACTTGAAATTTAATCCTATACCAATACGTCTGGCCAGCGTGCTATTAGTAGGCCAAGTATCCCTCCGTCACGGGAGGAGGCCCGTCCCTGCAGTGGGACAATAAAGGGCTGTTATTTTATGGTGACTAGGTATAAGTTTCTTGGAGGTAGTTACGTTTACTTTTATCTTATCAGTCAATTGACGCCCACTGCTGGACATAGACCTCCTCCAAGTCTTACCACTTTAAGCGGTTCTATGCTTCCTTAATCAATCAGTTTCCCGCCGTGGGTAACCAGGTACGCAATCTACCAAATAAAGAATCTACCTAATCTATGTCTTCCGCGGTCGCCAAATGCAGAACCTTTCTGTACCAACAGCCCAACCCTTCTATTTGCTCTGTCCATTACCACTTTAAACGGGCAATGCTAAGCCCTATAGATACCGTTCACCTTGGTCCTCTTCATTTATAATCCGATTGCACAAGCAAACACCTAGCATAGCTCTTTTCACTGCCGCTTTGTGTGGTTTTAAGTCTTGTGATAAAGTCCGTATTCAGCAAATACAATTGCATAGTATTTCTATATCTATACCTAAGTGTGGTATTCACTGTCATTTTATTGTGCTATTATAAGCTGTTGAATAGCAGGATTTAGCATAAATCTAGACCGGGGCACGCTCTCTTTTATTCATAACGTTTAAGGATTATATCCTTTTGTCTGTTTGTGATACATGGCAACAATATGCAAACTGTATTAAAATTGTTTTTAGGAGTTTGTATTTAGAATTAAATTCTATAAGGTTATTGGTATGTTTTACTTTTCCGTGTGGTGACGGAGTAAGAATACTTACAATATGTCACTACCCCATCTCATCCCATGGGTGTCGTAAAAACCGACTAAGGGACTATCCGTGAATATTATCTTTACGAAATAAAAGAAGGAAAACTTGAAATTAAACCCTATACCAATCTGTCTGGCCAGCGTGGTATTAGTAGGCCAAGTATCCCTCCATTACGGGAGGAGGTCCGTCCCTGCAATGGGACATTAATGGGCTGGTATGATGTTTTACAAGATTCTTTAGGATGAGTCCGTTTATTTTGATAATGCCATCATTGTGCCAATTATCTACGTTAGTTAAAAGCGTGTTATTAGTATTGTCTTTTTAGTTAGTGGCCAATCTGGTGTCGAGAGACGGTCAAACCAAACACATCGATCTCACTACGGCAACATTTAGATTTATAATTTTGTGCCCTCTTAGATTAAAAGCACACTTAGATTAGAAGCCAATGAGTGGTTACCCATCTAGAGAAATACCGTGATTACTTTACTTAACCTGCATTATAGTTTAGCGCTTTAAATAACGTTAAGAACCTTTCACAACATGGGTATACCATTTGCATAAAGTTAAAAAGTTAAACTAGTCAAGAAAAATACTATTTTAATTATGTTTCCAACACATTAATAGTTATAATAACTTACCGTTCCTGCCAAGTTAAATACTTTTAATACGTACGTACGATGTTAGTTTTTAAGCTTTTTACTTAGTTGAAATTAAAACTAAAAGTTAAATGTTCTACGCTTGGAAAGGAATTATGAGTTTGTTAATTAGTTGAATTAAAATGCTGCATGCAAAGGAATGCATTATGCGATAGGAATATTATTATATAGGGGAACTAGTTTACTAAAAAGTAGACGACTAATTTATAACAATGGCCACAAGTTCGCGGGTTTGAGTCCCATAATAATTCTTTGTGCCGTCCACACAGAGATTGTCTTGAGCCTGGATGAAAATTGAAAAAAAATGAAA
The DNA here is from genome assembly GCA_905475405.1 of Schrankia costaestrigalis. Taxonomy (NCBI): domain Eukaryota; kingdom Metazoa; phylum Arthropoda; class Insecta; order Lepidoptera; family Erebidae; genus Schrankia; species Schrankia costaestrigalis. The sequence continues at coordinate 18,478,470 of FR997839.1, forward strand.
ATTCCCTGCGACACAGTGCTTGATCCCTAGTGCGGGAGCTCTCTAAGAAGAAAGTCTTTACTGTCCTACTACATGAACAGGTCGCTCATGGTGTCAGAGGCTAACTCAGGAGGTCCCTTTCAAAGCATAAGACCATAAACGCAAAAAAAAAATGGTCGCCAATACATGTTAAATGGCGTAACGCGTATTTATATTCTTATTCTACTTATAGCTCCATAAACAGATTGGTATTAGATTTATTTTAACTTTTTTTAAATGAAAGCCTAAACATTACAATACCCACTGCCCACCCATGAACATGGCTGTTTTATTTCGTCTGGTTGTTTCCTATTCTAGGGTACATAATAATATTAAAACTAACAAAACTGTTTACGTATCTTCATCAGTTAGGTAGAGGACGGAACATAGCAGACAGTGAAGGTGACTGCTAACGCGTTGTAAGGGGGCCTCCTTAAACCTACATCTGGGTCGTAAGTCCCACCCAAACGCTGTTATGCAAGTGTTCTGTCCTCTATCACGCGATGGACCCGGCACCCGCACGGAGAATCCATGGAATGCTAAGATTAGGTCTTATCTTACTTATACAACAACTTTGGATCTAGATGGCGTTATGTGTATCATTAACCTTTTTATAACTAATTTCCTTCCTCTCCACCAGGATACTTGGAACCCTACGTGGTACCAGCAAGCCTGGACCAGCTGCTGGTGGCAAGCGATGTGGTCGGAAACATTCGCTTCAGTCACCCAACACTCTACGTGTTCCCCGGAGGTCAGGGCGATGCGGCCCTCTTTGGGATCAACGGATTTAATATGCTCGGTAAGTTTTAACATCCATTTAGTTAGAAACTGTTGATCTCTGGCATAGTAGGTAGTTGTGCCACTTGACTGCTAAGCAGTGACTTCTTTTTTGATTCCCAATTAATGCAAAATTCGCATGCATAGAATGGGAACCCAGAGGAAACTTTCTAGGTATAATGTAGGTATGTATTTTTCCAGTAACCGAATAAGGTGTCATCGTGTTACCATTGCTTCTTATCCCAAAAGCAAACTGATGTTATAATAGTCAACTAAGTGAGAGTTTGCAGTTATTTTCTCTGCGAAAACTATGTATATGAAATATCAGAGTCCATGATTTAGTACTACCTATGTGGTAATATCTTACTTAAGCCCTTTTGTTAGATTGGGTTTTTACTATTCACTTTACAAGCGATTTTGACTCAGTACCAAATATTTTCTTAACCATATCATTGAGAGGTTGTATTGTATAATATTGTGTGTCCTATTTACGAAACCTTCAGCCAATGTGCTGATTTTTCTCCTTACATTTTGGCACCACTCCAGAACACATCTTTACATTTTCGTGATTACACAGCACTCTGTATCAGAACTTGTTAGTTTTATGATTCGACTGTCGTTTTAAGTTATTACTCTTGAATTTAGTATGAAAGGTTAATATATCAGCACAGAGTAGATAGTATGTTAAGTTTTATTGGTTGGGGATGTTTTGTGAGTCACAAAAGGCTGTCAGAAATATTGGGGCTTCAACTTACGCAATTCGGTATGTAAAGTAAAAGTTTACCTATGTTGAATCCAAAACCATTTAGAGATTTTAGATCGATAAGTAATAAAATCATATTTTTAGCGCAAAAAAACGCAAGATTGTGTTTATTTTTACAATTATTACATAAATTACTGTCTTTCATTTGATGTCTAAATGACATTATGTCGCCCGGCTCAACAGAAGTTTGTTTCTGCTTTCATTGCTCAATAACTAAAACAACTAATTTGAGTACTTTTGCCCTCCCACCTACAGTTTATTTGTGGTAAACAGTTAAAGTGAGTAATTCGACCGCATGTGTGACGTCATACATGCGGTCGAATTACTTACTTTGGCTGTTTACTGCAAATAAACTGTATTAAACCACAAGTAGGAAAGCAAAAATACTGAAATTAGTTGTTTATAATTAATAAACCCTTTAAAATAAAAATATAAAAAAAATACCAAAAAAAAACTTTACATACCGAAGTATTGAATAGTGTAGTGTATAACTGTTACTTGACTACCATGGCATTGTGGCCTAGTAGTTCATGTTTCCGACTCACACGTCGGAGTTTGAAGGTTGGATTTCCGCACAAGTCACAGATTTGTGTAGATGAATTTGACTGTTTAAATTGGTTAGGTTGTTCTATGCATTAAAAAAAATTATATGGTTCTTATCAAGTCACCTAAACTTGGCTTACAAGACAACCAAGGTACGAGTAAAGGTGGTGATATTAAATATTATTAGACTGATATTACTTTAAACTTAAATGTAAGATAAATATAAATGGTAATCAGTTGTCTACTTAGTTCCCGTAGTACAAGTTCTGCTTAGCTTAGGAGTAGAAGGCGTTGTGTGAATTTGTGAGGAATTACATATTATTTCTAGAATCATGTAGGTACAACCTCTTTAAACGTGCTCAATTTGTGAAGATTATTCTTGGCAAGGCCTTTGTTCAAAGCTCATTTATTTTCTTGTACCTAAATTCTATAGCATTAATTGTGTAATAATTACATTTATTAACATCTAGAACATTCAAATACCTTGTATTCGTGACTTATATGAGTTCATTAAGTCTACATTCATACTCCTTAGGTTGATTTATTTGTATTACGTGTAATTAATATAAAGTGTTATACTGTGAGTTGAAAGACGTGCACGAGTATGCGGGTTTGATTCCCACACAAGGTTTTAAAACAGTGCCAGTGTGTGGTCTACAAAAATTGTCTTGTTTTTGAATGTTTTGCGTGTCCGTTAATTTAATTTTTGTGGTAGTTCGCGGGCGATTCAGAACTCACTCCCAAGGAAGAAAAATACCTCACCACCCCATCTCATGTCAAACATTGGTTAAAACCAACTTAGTAAAACTTCGCAGATATTAAAAAAAAAAAACTTGATAATAAACTATGGTCTTGCAATCACGGTATTTCCCTCCGCCTCTAGACAAGGTTAATACCTAAGAACATGCTGTTATGGCAAAAGCCTAAAAGGTTATTTCAAATCGAAAGCACCGATCACATCTCCAACAATTACTTATCAATATAATTTGACATCCCGCTAGATGTATCTCAGAATATTCTTTGTACCGGAGACAGCCAATTCTTTGGCAGAGAACCAAGTTTTAAGTGGTTGTATCAAGGCCTTTGTTATCATGTCAAGGTTCATATTATCGCGCTCGATTGCTTCGGAGACATCTTAAACAAAATTGTGCGACATTTTGTTGAAAAGTTCGACAAATGGAAAGTAATTTTGATTTTTAATGATTTTGTTACATTGCAATGTTCTCTTTTAATGGGTTTGAGTAAAGTTATATAGTTTTTATCGTTTGTGAAATTTAGTAATTGCTTTATATAAGGTTATAGGCTAGAAGACTGGCTAAAGATATGCGTATTTCAACCTTCAACAAAAAAAAAGTATTAAGTCATCATCATCTTCCTATCAGCCAATCGACGTCCATTGCTGGGCATAGGCAAAGTATTTGGTAAATAAATAAAATTGTAGATAAATTTATCATGATAGTTATTTACTGTACTGTAGGGGCGGATCTTCTCTAGTACAAGATGGGAACTTGCCTGAGATCACGATGATCAGACAGACGCGTTTGTATATAATAGTTTGACATTAAGTGTTACAAGTTCACTTTCATGACAAAAATTCGTTTAGATGGAATGATAACAGCATGTACTATGCCGCTCCCTATCTACTTACTAGCGCTTTGGAAGCGACGCGATGGTAAAGTTTTCTAAACTTTAAAATGTATTTAAACTTAGTTTAAGTAGTATAAATGACGTCAAAAAGATAGAACGAAAATTGTACAATTTTGAATAAAGTATGTTTGACTTTGACTAGGTATACCTACTCTGCTCAACCCCACACGATTAAATTGTGCTGATTAAATTAAATTTTAGCCCTTAACATTAAATTAAGTAAGTAAATCCGTTGTATTTAAAACTCATAATCCAGCGTGCACACCCATTCCATTGGTATAATATTGACACACGAAAGACAAACAAAAGCCGATAAAATCACGTTCGGGACTGATAGGCACTTGATTGAAAAATAAATTGAAGAGACATTCTCGATGCACATTTCATGTTTGTACGCCTCGTGTGCTATTTGCTGATGTTATCGACGTGTGTTACGAAATAAAAATGTCGTTCAGGTTTAGAAAGCGAGCGTTTTGAACACGATATTCGAATATATTTTGTGCATTTCTTGAGAAGGTAGCCGATAAGTGCATCTGTAGCAATTCGTTCGTGTTAAATGCATAAGGTAGCGGGCACGTACCCTACGCAGGATCTTTATTTCTGCAATTCACAATTTATTTTCTTAAGCCTGTATGTCCTTTGTGTCGGTTTATTTGATGTCTGTAAAAGTATTATCGGGGACTATTACCCCATTTGCTCTTGTCTCCTTTCCTAAACTTTACTTGCGGATCCCAGTAGATTAATTAACTAGAGACAGCTTAAGATTACGGCGCTCTATTTGCTCCGTAAATGCCTTAAAAGAATAGGAGAAATACTAAATACTATATAGCAAGGAAAGGAAAAAACAATAACCTAACCTAATGAATTTTCATTCGTCACTAAAGCCCCGTCCCTGCATATGAATTTGGTCGTATAACATAACTGTATTTATGTATCAAAATGTGATTTATGTAACAAAATGTAATCGTTTAAATTAAAACATAAATTAAAACGTTAGAAATTTAATACGAAATTGATTACTCGCTTCAATACACAAGTTATGTACGATCCAAATTCGCGTCACAAACTCAGCACATTTGTACATAATATGCAGTAGATAAAGTGCTGAGTTGTATGCAGCGAATGCAGTTCAGTTCACTTTAATATTACTCTATGAAATCAATTTGTTCAAGTTAAATTGAACTTTATATACTTTAGCTCATGTAAGTTTGTAGAACTAATTAATTTATCGATAATCCTACAGGCTGGGTTTGGGTGGTTAGAGTAGCTAGTTAAATTATAAGGATATGGGATATTTTCATTGTAATTAAATAACTTGTTTTTAGATTATAATAATGTTAAGTTTATAACGTTGTATTATGTTTCGCTCAACGGCAAAATACCTATGTGTTAATACATTAAGTATGTATGTATATTTTTTCTCTGTAAGTGAATTGTAAATTCTTTGGAAAAAATAAAAAAACCTTTAACCGTAAAAGTTCGTACAGGCTACGTCCACCTTAACTACACCCTCCCATATTATTCAAAAAGCTACTTAAGGACACGGATTCATGGTCTATTTTCACAATTTCCAGTTGACGGCGGATTCTCCCGCAAGGCGTGCTGGTGGGACTTCGCCCGTCACTTAGACAGACTCGACGCAGTGTTGTTTACCAGACTAAACAACTGCTCCGTCTCTGGTATGGCATCCGTACTCCGGAGGAAAGCTGGTTCTACGGTGTACCCTCAGATTGGACATTTCTTCTGTAATTTAGAGGTAAGGCATTATTTTTATACTTTTCTTAAAACGACTTTAGCCAATTTTAACTGACATGCTTAATAATTTACGACCTTTGTGACGTAATGGATTGTTAGTCTATAGCAGATTTGCTAAGGTCTCGTGTTCTACACCGTTCAATGCATGTCGCATGAATAGGTGTGAATGGTTTTTTCTTTTTAGGTATAAGTACCCACAATACAAGCAATGCTTATTTTGGAACAAGGGGGCGTTGTGTGAATGTGGGATGGACATTATTGCTATTATTCTAAATGCCTCACTTCAGAGCTGGACCAGCTTTCATACATTTGGTTCTTTATGTATGTAGGTATATGCTTGAAGTGTTGGTGTATTCAGTGGCGCCTCAGAGACGCCTTGACCAAGGCTGATACTCAACACTAGTACGACACACTCCGCTAGACATTACTTACTGGGTATTATAGAGTTCGTAATCTATTAGAACTGATAATAGTATTATAAACCTGAACAGTTTCTTTGGTTAAACTTACTGATCTTAAGAAGTACTTATTCCAAATTCAACACTAAATAAACTAAGTTATGCTCCGACTGATAGTAGCGGAGAATTATTGCAATATGCCAACCCCTATAAAAAGCGTGGTAATAGTAGGAAAAGTTACCTTCGGTCACAGGCCTAAGAGAGCACTCAAATTAGTTCATTGTATCATCATTATCACTTTAACTAAAAGACAATTACTGCTACACATCAGCTTTATCCAATTATTTCCACTTCGTGCGGCCTTGTGCCTCCCTCATCCAGCAACATCTTCATACTTTTATCAGTGCGTAAGTCAATTACATGAGTTTTTTAGAAAAGTGCACAAAATATAAATAAAGAAAGCCGCAGCAGATAATCCTACTAATATTATAAATGCGAAAGTTTGAGAGGATGTATGGATGGATTGATGTTTGTTACTCTTTCACGCAAAAACTACTGAACGGATTTTGATGAAATTTAGAATATAGGTAGTAGTTCTACACCCTATAGAATAACATTTAGGCTACCTATACCACGCGGACGCGCGGTTATTAAGCAATAAAATCACCATTTTTTTATAATAATAAATTCCATATTTTCCAAGAAATACGTTGTAGTTTAATTGAGTCTGTAATCATTGAACCATGTAGTATCAACTTCCAATCAGTTGATCCTTACCTTAGAACACGAAAGGTTTCTCATACCTTTATTTTATTATTAAAATACAATTCAGTGCCTCTTGTGATTATAATTTCGGGTTTTATTGTGGTTTAAAACAATCATGTAATCTGTAGGATTTGTTGAAGGTAAAGTTGTTATCGTATTTTTATTATATTTATATCGTAATAGGCAGATTAGATTTCTAGCATAAAAGGTCTTAAAAAAATCTTATACGCATAGAAGTTTGAAAATTGTTGATACCAAGCTTTCTGTAACCTAATTTTGACACTTTCGTATAAGCCCTTCAGTGCATCACTTCAGAAATGGGCCTCCTCTTATTACGGAAGGTTACTAGTCCTACTACGAGTAGTATTGCCCTTTTTAGAGGGATTGGCATATTTATATGACGGTCGCTGGTATCGGTGTATAATTTGTGTTTTATAATCTGTTTAGACTATTTAAATCAAAAAGAAATAAGTACGTCAAAGCCACCGCTGTGCTTCCTTAATCCACCACCAAGAAGTATTGCGAAATTGTTAGGTACTGTGTTTAGGTGCAAGGGTACAGAAACTAGTGACATTGATATACCTAACAATTTCTTTGCATTGCTGACGTAACTAGGAGCTTACTATCCGATGGGCTAGTCTGGAGGCTTTATCTCAATAAAAAAAGCGTTTGTAATGTTTGTTTGAAAATATGAATTTCATCCCTAGCTCTGAAAATGCTACACAGCCGGATAAAAAAAACGTCTCGTTTTAAAAGTACTGGCGTGTGAACATGGGCATGCATTTTTGAAAGGAGATGGAAACTTTTGGGCTAAAGCCTGTACATTACTGTACAGAGTAAGGATATGGCCTAAAAATCTTTTCTATTTTTTAATAAAATAATAATAAAATTACTCAATTGTATTAAGATTCGAACTTGAAAAAAATAGAAAAGATTTTTAGGGCGTATCCTTACTCTGTACAGTAATGTACAGGCTTTAGCCCAGAAGTTTCCATCTCCTTAAAAAAAAAATTATCTTGGATTTCAGATTGCCAAAACTAACATAAGATTTAGCACGAGACTAATAAGTGTGAAGCTATAAATTGATAATACTCTCATTTCTGTTTAATCTTGGCCCAAAACTCTTAGTGAAGGTTTCATTCTCCTTTAAACGCTTTTTTAATACGTGTCGTAAAAATCTTGTGTGCTAGATTTAAATAATTTTTGAGTTATAAAAGAAAAGTTCTGTTGTAGCTTTTTCAACATAAGAGAAGATAAAGTACGTCATCATTATATCAGGACGTCCACTACTGGACATAGGCCTCCTCCAAACGACCTCAGTGGCGTAGTGGTTATAATATGAATGCTACGCAGAGGTCTCGGGTTCGATTCCCCCTCAATGCAAATCTTTGTGTGCATGAACATGATTGTTTGCATTGGCTTTGGTTTTTTTCTATATACATTTAATATTTATGTACGTATTTACAAAAAAAAAGTATTTTAAATATGTTTATCTGTTGTTTAGTACACATAGTGCAAGCTTTGCTTAGTTTGGGACTAGATGGCGTTGTGTGAACGTGTGAGGAATATGGGAATATAAATGTTTCCACCCAGCACGGTCTTGTGGCTCCCTCATGAATCATACTCACTAGGTCGTCGATAAAGTACACTTAACGGAAAATAAAGTCAAGTAACCTGTTTAATTAATTATGAATTTCAAGGTCGCTATAATATAATTGCTATTTTAGTATCGTCTTTAAAGTTTTAGCACGTTTCGTTAGTTTTAAAGTACTAATATCAATGCTGCGCAAATTTCTGGTGTTCTAATTCCGCTCGATGCAAATCTTTATGTGCATGAACATAAATGTTTGTATAGGTGTTTCCTATATTGTGTACCTACGAGTATGTATGTTTATACAAAAATATAGTATAAAGTCTATTTAGCCCTAATGAAAACAATTTACTTTAAAAAAATTCGCCTTATTTAACTATTTTTTTTCTCATTCCAGGAGCGTCGTGCTCTAGCGAGCCCCGACGGCGACAAGGACTCTGATCCTCTGCTAGTGTCCCTGATCCAGGAGGGTTCAGATATGATGGCGGACCTACGCCACATTAACTTGAAACCTCAACATTGCTATCGCAACCCAGAACCTGTCAACCTATACCATAAGGTTGGACATGGTAAGTAAAGTGCATACCTATTCCATTTTTTAGACTTAATTTTGACGACCTCCGTGGCGCAGTCGGTATATTACATGGCTGCTACGCAGAGGTCTCGGGTTCGATTTCCGCTCAATGCAAATCTTTGTGTGCATGAACATGATTATTTGCATTGGTCTGAGTGTTTTCTATGTATAATAATAATATATATGTGTTTACAAAAAAAAGTATTTAAGTATGTTTATCCGTTGTTTAGTACCCATAGTACTAGCTTTGCTTAGTTTGGGACTAGGTGGCGATGTGTGAATGTGTGAGGATTATTTATTTATTTATTATTTATAATTAAGTTTGATAAATTCCACATTTTGCAAATTCCCAATTTTTCATTTCAATATTTTACGCACACCATGATTTGGACTAAAATATCTGGAAATTAGCATTAGATATTTATGCAATAAGTAATTACTTTGATCTAACCACAGTCTTTCAGAAATTTTAGTAAAATGTAATTTTGACAACATATAATTTATATGTTATTGACTATTTGACATAGTAGACTATAGATTGTCTTTGATTCGTAATACATTTCTTATCTTAGTTTTTAGTCTGTGATTAAAACGACGCCATATTTGTTTACATTTTAAGTCAAGTATAAAAAAATTAAATAGGTATAGTTTATCGATTTTAAAATATGCTTACAGATACCATTTAGGCCAAATGGTTTACTAATGGGTTTTGTGTTAACATGTTCCTTGTCCCACCAGTAGGCACAATAGATAAACAATATGTATATATCATATACACGAGGCAAGGGTTAAGTTTCTCTTTTTGCTCGAGAGAATCCTTTACTTTTTCAGCATCACCTAAACTTTTAGTCTTAGCATAGACCATTTAATTTTTTGTATAGTTTTTACAAATTAACTTATAGGGCTCCAATATTTAAATTTACCTACTTTATTTTGTATAAATCTATTTTTTCTTGTATTGAATTTTTTGTTTTTTAGAAATTTTTGTTGAAATTAGTTTGTAAAAGTAATTGACTTACTATGTAGGTACTATTAAGATGAAGAAATTTAAAACTTATATCATCAAACTGATGAATAAATCTACAATAATACAATTATTGTAGATTTTTTTAAGAGTCTATAAGTAAATCATCATCATCATCATCATAACAGCCCATTAATGTCCCACTGCAGGGACGGGCCTCCTCCTATGACGGAGGGATACTTGGCCTACTAATACCACGTTGGCCAGACGGATTGATATAGGGTTTAATTTCAAGTTTTCCTTCTTTTTACTTTGTAAAGATAATATTTACAGATAGTCCCTTAGTCGATTTTTACGACACCCAGGGGATGAGATGGGGTGGTGACATATTGTATTCTTACTCCGTCACCACACGGACAATATAAGTAAATAGTAGTAATAAATAATTTTACATTTTACCTCAAAACAAAAGTAAATAGGTACCTGACATAACGTTAAATAAAACACCCAACAGCTTTATATAGTTTATCTTATTTTATTTGAATAAATTCCATTTAAAATAATGTACTGTTCAGTTTAAGAATATTAATCCTATGTAGCTACACCCTCGTGATGAAATGGGTGACACACTTCTCAGTCCGTCACCATTGTACTAATTACGCTATAGTCAATTGTAGCCTAAATGCTTATTTCCAAAAATTCATTCAATGGTTTGGTAATTTTTGCGAGGAAGAGAAATAAAAAGTGTAGATTTTTTTTCTTCTTTGCAGTCGTAAGGTATATAATGCAATGCCATCGATGATGGTCAAATACAGTGAAATACATTGAGACTTATTACTCTTAATTTCTAGATTCCAAAAAAATTTAGAACTTTTTTACTAAAGTAAACTTTTCTTTTGATTTCAGGAAGCCTAGACATGTACGTACTGAATCCGTCCAAGGACTCGAAATACGTTCGTGAATTCTTAAAAAGATGGCACAACAGTGAGCAGAAACTATTCGAGGGTGCCGGTGTATCCGGACAATTCAACTTTCCCATTCCTAACTTAGTATCAATATGCGCGTTGCTTGTATGGCGACCAGCTAATCCTGACGATACCATCACAAGGATTATGTTCCCAGGATCTACACCACAGCACAAGATATTTGAAGGCTTAGAGAAACTAAAACACTTAGAATTTCTTCAGCATCCTACTTGCACAGGGAGGCAAGTGGCAGCAAAAACACCACCTGCTCCAACCATAACAACTACACTCACATCTACAAAAGCGACCACGAAAACGGCTTCTAAAGTTAGTAAAGAAAGAAGTCTTATTAAGGAAAAAACGAAAGAAGATAAAAATGTAGAACCGGAGCCACCTCCAAAAGATGAAAACATCAAAAATATTATTGACAACAAACTGCTAAGTGAACTTGTAGAAGGTGAAGACAAAATGAAATCGGTTTTACACGATGCTATAACAGCAAGAATAGAAACAAAGTTAGATGATAAGATAGCTCAATATGAAAACACTGTGATAGATGGTTTGCCTAAAAAGAAAGAACCCAAAAAGAAAACTGTTGATAAAAAAAGTAAACGTGTAGATAAGACTGATGACGCTAAGGACTATCCTATTAAAGCCGATGCAAAGAAAATTGATATAGAAACCAAGCCTAAAACAGAAAAGAAACGGGTTGACATTCGGAAATCAGAAATGACGTCATCAATAGTCAGAAGTAAAGTCAGCCATCGAGCTACCCGCTCAGTTATAGATAAGAAAACAATTGTAAGTACTGTAGATAAAAAAACAGTAACGGAAGACAAAAAGTCACCTCCAACAACACCAAAAAAATCAATAGACACTAAACCGCCTTCAGCCGTACAAGCGATTAAGGACAAAGTTAAAACTAAACCAAGAAGGCTAAGCCCTGGTAGTACCCCAGCTAAGAGTACTAAAGAAGCTAAAAATCGAATGGTTGTTGAATCAAAACACAAACGATCCTCACCAAAACGTGACATTACATTAAAAGCTCCGGAGAAAAAAGAGCCGAAACCTAAACGAGAACCAATTTCACGTCGACCAAGACCGCTCTCTTCGCCCGTCAAAGGCCTCAAGGCAATGAAGAGTCCCACTAAAGCAGCCAAATCAGTAAAAAGTGATTCGTCAAAGCTTAAAGGGTTGCAAAGAGTAAACTATGAAGACATTCTAAAGGACGCTAAAAAGTCGGACGAAGAAACATCAAAGTCAATTGATGATATAAAACAACAAGAGATAGATGAACGAGAAGAACAAGAAATCGTAAGAGAGATTGAAGCAGTATTTAACAGAGACAGTGAAGCCGAAGAAAAGATGGAATATGTTGGACGATCTGACATTGAAAAAATCACTTGCATGATTGATGATACAAAGATAGAAACGACTGCCGACGGTGAATTTGAAGAGGAGTATCTAATAATAGAAAAAGAAGAAATTGATCAATATATCGAGGAGTCTGTTGTTCACGAAAAAAACAATGAGTATGAAGATGAACTGCATAAACATGCAAAAGATAAGGAAGAGTCAGAGAAAAATAAAGATGTAATCAAAGAAACTGGAAAACCAACCGAAAACCTAGTAAAAACAGAAGCTATTATAGAACAAGACCTTAAACAAATTGAATCTAAGGAACACTCAGTTAGCGTAGAAGAGAAGCAAGATATTAGTAGTGAAAAGAAAACATCTGATAGCAAAAGTATCCCTAAGCCAAAGGATTCTCTAGAACTACAGATTCATGAATCTCAACGCGATGAAAAAGCTTCAACTACAATTGAGTCTGGAGCTACAACTGCTCCAACTTTACCGGAAGATGAACGCATTACTCTTGATGATATTAAAGAAGATATGCAAATAGAAGAAAAATATATTCAAGAAGATACAAAAGAAGTTATACCACCCCAAAGTTTATTGGATACTAAGCCTATCTCTTCAGAAAAAAGTCCTAAAATTGAGACTTTACCTGCTCCAATAAGAGAAATCGTTAAGACACCTGATGAAGTAGCAGATTTACCTTTACATGAAGAAGTAGATTACAGAACTTTTATGGAAAAGAAAACACCGGAAGAGGAATTCAAACGTAAAAGTGATGAAATTAAGGTTCCTAAAGATCTTCCGCTTTTAGGTCACGAAGGAAATATGTCTTTTAAACATTACAAGACAGTAGAAGATGACATTGTAGTTAAAACTGTACAAAGAGCGTCACATGCAGAACTAGTAACTGTTACACCAGGTTCTGCACCGGAGTCGCCTATGTACCATGACCAAATTAAAGTTTCTATCACACCTGATAAGGAACTACACCCTGTTAAAGAATATGACGATAGTGAATATAACTATGGTCAATTTACTGAACAATTAAGAGAAACCCATATCACGACAGTCGATTCACCAATAAAAGAGGATATAATTGTTATTGAAGAGATCCCATCCATGCCAGAAAAAATTCCTTCAATACCTGAAGATGTCGAAAAGGAGATTGAAGAAGCAAGTAAATTAGAAATAACTGAAAAACCACCTTTAAGTCCAAAGGACGTTGAGAAAATTGTAGCAGATGTGGCTGAAGTACTGAAATCAGAAAAAACCTTAGAAGAAATAATGGCTGAAAAATCACCTTCATTAGGTAAATCACCTGAAGTTTCATTTATTAAAGATACCTCAGTTAGTGTTATTGAAGCTACAAAAATGTTATTAACTAGTGAACAAGAAATTAAACATGATGCGCAAAAAGATGCGCAAAAGATACCTAAGTCTATATCTAAAAAAATAGACATCGAAGTCGACGCCCCTCCTCAAAAAGAAGCTTCTCCAGCAAGATCCACTTCCGAAGACGTAAGTGAAGTTTCGGATAAAACAGTTTTAAGTGAAGGGAAAAAAGTAAAACGAGAAATTATTGAAGAAAAACCTATGCGACTAATCGAAACACAAATAATTTTAGATAAGAATGCATCTGAACAAGTAACACTCGAGACTCATCAAGCTATAGAACTTACTGATGTAAAAGGAAATGAAACACTTAAATTTGACGAAGTTGACGGCTCAATAACTGCAAGACGCTTAAGTTCATCATTAGAATCAGCAAAAACTCTAGAAAAATTAGAAGAAAAGATAGCAGATTTAAAACGAATAGAAGACTTAGAAGTTAAAAGGGAAATCAAATCAATTGAAGTTGTTAAGAAAAAAGGAGAAAATCTTCACGGTTTTACAAAAGAATCTAAACAAGTTGACGCAGATTTATTAACAATATTACATGAACCAGAAAGTTTAATATATAATGCAAAACAAGAAACTTTGGTAGAACAACAACTACTAGGATTTGAAGTAACAGAAAGCCCAAATAAACACGTTGTTACTAAGTATGATACAATCATTATTGACGGCATTAAAATAAACAGAAAATCAACTATCACAACCATAACTCAAGAATACACTAACGTTACTAAAACTATAACAAAATACAAGATTATTATTTACACGTTTGAAGAAGACGAAGCACCAAATAAGCCTAAGGTGACACGATCCTTCAGAACAATCTCAATTACTAACGAACGACCGATTACTATGTATAAAGACTCTTTATCAAGCAAGACCACAGAAGAAGAAGCAAGACTTAAACTTACCGAAGAAAATGTTAAATTGTACGAAATTGTCCCTAATCAAGTAAGCACACAGAAACCTAGTAATACGATTTTAACCGATTCAGCATTAGATCATTTCTTTGTTAGCAATAACATTCATCTAAAAGAAAATGGGGCTAGTGAAATACATTCAACAAAACTAAAAGCTGATCAAAACATTTTAAGCAATTTAGTCAGTGACGAAAAGGTATATGTAAAACAAATTATACCTACGACAGCAAGTACCAAAGAGACAAGTGGAGAAGCAGTAAATTTACCTCCAAGTTCTAATACCGAAAAAAGCTATGTTAATTTAAAAGAACTTTCACTAAATAACAAGGCACCAAGCCCATTACCAATTGACAAGGTACCAAGCCCGGTGCTGAGCCAAAAAGCTCCTAGTGAGAAAGCACCAAGCCCAGTACCAAGTGACAAGGCATCAAGCCCAGTACCAAGTGACAAGGCACCTAGCCCAGTACCAAGTGACAAGGCACCAAGCCCATTACCAAGTGACAAGGCACCAAGCCCGGTGCTGAGCCAAACAGCTCCTAGCGAGAAAGCAGCAAGCCCAGTACCAAGTAACAAGGCACCAAGCTCCGTGCTAAGCCAAAAAGCTTCGAGTGAGAAAGCATCTAGCCCAGTACCAAGTGATAAGGCACCAAGCCCGGTGCTAAGCCAAAAAGCTCCTAGCGAGAAAGCATCAAGCCCAGTACCAAGTGACAAGGCACCAAGCCCAGTACCAAGTGACAAGGCACCAAGCCCGGTGCTGAGCCAAAAAGCTCCTAGTGATAAAGCATCAAGCCCAGTACCAAGTGATAAGGAACCAAGCCTAGTACCAAGTGACAAGGCACCAAGCCAAGTGCTAAGCCAAAAAGCTCCGAGTGAGAAATCATCAAGCCCAGTACCAAGTGATAAGGCACCAAGCCCAGTACCAAGTGATAAGGCACCAAGCCCAGTACCAAGTGACAAGGCACCAAGCCCAGTACGAAGTGACAAGGCACCAAGCCCAGTATCAAGTGACAAGGCACCAAGCCCAGTGCTAAGCCAAAAAGCTCCTAGTGAGAAAGCATCAAGCCCAGTACTAAGTGAAAAGGCACCAAGCCCAGTACCAAGTGACAAGGCACAAAGCCCATTACCAAGTGACAAGGCACCAAGCCCGGTGCTGAGCCAAAAAGCTCCTAGTGAGAAAGCATCAAGCCCAGTACCAAGTGATAAGGCACCAAGCCTAGTACCCCGTGACAAGACACCAAGCCCAGTACCAAGTGACAAGGCACCAAGCACAGTGCTAAGCCAAAAAGCTGCTAGTGAGAAAGCATCAAGCCCAGTACCAAGTGAAAAGGCACCAAGCCCAGTACCAAGTGACAAGGCACCAAGCCAAGTGCTAAGCCAAAAAGCTCCGAGTGAGAAATCATCAAGCCCAGTACCAAGTGATAAGGCACCAAGCCCAGTACCAAGTGATAAGGCACCAAGCCCAGTACCAAGTGACAAGGCACCAAGCCCAGTACCAAGTGACAAGACACCAAGCCCAGTGCTAAGCCAAAAAGCTCCTAGTGAGAAAGCATCAAGCCCAGTACCAAGTGACAAGGCACCAAGCCCAGAACCAAGTGACAAGGCACCAAGCCCAGTACCAAGTGACAAGGCACTAAGCCCGGTGCTGAGCCAAAAAGCTCCTAGTGAGAAAGCATCAAGCCCAGTACCAAGTGATAAGGCACCAAGCCTAGTACCAAGTGACAGGGCACCAAGCCCAGTACCAAGTGACAAGGCACCAAGCCCGGTGCTAGGCCAAAAAGCTCCTAGTGAGAAAGCAGCAAGCCCAGTACGAAGTGAAAAGGCACCAAGCCCAGTACCAAGTGACAAGGCACCAAGCCCAGTGCTTAGCCAAAAAGTTCCTAGTGAGAAATCATCAAGCCCAGTACCAAGTGATAAGGCACCAAGCCCAGTACCAAGTGATAAGGCACCAAGCCCAGTACCAAGTGACAAGGCACCAAGCCCAGTACCAAGTGACAAGGCACCAAGCCCAGTGCTAAGCCAAAAAGCTCCTAGTGAGAAAGCATCAAGCCCAGTACCAAGTGACAAGGCACCAAGCCCAGAACCAAGTGACAAGGCACCAAGCCCAGTACCAAGTGACAAGGCACTAAGCCCGGTGCTGAGCCAAAAAGCTCCTAGTGAGAAAGCATCAAGCCAAGTACCAAGTGATAAGGCACCAAGCCTAGTACCAAGTGACAAGGCACAAAGCCCAGTACCAAGTGACAAGGCACCAAGCCCGGTGCTAGGCCAAAAAGCTCCTAGTGATAAAGCAGCAAGCCCAGTACTAAGTGACAAGGCACCAAGCCAAGTACCAAGTGACAAGGCACCGAGCCCGGTACTGAGCCAAAAAGCTCTTAGTGAGAAAGCATCAAGCCCAGTACTAAGTGATAAGGCACCAAGCCCAGTACCAAGTGACAAGGCACCAAGCCCAGTACCAAGTGACAAGGCACCAAGCCCTTTACCAAGTGACAAGGCACCAAGCCCGGTGCTGAGCCAAAAAGCTCCTTGTGAGAAAACATCAAGCCCAGTACCAAGAGATAAGGCACCAAGTCTAGTACCAAGTGACAAGGCACCAAGCCCAGTACCAAGTGACAAGGCAACAAGCCCTTTACCAAGTGACAAGGCACCAAGCCCGGTGCTGAGCCAAAAAGCTCTTAGTGAGAAAGCAGCAAGCCCAGTACTAAGTGACAAGGCACCAAGCCAAGTACCAAGTGACAAGGCACCGAGCCCGGTACTGAGCCAAAAAGCTCTTAGTGAGAAAGCATCAAGCCCAGTACTAAGTGATAAGGCACCAAGCCCAGTACCAAGTGACAAGGCATCAAGCCCAGTACCAAGTGACAAGGCACCAAGCCCTTTACCAAGTGACAAGGCACCAAGCCCGGTGCTGAGCCAAAAAGCTCCTTGTGAGAAAACATCAAGCCCAGTACCAAGAGATAAGGCACCAAGTCTAGTACCAAGTGACAAGGCACCAAGCCCAGTACCAAGTGACAAGGCACCAAGCCCTTTACCAAGTGACAAGGCACCAAGCCCGGTGCTGAGCCAAAAAGCTCCTTGTGAGAAAACATCAAGCCCAGTACCAAGAGATAAGGCACCAAGTCTAGTACCAAGTGACAAGGCACCAAGCCCAGTACCAAGTGACAAGGCACCAAGCCCAGTGCTTAGCCAAAAAGCTCCTAGTGAGAAAGCATCAAGCCCAGTATCAAGTGACAAGGCACCAAGCCCAGTGCTAAGCCAAAAAGCTCCTAGTGAAAAAACATCAAGCCCAGTACCAAGTGATAAGGCACCAAGCCCAGTACCAAGCGATAAGGCACCAAGCCCAGTACCAAGTGACAAGGCACCAAGCCCAGTATCAAGTGACAAGGCACCAAGCCCAGTGCTAAGCCAAAAAGCTCCTAGTGAGAAAGCATCAAGCCCAGTACCAAGTGACAAGGCACCAAGCCCAGAACCAAGTGACAAGGCACCAAGCCCAGTACCAAGTGACAAGGCACCAAGCCCAGTGCTTAGCCAAAAAGCTCCTAGTGAGAAATCATCAAGCCCAGTACCAAGCGACAAGGCACCAAGCCCAGTGCTAAGCCAAAAAGATCCCATTGAGAAAGCATCAAGCCCAGTACCAAGTGACAAGGCACCAAGCCCGGTGCTAGGCCAAAAAGCTCCTAGCGAAAAAGCATCAAGCCCAGTACCAAGTAACAAGGCACCAAGCCCGGTGCTAGGCCAAAAAGCTCCCAGCGAAAAAGCACCAAGCCCAGTACCAAGTGATAAGGCACCAAGCCCAGTACCTAGTGACAAGGCACTAAGCCCGGTGCTGAGCCAAAAAGCTCTAAGTGAGAAAGCAGCAAGCCCAGTACCAAGTGATAAGGCACCAAGCCCAGTACCAAGCGATAAGGCACCAAGCCCAGTACCAAGTGACAAGGCACCAAGCCCAGTATCAAGTGACAAGGCGCCAAGCCCAGTGCTAAGCCAAAAAGCTCCTAGTGAGAAAGCATCAAGCCCAGTACCAAGTGACAAGGCACCAAGCCCAGAACCAAGTGACAAGGCACCAAGCCCAGTACCAAGTGACAAGGCACCAAGCCCAGTGCTTAGCCAAAAAGCTCCTAGTGAGAAATCATCAAGCCCAGTACCAAGCGACAAGGCACCAAGCCCAGTGCTAAGCCAAAAAGATCCCATTGAGAAAGCATCAAGCCCAGTACCAAGTGACAAGGCACCAAGCCCGGTGCTAGGCCAAAAAGCTCCTAGCGAAAAAGCATCAAGCCCAGTACCAAGTAACAAGGCACCAAGCCCGGTGCTAGGCCAAAAAGCTCCTAGTGAGAAAGCATCAAGCCCTGTACCAAGTGATAAGGCACCAAGCCCAGTACCAAGTGACAAGGCACCAAGCCCGGTGCTAGGCCAAAAAGCTCCTAGTGAGAAAGCATCAACCCCTGTACCAAGTTATAAGGCACCAAGCCCAGTACCAAGTGACAAGACACCAAGCCCAGTACCAAGTGACAAGGCACAAAGCCCAGTGCTAAGCCAAAAGGCTCCTAGCGAAAAAGCATCAAGCCCAGTACCAAGTGACAAGGCACCAAGCCCGGTGCTAGGTCAAAAAGCTCCTAGTGAGAAAGCATCAAGCCCTGTACCAAGTGATAAGGCACCAAGCCCAGTACTAAGTGATAAGGCACCAAGCCCAGTACCAAGTGACAAGGCACCAAGCCCAGTACCAAGTGACAAGGCACCAAGCCCGGTGCTAAGCCAAAAAGCTCCTAGCGAGAAAGCATCAAGCCCAGTACCAAGTGACAAGGCACCAAGCCCAGAACCAAGTGATAAGGCACCAAGCCCAGTACCAAGTGATAAGGCACCAAGCCCAGTACTTAGTGACAAGGCACCAAGCCCGGTGCTGAGCCAAAAAGCTCTAAGTGAGAAAGCAGCAAGCCCAGTACCAAGTGATAAGGCACCAAGCCCAGTACCAAGTGACAAGGCACCAAGCCCGGTGCTGAGCCAAAAAGCTCTAAGTGAGAAAGCAGCAAGCCCAGTACCAAGTGATAAGGCACCAAGCCCAGTACCAAGTGACAAGTCACCAAGCCCAGTGCTAAGCCAAAAAGCTCTAAGTGAGAAAGCAGCAAGCCCAGTACCAAGTGACAAGGCACCAAGCCCAGTACCAAGTGACAAGGCACCAAGCCCGGTGCTAAGCCAAAAAGCTCGTAGCGAGAAAGCATCAAGCCCAGTACCAAGTGACAAGGCACCCAGCCCAGTACCAAGTGACAAGGCTCCAAGCCCAGTACCAAGTGACAAGGCACCAAGCCCGGTGCTAGGCCAAAAAGCTCCTAGTGAGAAAGCATCAAGCCCTGTACCAAGTGATAAGGCACCAAGCCCAGTACCAAGTGATAAGGCTCCAAGACTAGTACCAAGTGACAAGGCACCAAGCCCAGTACTAAGTGACAAGGCACCAAGCCCGGTGCTAAGCCAAAAAGCTCCTAGCGAGAAAGCATCAAGCCCAGTACCAAGTGACAAGGCACCAAGCCCAGTACCAAGTGATAAGGCTCCAAGACTAGTACCAAGTGACAAGGCACCAAGCCCAGTACTAAGTGACAAGGCACCAAGCCCGGTGCTAAGCCAAAAAGCTCCTAGCGAGAAAGCATCAAGCCCAGTACCAAGTGACAAGGCACCAAGCCCAGTACCAAGTGACAAGGCACCAAGCCCGGTGCTAAGCCAAAAAGCTCCTAGCGAGAAAGCATCAAGCCCAGTACCAAGTGACAAGGCACCAAGCCCAGTACCAAGTGATAAGGCTCCAAGACTAGTACCAAGTGACAAGGCACCAAGCCCAGTACTAAGTGACAAGGCACCAAGCCCGGTGCTAAGCCAAAAAGCTCCTAGCGAGAAAGCATCAAGCCCAGTACCAAGTGACAAGGCACTAAGCCCAGTACCAAGTGATAAGGCTCCAAGACTAGTACCAAGTGACAAGGCACCAAGCCCAGTACCAAGTGACAAGGCACCAAGCCCGGTGCTAAGCCAAAAAGCTCCTAGCGAGAAAGCATCAAGCCCAGTACCAAGTGACAAGGCACCAAGCCCAGTACTAAGTGATAAGGCTCCAAGACTAGTACCAAGTGACAAGGCACCAAGCCCAGTACTAAGTGACAAGGCACCAAGCCCGGTGCTAAGCCAAAAAGCTCCTAGCGAGAAAGCATCAAGCCCAGTACCAAGTGACAAGGCACCAAGCCCAGTACCAAGTGATAAGGCTCCAAGACTAGTACCAAGTGACAAGGCACCAAGCCCAGTACTAAGTGACAAGGCACCAAGCCCGGTGCTAAGCCAAAAAGCTCCTAGCGAGAAAGCATCAAGCCCAGTACCAAGTGACAAGGCACCAAGCCCAGTACCAAGTGATAAGGCACCAAGCCCAGTACCAAGTGATAAGGCTCC
Source organism: Schrankia costaestrigalis (assembly GCA_905475405.1). Taxonomy (NCBI): domain Eukaryota; kingdom Metazoa; phylum Arthropoda; class Insecta; order Lepidoptera; family Erebidae; genus Schrankia; species Schrankia costaestrigalis. The sequence goes on from FR997839.1 coordinate 18,499,312, forward strand.
AAGACTAGTACCAAGTGACAAGGCACCAAGCCCAGTACTAAGTGACAAGGCACCAAGCCCGGTGCTAAGCCAAAAAGCTCCTAGCGAGAAAGCATCAAGCCCAGTACCAAGTGATAAGGCACCAAGCCCAGTACCAAGTGATAAGGCTCCAAGACTAGTACCAAGTGACAAGGCACCAAGCCCAGTACTAAGTGACAAGGCACCAAGCCCGGTGCTAAGCCAAAAAGCTCCTAGCGAGAAAGCATCAAGCCCAGTACCAAGTGACAAGGCACCAAGCCCAGTACCAAGTGACAAGGCACCAAGCCCGGTGCTAAGCCAAAAAGCTCCTAGCGAGAAAGCATCAAGCCCAGTACCAAGTGACAAGGCACCAAGCCCAGTACCAAGTGACAAGGCACCAAGCCCAGTACCAAGTGACAAGGCACCAAGCCCGGTGCTAAGCCAAAAAGCTCCTAGCGAGAAAGCAACAAGCCCAGTACCAAGTGACAAGGCACCAAGCCCAGAACCAAGTGATAAGGCACCAAGCCCAGTACCAAGTGATAAGGCACCAAGCCCAGTACCTAGTGACAAGGCACCAAGCCCGGTGCTGAGCCAAAAAGTTCTAAGTGAGAAAGCATCAAGCCCAGTACCAAGTGACAAGGCACCAAGCCCAGTACTAAGTGATAAGGCTCCAAGACTAGTACCAAGTGACAAGGCACCAAGCCCAGTACTAAGTGACAAGGCACCAAGCCCGGTGCTAAGCCAAAAAGCTCCTAGCGAGAAAGCATCAAGCCCAGTACCAAGTGACAAGGCACCAAGCCCAGTACCAAGTGATAAGGCTCCAAGACTAGTACCAAGTGACAAGGCACCAAGCCCAGTACTAAGTGACAAGGCACCAAGCCCGGTGCTAAGCCAAAAAGCTCCTAGCGAGAAAGCATCAAGCCCAGTACCAAGTGACAAGGCACCAAGCCCAGTACCAAGTGATAAGGCACCAAGCCCAGTACCAAGTGATAAGGCTCCAAGACTAGTACCAAGTGACAAGGCACCAAGCCCAGTACTAAGTGACAAGGCACCAAGCCCGGTGCTAAGCCAAAAAGCTCCTAGCGAGAAAGCATCAAGCCCAGTACCAAGTGATAAGGCACCAAGCCCAGTACCAAGTGATAAGGCTCCAAGACTAGTACCAAGTGACAAGGCACCAAGCCCAGTACTAAGTGACAAGGCACCAAGCCCGGTGCTAAGCCAAAAAGCTCCTAGCGAGAAAGCATCAAGCCCAGTACCAAGTGACAAGGCACCAAGCCCAGTACCAAGTGACAAGGCACCAAGCCCGGTGCTAAGCCAAAAAGCTCCTAGTGAGAAAGCATCAAGCCCAGTACCAAGTGACAAGGCACCAAGCCCAGTACCAAGTGACAAGGCACCAAGCCCAGTGCTAAGCCAAAAAGCTCCGAGTGAGAAAGCATCTAGCCCAGTAACAAATGATAAGGCACCAAGCCCGGTGCTAAGCCAAAAAGCTCCTAGCGAGAAAGCATCAAGCCCAGTACCAAGTGACAAGGCACCAAGCCCAGTACCAAGTGACAAGGCACCAAGCCCAGTACCAAGTGACAAGGCACCAAGCCCAGTGCTAATCCAAAAAGCTCCTAGTGAAGAAGCAGCAAGCCCAGTACCAAATGACAAGGCACCAAGCCCAGTACCAAGTGACAAGGCACCAAGCCCAGTGCTAAGCCAAAAAGCTCCGAGTGAGAAAGCATCTAGCCCAGTACCAAGTGATAAGGCACCAAGCCCGGTGCTAATCCAAAAAGCTCCTAGCGAGAAAGCATCAAGCCCAGTACCAAGTGACAAGGCACCAAGCCCAGTACCAAGTGACAAGGCACCAAGCCCAGTACCAAGTGACAAGGCACCAAGCCCAGTACCAAGTGACAAGGCACCAAGCCCGGTGCTGAACCAAAAAGCTCCTAGTGAGAAAGCATCAAGCCCAGTACCAAGTGATAAGGCACCAAGCCTAGTACCAAGTGACAAGGCACCAAGCCCAGTACCAAGTGACAAGGCACCAAGCCCAGTGCTAAGCCAAAAAGCTTCTAGTGAGAAAGCATCAAGCCCAGTACCAAGTGACAAGGCACCAAGCCCAGTACCAAGTGACAAGGCACCAAGCCCAGTGCTAAGCCAAAAAGCTCCGAGTGAGAAAGCATCTAGCCCAGTACCAAATGATAAGGCACCAAGCCCGGTGCTAAGCCAAAAAGCTCCTAGCGAGAAAGCATCAAGCCCAGTACCAAGTGACAAGGCACCAAGCCCAGTACCAAGTGACAAGGCACCAAGCCCAGTACCAAGTGACAAGGCACCAAGCCCAGTGCTAATCCAAAAAGCTCCTAGTGAAGAAGCAGCAAGCCCAGTACCAAATGACAAGGCACCAAGCCCAGTACCAAGTGACAAGGCACCAAGCCCAGTGCTAAGCCAAAAAGCTCCGAGTGAGAAAGCATCTAGCCCAGTACCAAGTGATAAGGCACCAAGCCCGGTGCTAATCCAAAAAGCTCCTAGCGAGAAAGCATCAAGCCCAGTACCAAGTGACAAGGCACCAAGCCCAGTACCAAGTGACAAGGCACCAAGCACGGTGCTAAGCCAAAAATTTCCTAGTCAGAAAGCATTAAGCCCAGTACCAAGTGATAAGGCACCAAGCCCATTACCAAGTGACAAGGCACCAAGCCCAGTACCAAGTGACAAGGCACCAAGCCCGGTGCTGAGCCAAAAAGCTCCTAGTGAGAAAGCATCAAGCCCAGTACCAAGTGATAAGGCACCAAGCCTAGTACCAAGTGACAAGGCACCAAGCCCAGTACCAAGTGACAAGGCACCAAGCCCGGTGCTAAGCCAAAAAGCTCCTAGCGAGAAAGCATCAAGCCCAGTACCAAGTGACAAGGCACCAAGCCCAGTACCAAGTGACAAGGCACCAAGCCCGGTGCTGAACCAAAAAGCTCCTAGTGAGAAAGCATCAAGCCCAGTACCAAGTGATAAGGCACCAAGCCTAGTACCAAGTGACAAGGCACCAAGCCCAGTACCAAGTGACAAGGCACCAAGCCCAGTGCTAATCCAAAAAGCTCCTAGTGAAGAAGCAGCAAGCCCAGTACCAAATGACAAGGCACCAAGCCCAGTACCAAGTGACAAGGCACCAAGCCGAGTGCTAAGCCAAAAAGCTCCGAGTGAGAAAGCATCTAGCCCAGTACCAAGTGATAAGGCACCAAGCCCGGTGCTAATCCAAAAAGCTCCTAGCGAGAAAGCATCAAGCCCAGTACCAAGTGACAAGGCACCAAGCCCGGTGCTGAGCCAAAAAGCTCCTAGTGAGAAAGCATCAAGCCCAGTACCAAGTGATAAGGCACCAAGCCTAGTACCAAGTGACAAGGCACCAAGCCCAGTACCAAGTGACAAGGCACCAAGCCCGGTGCTAAGCCAAAAAGCTCCTAGCGAGAAAGCATCAAGCCCAGTACCAAGTGACAAGGCACCAAGCCCGGTGCTGAACCAAAAAGCTCCTAGTGAGAAAGCATCAAGCCCAGTACCAAGTGATAAGGCACCAAGCCTAGTACCAAGTGACAAGGCACCAAGCCCAGTACCAAGTGACAAGGCACCAAGCCCAGTGCTAAGCCAAAAAGCTCCTAGTGAGAAAGCATCAAGCCCAGTACCAAGTGACAAGGCACCAAGCCCAGTACCAAGTGACAAGGCACCAAGCCCAGTGCTAAGCCAAAAAGCTCCGAGTGAGAAAGCATCTAGCCCAGTACCAAGTGATAAGGCACCAAGCCCGGTGCTAAGCCAAAAAGCTCCTAGCGAGCTAGCATCAAGCCCAGTACCAAGTGAAAAGGCACCAAGCCCAGTACCAAGTGACAAGGCACTAAGCCTGGTGCTAGGTCAAAAAGCTCCTAGTGAGAAAGCATCTAGCCCAGTACCAAGTGACAAGGCACCAAGCCCGGTGCTAAGCCAAAAAGCTCCTAGTGAGAAAGCATCTAGCCCAGTACCAAGTGACAAGGCACCAAGTCCAGTACCAAGTGACAAGGCAGCAAGCCCAGTACCAAGTGACAAGGTACTAAGCCTGGTGCTAGGCCAAAAAGCTCCTAGTGAGAAAGCATCTAGCCCAGTACCAAGTGACAAGGCACCAATCCCGGTGCTAAGCCAAAAAGCTCCTAGTGAGAAAGCATCTAGCCCAGTACCAAGTGACAAGGCACCAAGCCCAGTACCAAGTGACAAGGCAACAAGCCCAGTACCAAGTGACAAGGCACCAAGCCCAGTGCTAAGCCAAAAAGCTCCTAGTGAAAAAGCATCAAGCCCAGTACCAAGTGACAAGGCACCAAGCCCAGTACCAAGTGACAAGGCACTAAGCCCGGTGCTAGGCCAAAAAGCTCCTAGTGAGAAAGCATCTAGCCCAGTACCAAGTGACAAGGCACCAAGCCCAGTGCTAGACCAAAAAGCTCCTAGCGAAAAAGCATCAAGTCCAGTACCAAGTGACAAGGCACCAAGCCCGGTGCTAGGCCAAAAAGCTCCTAGTGAGAAAGCATCAAGTCCTGTACCAAGTGATAAGGCACCAAGCCCAGTACCAAGTGATAAGGCACCAAGCCCAGTACCAAGTGACAAGGCACCAAGCTCAGTGCTAAGCCAAAAAGCTCCTAGTGAGAAAGCATTAAGCCCAGTACCAAGTGATAAGGCACCAAGCCCAGTACCAAGCGACAAGGCACCAAGCCCGGTGCTAGGCCAAAAAGCTCCTAGTGAGAAAGCATCAAGCCCTGTACCAAGTGATAAGGCACCAAGCCCAGTACTAAGTGATAAGGCACCAAGCCCGGTGCTGAGCCAAAAAGCTCCTAGTGAGAAAGCATCTAGCCCAGTACCAAGTGACAAGGCACCAACCCCGGTGCTGAGCCAAAAAACTCCTATTGAGAAAGCATCAAGTCCAGTACCAAGTGATAAGGCACCAAGCCCAGTACTAAGTGACAAGGCACCAAGCCCAGTACTAAGTGATAAGGCACCAAGCCATGTACCAAGTGACAAGGCACCAAGCCCAGTACCAAGTGACAAGGCACCAAGTCCAGTAGCAAGTGACAAGGAACCAAGCCAAGTTCCAAGTGATAAGGCACCAAGCCCAGTACCAAGTGACAAGGCACCAAGCCCGGTGCTAAGCCAAAAAGCTCCTAGTGAGAAAGCAACAAGCCCAGTACCAAGTGATAAGGCACCAAGCTCAGTACCAAGTGACAAGGCACCAAGACCAGTACTAAGTGACAAGGCACCATGCCCAGTACCAAGTGACAAGGCACCAAGCCCGGTGCTAGGCCAAAAAGCTCCTAGTGAGAAAGCATCTAGCCCAGTACCAAGTGACAAGGCACCAAGCCCGGTGCTAAGCCAAAAAGCTCCTAGTGAGAAAGCATCTAGCCCAGTACCAAGTGACAAGGCACCAAGCCCGGTGCTAAGCCAAAAAGCTTCTAGTGAGAAAGCAACAAGCCCAGTACCAAGTGACAAGGCACCAAGCCCAGTACCAAGTGACAAGGCACCAAGCCCGGTGCTAAGCCAAAAAGCTCCTAGTGAAAAAGCATCTAGCCCAGTACCAAGTGACAAGGCACCAAGCCCGGTGGTAAGCCAAAAAGCTCCTAGTGAGAAAGCAACAAGCCCAGTACCAAGTGATAAGGCACCAAGCCCAGTACCAAGTGACAAGGCACCAAGCCCAGTACCAAGTGATAAGGCACCAAGCCAAGTACCAAGTGACAAGGCACCAAGCCCAGTACCAAGTGACAAGGCACCAAGCCCAGTACCAAGTGACAAGGCACCAAGCCCAGTACCAAGTGACAAGGCACCAAGCCCGGTGCTAGGCCAAAAAGCTCCTAGTGAGAAAGCAGTAAGCCCAGTACCAAGTGATAAGGCACCAAGCCAAGTACCAAGTGACAAGGCACTAAGCCCAGTACCAAGTGATAAGGCACCAAGCCAAGTACCAAGTGACAAGGCACCAAGCCCAGTACCAAGTGATAAGGCACCAAGCCCGGTGCTAGGCCAAAAAGCTCCTAGTGAGAAAGCATCAAGCCCAGAACCATGTGATAAGGCACCAAGCCCAGTACCAAGTGACAAGGCAGCAAGCCCAGTACCAAGTGACAAGGCACCAAGTCCGGTACTAAGCCAAAAAGCGCCTAGTGAAAAAGCATCAAGCCCAGTACCAAGTGGCAAGGTACTAAGCCCAGTACCAAGTGACAAGGCACCAAGCCCAGTGCTTAGCCAAAAAGCTTCTAGTGGGAAAGCACCAAGCTCAGTACCAAGTGACAAGGCACCAAGCCCAGTGCTAAGCCAAAAAGCTCTTAGCGAGAAAGCAGCAAGCCCAGTACCAAGTGACAAGGCACCAAGCCCAGTACCAAGCCAAAAAGCTCTAAGTGAGACAGCAACAAGCCCAGTACAAAGTGATAAGGCACCAAGCCTAGTACCAAGTGATAAGGCACCTAGTCCAGTGCCAAGTGACAAGGCACCGAGCCCAGTACCAAGTGACAAGGCACCAAGTCCAGTACCAAGTGAAAAGGTACCGAGCTTAGTACTCAGTGACAAGGCACCAAGCCCGGTGCTAAGCCAAAAAGCTCTTAGCGAGAAAGCATCAAGCCCAGTTCTAAGTGATAAGGCACCAAGCCCAGTACCAAGTGACGAGGCACCAAGCCCAGTATCAAGTGATAAGGCACCAAGCCTAGAACCAAGTGACAAGGCAGCAAGCCCGGTGCTAAGCCAAAAAGCTCTTAGCGAGAAAGCATCAAGCCCAGTTCTAAGTGATAAGGCACCAAGCCCAGTACCAAGTGACGAGGCACCAAGCCCAGTATCAAGTGATAAGGCACCAAGCCTAGAACCAAGTGACAAGGCAGCAAGCCCGGTGCTGAGCCAAAAAGCTCCTAGTGAGAAAGCATCAAGCCCAGTGCCAAGTGATAAGGCACCAAGCCCAGTGCTAGGCCAAAATGCTCCTAATGAGAAAGCATCAAGCCCAGTACCAAGTGACAGAGCACCAAGCCCAGTACTAAGTAACAAGGCACCAAGCTCGGTGCTGAGCCAAAAAGCTCTTAGAGAGAAAGCATCAAGCCCAGTACCAAGTGACAGAGCACCAAGTTTAGTGCTGAGCCAAAAAGCTCCTAGTGAGAAAGCATCAAGCCCAGTACCAAGTGATAAGGCACCAAGCCCAGTACCAAGTGACAAGGCACCAAGCCCAGTGCTAAGTCAAAAAGCTCCTAGTGAGAAAGCATCAAGCCCAGTACCAAGTGATAAGGCACCAAGCCCAGTACCAAGTGATAAGGCACCAAGCAAAGTACCAAGTGACAAGGCACCAAGCCCAGTGCTAAGCCAAAAAGCTCCTAGTGAGAAAGCATCAAGCCCAGTACCAAGTGAAAAGGCACCAAGCCCAGTACCAAGTGACAAGGCACCAAGCCCAGTGCTAAGCCAAAGAGCTCCTAGTGAGAAATCATCAAGCCCAGTACCAAGTGATAAGGCACCAAGCCCAGTACCAAGTGATAAGGCACCAAGCCCAGTTCTAAGCCAAAAAGCTCCAAGTGAGACAGCAACAAGCCCATTACAAAGTGATAAGGCACCAAGCCTAGTACCAAGTGATAAGGCACCTAGTCCAGTGCTAAGTGACAAGGCACCAAGCCCAGTACCAAGTGACAAGGCACCAAGTCCAGTACCAAGTGAAAAGGCACCGAGCTTAGTACTAAGTGACAAGGCACCAAGCCCGGTGCTGAGCCAAAAAGCTCCTAGTGAGAAAGCATCAAGCCCAGTACCAAGTGACAAGGCACCGAGCCCAGTACCAAGTGACAAGGCACCAAGTCCAGTACCAAGTGAAAAGGCACCGAGCTTAGTACTAAGTGACAAGGCACCAAGCCCGGTGCTGAGCCAAAAAGCTGCTAGTGAGAAAGCATCAAGCCCAGTACCAAGTGACAAGGCACCGAGCCCAGTACCAAGTGACAAGGCACCAAGTCCAGTACCAAGTGAAAAGGCACCGAGCTTAGTACTAAGTGACAAGGCACCAAGCCCAGTGCTTAGCCAAAAAGCTCCTAGTAAGAAAGCATCAAGCCCAGTACCAAGTGACAAGGCACCAAGCCCAGTACCAAGTGACAAGGCACCAAGCCCAGTACCAAGTGACAAGGCACCAAGCCCGGTGCTAAGTCAAAAAGCTCCTAGTGTGAAATCATCAAGCCCAGTACCAAGTGATAAGGCACCAAGCCCAGTACCAAGTGATAAGGAACCTAGTCCAGTGCCAAGTGACAAGGCACCGAGCTCAGTACCAAGTGACAAGGCACCAAGTCCAGTACTAAGTGAAAAGGCACCGAGCTTAGTACTAAGTGACAAGGCACCAAGCCCGGTGCTGAGCCAAAAAGCTCCTAGTGAGAAAGCATCAAGCCCAGTACCAAGTGACAAGGCACCGAGCCCAGTACCAAGTGACAAGGCACCAAGTCCAGTACCAAGTGAAAAGGCACCGAGCTTAGTATTAAGTGACAAGGAACCGAGTCCAGTACCAAGTGAAAAGGCACCGAGCTTAGTACTAAGTGACAAGGCACCAAGCCCGATGCTGAGCCAAAAAGCTGCTTGTGAGAAAGCATCAAGTCCAGTACCAAGTGATAAGGCACCAAGCCCAGTACCAAGTGACAAGGCACCGTGCCCAGTACCAAGTGACAAGGCACCAAGCCCGGTGCTGAGCCAAAAAGCTCCTAGTGAGAAAGCATCAAGTCCAGTACAAAGTTACAAGGCACCAAGCCCAGTACCAAGTGAAAAAGCACCAAGTGTGAAAGCACCGAGCCCAGTACCAAGTGAGAAAGCTCCAAGCCCAGTTCCAAGTGATAAGGCACCAACCTCAGTACCAAGTGACAAGGCACCAGGCCCGGTGCTGACCCAAAAAGCTCCTTGTGAGAAAGCATTAAGCCTAGTACTAAGTGATAAGGCATCAAGTCCAGTACCAAGTGACAAGGCACCGAGCTTTGTACTAAGTGATAAGGCACCAAGCCCAGTACAAAGTGACAAAGCACCAAGCATAGTACAAAGTGACAAGGCACCAAGCCCAGTACCGAGTGAGAAAGCTCCTAGTGAGAAAGCTCCTAGTGAGAAAGCACCGAGCCCAGTACCAAGTGACAAGGCACCAAGCCCAGTACCAAGTGAGAAAGCACCAAGCCCAGTACCAAGTGACAAGGCGCATAGCCCAGTACCAAGTGAGAAAGCTCCTAGTGAGAAAGCACCGAGCCCAGTACCAAGTGACAAGGCACCAAGCTCAGTACCAAGTGAGAAAGCACCAATCCCAGTACCAAGTGAGAAAGCTCCTAGTGAGAAAGCACCAAGCCCAGTACCAAGTGACAAGGCACCATGCCCAGTACCAGTTGAGAAAGCACCGAGCCCAGTACCAAGTGAGAAAGCACCGAGCCCAGTTCCAAGTGATAAGGCACCAACCTCAGTACCAAGTGACAAGGCACCAGGCCCGGTGCTGACCCAAAAAGCTCCTTGTGAGAAAGCATTAAGCCTAGTACTAAGTGATAAGGCACCAAGTCCAGTACCAAGTGACAAGGCACCGAGCCCAGTACCAAGTGAGAAAGCTCCTAGTGAGAAAGCACCGAGCCCAGTACCAAGTGACAAGGCACCAAGCCCAGTACCAAGTGAGAAAGCTCCTAGTGAGAAAGCACCGAGCCCAGTACCAAGTGACAAGGCACCAAGCCCAGTACCAAGTGAGAAAGCTCCTAGTGAGAAAGCACCGAGCCCAGTACCAAGTGACAAGGCACCAAGCCCAGTACCATGTGAAAAAGCTCCTAGTGAGAAAGCACCGAGCCCAGTACCAAGTGAGAAAGCACCGAGCCCAGTTGCTAGTGACAAGGCACCAAGCCCAGTACCAAGTGAGAAAGCTCCTAGTGAGAAAGCACCGAGCCCAGTACCAAGTGACAAGGCACCAAGCCCAGTACCAAGTGAGAAAGCTCCTAGTGAGAAAGCACCAAGCCCAGTACCAAGTGACAAGGCACCAAGCCCAGTACCAAGTGAGAAAGCTCCTAGTGAGAAAGCACCGAGCCCAGTACCACGTGACAAGGCACCAAGCCCAGTACCAAGTGAGAAAGCTCCTAGTGAGAAAGCACCAATCCCAGTACCAAGTGACAAGGCACCAAGCTCAGTACCAAGTGAGAAAGCTCCTAGTGAGAAAGAACCGAGCCCAGTACCAAGTGACAAGGCACCAAGCCCAGTACCAACCGAAAAAGCTCCTAGTGAGAAAGCACCAAGCTCAGTACCAAGTGACAAGGCACCAAGCTCAGTACCTAGTGAGAAAGCACCGAGCCCAGTACCAAGTGACAAGGGACCAAGCCCAGTACCAAGTGAGAAAGCTTCTAGTGAGAAAGCACCGAGCCCAGTACCAAGTGACAAGGCACCAAGCCCAGTACCAAGTGAGAAAGCTCTTAGTGAGAAAGCATCAAGCCCAGTACCAAGTGACAAGGCACCGAGCTTAGTACTAAGTGATAAGGAACCAAGCCCAGTACCAAGTGACAAGGCACCAAGCCCAGTACCAAGTGAAAAAGCTCCTAGTGAGAAAGCACCGAGCCCAGTACCAAGTGACAAGGCACCAAGCCCAGTACCAAGTGAGAAAGCTCCTAGTGAGAAAGCACCAAGCCCAGTACCAAGTGACAAGGCACCAAGCCCAGTACCAAGTGAGAAAGCTCCTAGTGAGAAAGCACCGAGCCCAGTACCAAGTGACAAGGCACCAAGCCCAGTACCAAGTGAGAAAGCTCCTAGTGAGAAAGCACCAATCCCAGTACCAAGTGACAAGGCACCAAGCTCAGTACCAAGTGAGAAAGCTCCTAGTGAGAAAGAACCGAGCCCAGTACCAAGTGACAAGGCACCAAGCCCAGTACCAAGTGAAAAAGCTCCTAGTGAGAAAGCACCAAGCCCAGTACCAAGTGACAAGGCACCAAGCTCAGTACCAAGTGAGAAAGCTCCTAGTGAGAAAGAACCGAGCCCAGTACCAAGTGACAAAGCACCAAGCCCAGTACCAAGTGAAAAAGCTCCTAGTGAGAAAGCACCAAGCCCAGTACCAAGTGACAAGGCACCAAGCTCAGTACCAAGTGAGAAAGCTCCTAGTGAAAAAGCACCGATCCCAGTACCAAGTGACAAGGCACCAAGCTCAGTACCAAGTGACAAGGCACCAAGCTCAGTACCTAGTGAGAAAGCACCGAGCCCAGTACCAAGTGACAAGGGACCAAGCCCAGTACCAAGTGAGAAAGCTTCTAGTGAGAAAGCACCGAGCCCAGTACCAAGTGACAAGGCACCAAGCCCAGTACCAAGTGAGAAAGCTCTTAGTGAGAAAGCATCAAGCCCAGTACCAAGTGACAAGGCACCGAGCTTAGTACTAAGTGATAAGGAACCAAGTCCAGTACCAAGTGACAAGGCACCAAGCCCAGTACCAAGTGAAAAGGCACCAAGTGAGAAAGCTCCTAGTGAGAAAGCAGCAAGCCCAGTACTAAGTGACAAGGCACCAAGCCCAGTACCAAGTGACAAGGCACCAAGCCCGGTGCTGAGCATTAAAGCTCCTAGTGAGAAAGCACCAAGTGAGAAAGAACTAAGCTTAGGTACAAGTGGGAAAACGCCGAGCCCAGTACCGAGTGAGAAGGCATTTATTGACAAGCCACCAAGCCCAGTTTCAAGTGAAGAGGTCCAAAGCCCCGTGCTGAGTGAGAAAGCACTTAGTGACAAGTCACCGAGCCCAGTACCGACTGAGAAAGCACTTAGTGTCAAGGCATTAATCTTAGTTCCGAGTGAAAAGGCCCCTAGTGATAAAGTATTGATCCCAATTTCAACTGACAAAGATACAAGTGTCATTGCACTAAGCCCAGTCTTAAGTGAAAAAGACCTTATTGAGCAAAGAACAGCCGTGATTCCGAGGGAGAAAACATTAACATTAGATCTCAATGAGGAAATACTTAGCTGGGAATCAGGTTCACAAGCTCCAGTAGAAAGAGCATCTAGTCCGCTACTAAGTGATAAAATAAAATTGTCTGTAATAGATAATGTTTATTCTGAATTAGATCAGATCGATGAAGACGGTTTTATTGTTGTGAAAACAGAAACATTAAATAAAGAGCTTGGTGATACAAAAATGTCATTATCATCCTTTAAACAATTGGAATCTTCGCAGCACTCAGTCACCATCGATGTTAAGCCACTGGTTCCTTTGACGTCTGATTCTGTTCTCAACATAGTTCCTAAGCATGAACCTAGTCCGGAGAACAAGACTCAGACAACTAATGAAGTAGACCAAGGAATCCGAACAAACTATGATTGCTCACCAGTTATAACATCTGAAGAACTGCCTAGTCCTGCATTAGTAATAGATACTATAAAAGGCATGATTCAACTTAAAACCGACGGAAAAGAACATGTGACTTCTAATGTAGAAAATGAAAATGTTCAACATATCTTAGAAAAAAGAGAATTACATGAAAAGGCAGTTGAAACAATAGATGAAGAAGTTGTTAAATTTGTTCAATTACCTGAAAATGTACCCTCACGAGATGATGTAAATAAAATAACGAATATAATTTCTGACAAACTTGATAAAACGCAAGTAAGTTTAGAAAATAATATTCTCCAAATTAAAGATGTTTTTGCAATCGGTGGTGAAATAAAATTATCGGAAATTCAAGAAAAAATATATGCCAATAACACAGAAACAAAAAAATCGAACCATGTTTCTGATAAATCTGTTGAAAGTAGCATTGGAGGCACGTCTAACCTTCAATTAAGAAAAGACAGTATAGAAAATGGACATAAAAGTCCAGATGAGAAACCTAATTCAAAATTACCTACCTCTATGTTACAAGAGATTGCTCCTAAAATAAATACATTCCCTGATCTTGAAGCTAAGAAACCAGATTTAAAAGTAAGTAAATTCGAATCTAAAGTAACTAAAAAAGAAATTGAAACTTTAGATAAGTATGATGAAAAAGATATCGACGAGAAAGAAATCAATGATGAAACTGGTAAAAACAAAGAAATGCCAGTAAACGTTCAACACCAATTGGAAGATACTCAAGAATTAGAATTTGATGGTAACGAAGAAGGAGAATCGATAAGCGAAGAAAGCCAAATTCTAGATGGGAAAAAAGAATCTTTAGTGGGAAAGACAGAACATATCATTAAAAATGAGTGTAAACACGCGTTAAAACTAGATACTTTTAGTCAAGAATTGATAGATAAATCCAAGATTGTTAAGGAATTATCAAATATTACCGGTAAAGAACAAGAGGTCAGCTTTTCTGACGATTATAGAAAAGAAAGACAGGGTAGTAGTTCCGAAGACGTGTCTAAAGAAACTAGCCTGGAAGAAAAATACAGTTTTGAAAGCACAGAAAAATCTGACAAATTACAGAAAATCAAAATTTCAACTGAAGAGTCTTCTAGTCAAAGATTTAGTTCGATAACAAGTGTAGACTCGCTAAGATCAACTCTTAAATTTACTGAAAACGCACAAAGTGAATACGATAAAACCAAAGAGCCTAGTTCACCTAAAGATGAAATACCTTTATCAGAAGCATCTGACTCTGGTGTTCACAGTATACCACTGGATACTGACCATTCAGATATTTATGACAAAACTGTTAAAGATACAATCGAAGACAGTGCTGTACATCTTATGGAATCAATACATAAAGCTTTTGGTGATGAAGCAGTTCAGCAAGGAATTAAGACTGAAAGTCACGAATCTCTTGTAAGAGTGTCTACTCCACCGACGGTTCCTGTGAGCCCCTTGCCTAAAACTCCAAGTAGTTTTCAAGATGTTAAGGTAAGTGATGGTGTTCAAAGTGAAGTAACTTACGACAAATCAGATGCAAGTGAAGAGACAATTACAAAGATAGTTCATGTCGGAGAAGATGTGTTAACACAAAGAATTTCAACTTCAGCTGAAAAAGTACCTAAAAAACAAAATGCTTCTACAGATGATGAATCCGATATTTTATCGTTAATGCAAACTATGGGTAAAATTAAAACTGAAACTGATACAGTTACTAAAATAATAAAAGAAGGTGAAAATGTCGTAACTCAAACTATTACAACGGTCACCACAAAAGAAGTTATTTCGAGAGAAGACGGTACACCTCAAAATATAAAAACAACTATTGAAACAACCACTCTTAGTAAAGGATCTGATGGTTCGACGGTTTCTACGACTGATACACAAACGTTACTTTCTGAATGTTCATCTAGTCTCAGATCTACCTCATCTATGGATTTATACGCTAAAGATAAACTTGATAAAGAACATTTAGATAGTGATGAAAAGTTTGAAATTAAAGATTTATCCGATAGACGCGAATCTGTCCTTAAAGATGTTGATACAGATTTAAAATCATTTATAATTGAGTCAGATGAATCTGATGATAATGTAGAAGATACTATCATAGACACCGATGTCAGTAAGAGAATAATACGTGAAAGTAATGTTGACGTACTTGAAACCGTAACCACAGTTACAAAGAAGGAAACTATTCGTATTAATGACAGTAAAAAGATTTTACGTACCACAGTTGAAACAAACGTAACCAAAGAACATCCTGACGGGTCAAGAGATGTTCATAAGAATGTTGAAATCAAGACCGAGGAATTAATCTCAGATTCAAGTTGTAATTTAGATAAAATACTAAGACAGTACAATATTTGTGGTGATCCTGAAGAAAGCGTAGCTACAAAAACGGAAGAAGTTAAACTAGAAAATTATACCATAAAAAGAACAACAGTGTCAAGAGTGATTAAAACGAAGTATGCAGACAGCCAGGGAACATCAAGAAAACTGAAGACTGTTACTACAATAACCACTACAGATGACTATCCTGATGGTTCCGCACGCACAAAGGTAGATAGTAACACAACATTAACAGATATTGATGTTGAGCCAATCGAAAATATTGAACTTCAAGATCTAACAGTAGTTGAAGACAAGTTTATAGAATCTGATAAACAAGAAAAAACTGTTAATATGAATGGAAAAAGTGCTTTGCAAGTTGTAACTACAACAACGACAAAGGAATTATTATCTTCAGCGGATAGAAGCAAGAAGAAAATGAAGACTACAGTAGAAACGTTAACCGAGACTACGCTTCCCGATGGTGTTATAGAAGTCACCAGAGATATTAAGGTGGCTATATCAGACGTTGGAATCGATGCCGTAGAAGAAAATTTAGACGGTTTTGAAATAATAAACGAACCTAATGAGGTAACTACTACTGAATTTGAAACGATAAAAGAAAATGGTATTCAAATTAATAGACGAAAAACAATTACTACTACTGTAAAAGAATATCGTAGTCTTTCTAGAAACATTAAACGTGTTAAAACCATAATAAAAACAGTTACAGAAGACGAACACCCTGATGGCTCAGTAATTACTAAAACAAGTGAAAAAATATCGCTGACTGATGATGTTTTACACACAATGGATAAACAGACGAAGCATGAAGTTAATGGTGAGCAAGAAAAGGCTCAGGTTCATCTAGACGAAATACTGAAAGATGACAAGACAAACGATACTTGGGCACCAAGAAGTAAATCTTCGGTAGAGGAGCGCATTGTCACTGAATCTCCTGAAAGTAGTAGTAAAGTTGAGGAATTACTCGAAGGTTTTGTTCCTGAAGGAGAACCAGAAGTGAATGAGTTCAGTGAATTAGTGGAAATAAAGGAAAATAACATTATTGTCAAAAGGGTTATTGCCACAAGAATTATCAAGACATTATATGCTAATGATAAAGAAAAATTGAACAAGCTTAAAACAATAACCACAGTTACTACTACTGATACATTCCCGGATGGTTCTACGCGCACTACAACAGAAGGAAGCACTGCGGTCACCGACCTAAAATTAACATCAGATGATGTTGAAGATTTAGCTGAAACTAATATCAAATCAGCATTAAAGTATTTATCGCCGACTGGTGTAGATGAAATTATTGAGTCTACCGATACACAACAAATAAAAGATAATTTAGTAACTATTTTACGAACTGTAAATACAAGGACAATTAAGACAAAATACGCTGACGAGCAAGGTTTAGTTCGAAAACTCAAAACAACTGTAATTGTTACAACAACTGATCAATATCCTGATGGGTCATCAAGTACAACCGTTGATACAAATACTTCGGTCAGTGATTTAGAGGTAGATAATTATGTGGATAATCAGGAACTAAAGGAGTATCCTGAATTAGAAAATAAAACTGTTAATGTAGACACTAAAGAAAAAATTGAAATGAGGGATGGTAAAGAATGTAAACTTGTTATTACTACTACAACAACAACTGAAATATTGTCTTCGATAGACGGTTCAAAGAAAAAAGTTCGAACTACTGTTGAAACTGTAACTGAGGCTAAATTACCTAATGGCTCGACTGAGATTACGAAAGATGTAAAAGTATCTGTCACTGATTACGGGACGGAATCTTTCGATGAACATCTCACAGGTTTTGTAGAAGTAGGTATTCCTGATGAGCACACTGTCACTGATTCTGAAACTATCGTGGAAAACGATATAAGTATTAAAAGAAAAACCACAGTAACAACTATTAGAAATGAATTTGAAAATACTTCTTTAAGGTCTAAAAAAGTTAAGACTCTTGTCAAAACGGTAATTGAAGATGAATATCCTGACGGAACAGTTATCACTAAACGAAGTGAAAAAGTGTCAATTGCAGATGTATTCTTAAAAACACCATCACCATCACAAGGTGAAACTGAACCTCCTGAATCTTACATTGATGATTCGGAAATAGTAGAAGATACAACCGAAGAATCAGATGTGAAAAATGAAGTTATTCAGCAAGGTTCCCAAATGATCAAACGCAGAATTACGACAAAGACTAAACGCGAAACTTTGGCTAGCTCTGATGAAAATATTAAAAGAGTGCGAACAACTGTAGAAACCATATCAGTTGATGAGTTTCCTGATGGATCTACAGAAACAACAAAGGATGTGAAAATAACAATATCTGAATTTCAGAAAACATCAGATAGTGATTTAAAATCAGTCTTGCAGAGCCTAACATCTACAGGCAAAATTAAAACTTCAGTGGATAAGAAAACTAATGTGATCATTGGCAAGGGACAAAAAATTACTCAAACAATAACTACTTACGTTACAAAAGAAGAACATCGTAACAACGAAACCAATGAAATAGCAGTTAAAACAGTAACAGAAACAATTACAGAAAATGCTACAGATGATGGTTCAGTTGAAACGACTAAAGACGTCCGCACGCAAATTACGTATTTACCTATTGGAACGGGCCTTGACGATTGGTCACCCGAAGAGTTAGCAGAAATTGAAAAACAACCAACAGTACAAGATAAAACGGAATTACCAGTAAATAAACCACAGATTAGTGAATTACAACTAGATTCCAAAGAAAAGCCCGAACATAAGCCTAAAAAGCAACGCTCACCTGTTGGTGAAGTTACCACTGATACAGAAACCTCTACTAAAATTGTAAAAGAGGGTGATAATGAAATTACGCAGACAATAACGGTAGTGACAACTAAAGAAGTAATAAGCCCAGAAAAAATCAAAATTACTATCGAAACAACGACAGTAAGCAAGGGCAATGATGGTATGACTAAAACGACCAAATCAACTAAGACGACTATATCAGAATTCAAAGAGGAATTTGAAGAAATTATAGATACGGGAGAAAGTGAAAAATCTTTCTCAAAATTGTCTTGTAGAACCGGTGATTTAAGGAGCTCTTCGGCAGCAAGTGACGAACTTGACCATCATGGAATTTCGTCCCCACCTTCTGATATCAGTTCGAGAGGTTCTAGGACTGCCGCACACGTTTGGGGAACAGAAAGTAGCGGTATGTACTACAGTGACGATGATGGCCCTGGAAGCCCTAGTAGTACTAAATCTCAAGTCGCTCACTCTCCAAGATCGAATCTCAGTTTTGAACTAGATTCTGCAAAAACTCTTCATGAACAGTTTGAAAAGGCAGACTTATTACACAAAGATCCCATGTCGACATCTATTTATGGGCATTTGCCGGATGATTACTCTCAAACCTTGTCATCACATTCTGAAAGTAAATCTGAAACACAAATAGGTAAACATGTAAGCAAAATAACGGAAGAGTTTTTGTCAACTGAGAAATCAACACATTCGAAACAGGCAGATCCTAATTTCTTAAGAGAGGCAGATGAGCATTTTGAAAAAGCTATCGAAGAACATAAAAAAGTTAGTGGTTCTGATGTTATTTCGAACATAACAGCTAAATATGAACTTGATACTAGTGAACAAACAAGTTCAAGTCACTCATCAAAGGAGGAAACCACAATAACACTGAAAGATTTGAAAACAGAATCAAAGAAATTAGTTGATAATAATTTTACGAAGACCCAGACATCTAAGATCGAAAAATCTGAACAATCACAGAAGTGTAGTACTTCAAAAGATCCCATTGAGTCTTGGGGAAAGCCTCTGGGTTTACCCAGTCCAATCATGCCACCAGTTCAGGGAGACGGCAAGAGCACGCCTAAAAAACAGGCAAATACAAATATTCTTAATAAGAATAAAATAAATCAAGAAAAGAGTAAGGAGGCAAAGAGCCGTCTTTCAGAGTCTCCAAGTAAGAAGAAAAGTCCAGCACCAGTTTATATGGAGCTTACATACGTCCCTCATCATGGCAACTCGTATTACTCAGCCGTGGAGTTCTTCAAGAGAGTCCGCGCTCGGTACTATGTGTTCTCTGGTACTGAACCATCAAAAGAAATTTACAATGCTCTGCTTGACGCCAAGAAGACGTGGGAAGACAAAGACTTAGGTAAAAAACCAACTTCTATTATTTAAGTTTTAGTTAAGTACCCTTATTTTAATAAATATTTTTTTTTTATTTATTTATTAATTATTACCAGACGAAGCTTACTGACTAATAACATGGTAAGGTATTTTTAACAAACAAAACTACATTGCCGATTACAAGCTTCTGCAATTCGGTATGTAAAGATTGTTTTTGGTATTTTTGTTTTAAAGGTTTTTTCATTACTAGCGAAAAAAGCGCGACAGTTTTTTAAACATATTTCATTACTGCTTCACTCCTATTAGTCATAGCGTGATACTACATAGCCTATGACACTCCCCAAAAATAGACTTTTCAACACAGAAATTTTTTTTAAAATCGGTTCAGTAGATCCAGAGATTACTACCTACAACGTAACAAACACACAAACTTTACCTCTTTATAATATTAATGTAGACAAACAACTACTTTGCGTATTTTTGGTTTCCTATGTATAGTTTATTTTTAATAGATATTTTAAGTTTTACTTGTGATGACGTCATGCGTCATGAATTACTTGTATTCCAAGATCCCAGAAGTACCAGACATCACTCATTTTCTGGTAGACCAAATGTAGACGAATGGGTAGTGGTGGGGTGTACTTAGAGCTCAAATTAAAGACAAAGTACTCAATTCATTTATTATTGTAAAAATAAACACAATCTTAAGGTTTTTTGCGCTAAAAATATGATTTTATACCTTACCAATTTAAAATCTCTAAAATATGATTTTGGAATCGACATAGGTAAACTTTTACTTTACATACAGCCAATACGGTGTCATTAAAAATAGCCAATATAATAAGCTGGTGTCGTCATTAGAAACTTTATTTAAAGCATTACGTTCTTTATTGTACAAAGATTAAATGGCATTCGTGTACTGAAAGGCGGAGTGTTAGCCCGCCATGCTCTACACATGTGCCGTAATATTCAGCTGATGCGACGTACGGAAGAGGCACAGAATTAAACAATCTGATTACATTACAAGAAGCGCCATGTCCAGCGGTGGACTTTGATGATAAACGCGAATACAGTTATTAATAAATGATCATGTTGTTAGAAACTAACCATTTAGCTTACAAACACCTAAAACAGTAGAGATAAGCGCCGATTACACTAGACTACATGTAGTCTCCTACAAAACGACGTCCTACCTTTTTAGTGTTAGGACGTTCTGTTTTCACTGTCCTACATGTGATTACACTAGACTACATGTAGTCTCCTACATGATGTAGTTCACTACGTCATGTAGTCTAGTTTAATCGGCGCTTTACACGTGATTCTTATCTACAAAAATGTTAAAGAATTGTGTTAATCTTTTACAGAAGTAACCATAATTCCAACTTACGACACCGACGTGCTTGGCTATTGGGTTACCGAGAATGAGGAAGCGCTCGAGAAATACAAGATCGATCTCTCGCCTTCCGCTTCTCGATGCACGATCAACCTTCAGGATCATGAGACTTCGTGTGCCGCTTACAGACTCGAGTTCTAGGTTTCGGGTCTATTTGTATCTTTCTCATCGAAGAAGTAAACCTCCAATCGGGCGATGATTACGAACAGAGTGAACCAAAGAAAAGTTAAAGTAAGTGTTGTAGGAAAAATTAAGGCTGTGATATGTGAAACGTTCGTAAACATCGTCTCCATAGGTAACTGCTTCGTGTGAGAACGTTTGCAAATAGATGACATGTTTTTGTGATAAATGAATGCAATGAACAGACTGCTAAAGAGTTTGATAAAGTACTAGTTAATAATGAAATCTCGTGCTGGTGTTAATATGTATTGAGCTACAAACGCCAATTCGTAACTCCTAAACTGACTGTGTCCTAACCGCATCCAATTGTTAAGTCAATATCCATTTCTCGACCTAAGAACAGAGACGTCCATTTTTTTCTAAAATGCAACTTTTTTCTAGTAGCTTGCCATTTAAAGTATATTTCAGAAGATGTTTTAAAATTTGGTCTTATACAAAACTGTAGTGCTTTTATACAAGAATATTTAGCATTAACCGGTCCATTTTGTTTAGCCAAACACCGCTTTGCGATCAAAATTTTGGATGAAGCGAAAAAGATAAATTATTTTGCTATCGCCATTTGTGATTTACAAATAGAATAAATATCATTAGCGACATACCTTTTGTTTAGAGTAGAGGCATAAAGGACGTGACGTCATCATACATGATGTTTATATAAACACGATGGTACTTTTTTAAATGTTTAAATGAAATAAATATAAAATGAATAATATAAAAGAGTGTCGTCTTATAAAGACGTACATAAAGTATATAAGTACTCGTAGCTCGTCGGTGTAGTACCGCGAGTGCGTGCGCTGTACTGCGGCGGCTGCTGAGGACACTTCGCACAGTTTTTGACATCTCCTTTATAGATTTTGTGTCACTTTCAATACATTAGATTGGTAGATAGTCTGTAACGAGTGTCGCTAACAGCTGCCGCATCTATGGTTATATTTAAATTTGTTAGATGAGACTTATTATTACAATTCTAGAACGACAAAGATGACTTCTAATGTCAGCCTATACCTCGTAAGTAATTTTGTTAGGTTTAAGGTGTATCCCCACTATTTTGTTTCGACTCGAGCTTAAATTTCATGCGAAATAATAATATTACTGTAAGTTTACAATCGATCGTAGTGTATAAAGTGAAAATAAAGAATATTTATCAACGATTTCCTCGCGAAGTTTGCCTTGTCATCTGCTTTTAAATATTAAGAAGGACATAAGTCCACCGGCTTCGCAAATATCATCCTTATCGTAAACTTCATAGGTAACTATTTATTGAACTAATCTAAAAAATATTTCATTACCTACAGGGGCGATTGTTATAAGAACTGCCTGAATCTTTAAATCAATAGCTCCTGTTCGTAATGTACTCATATTAAAAGATTAGTAGCTCTATGGTCGATTGTAAGTTGTACAGAATGAAGACATCTGTGTTATTCTAGACCAACAGTGAGCCTAAAACGATAGAGAGCTTAACCATTATAAATAAATAAATGTTTTAGTAGAAAACTATTATTAAAGAATATGTTATATTTACCTCTGTTTGAGTTAATACTTGCTTGTTGCGTCGAGGTATAGTAATATAACATAGTTATAAATACGTGTTATAAAGTTACTCATTTCCAAAAGATAATTATTAAAAAGAAAACAATATTGAATTAAATTTCAATTCTATTATGTTGGCGTTAAAGTATATTTTTGGTCTGTTATATAAATATTTTTTTGTTTTCAAATTTCTAGTCGTAACGACCCAAATGCAATATGAGAAGATTTATAGTCTTTTTAAAAATTTGTTCCTAACACTATAACTTTGTTTTATGCGTATATAATACTGTTTTATTTTTTGTGAAATATGAAATCCTCTTGTAATTATTATTAATGAAGTATTCCATTAGATAACTTGATTTGTTTCTTGATATGTTGTGACCGTACGTGAGCGAATGTGATAATGATTCATATGATTCACCATCTAGTATTAAGCTATCTTGAACGCTTCTCTTGGTGAGTGTTCGGGCAACTGTTCCTTATAATTGTCGTCAGTTCGGTTGCCTGAATATTCTATGTTATTATTATTTGCCAAATAGCCAATGAAGAGTTTTGAGTCAATTAATTTTAAGTCATCCATAGTAGTAAGTGGATTAATGTCACACAAGAAATCGCTTACTTCGCCAACATTTCTTATAATATAGAATATAAAATTAAAAAAAAACAAAATAGCGAAAACAATTCGTAATTATCAAAACGCACCAGCACAATGTATTATCATAAATATTATTAAAAAAAAATCTTATAAAAAATTATAAACGAATACATAAAAAATATGTTTTATTTTTATGTATAATCGAATGAGTTTGTTTTATGTTACAGTTTAATATACATTATAATATTAGTATGTGTTTATGTGTGGGTTGATGTGAGCACAATCTTCTAATATTGGTTTATATGCTTTGTGTAGTTTGGATGGGACTAAACAGGGATGTGATTAAACCTTGTGGTGTAAGGTCTGAGCCGGTACCGACATTATTAACATTCTCGACTATTTTAACAGCTAAGCTTATAAGCATTCTGCTAATTACTTGATTAATTTTAGGATTGTCGACAGTTCTAGAAATAATCTTGAAATTTGTAATATAACTTTGTGCAAAGGTATCGGCGATGACGACTGAATGCTTCGTAAAAAGATATTAAATATTTTTTTGTAATAGGCTTTGTTATGTTAAGCCAGCGCCCACTGTCTAGCTGGCTGTAAAGCCTAACCCTAAAGTTTACTATTGTATTTTATAGCTAGAATTCTAATTAATGCATATTATTAGGATTATTAAAATGTTATTAAGAATTAAGAATTGTATCAGCTTAGTGAACATCAATAGCTCTGAGAAATAAACCATTATTAAAATTATTAAATGTTGTATTCTTCCGACTTATGTTCTATATTAAATAATTTATTATTATTATTAATGTCACGGTTTGTCATGTTGGCGGACATGCATACGGCTTACCTGAGTAAGCTTGTCATAACCTCAATATAATCTCAATATGCCAACTCACCTCAATATACCTTGTCCTCAATCCTAAGTCTTCTATATGAGATTTAAATCATAATATGACAGTCGGTTTGTACGTCACCAGGTACTCCGTATGACTGTTTGTCTTCAATGTGTAAGAGGAATTGTTTGGAAGGTTTAGCTCAAGAGATACGTTTCTATAACATATATTATGTACAACGAGATGATTTGGATTTGTTGTAGGTAGGTGATGAATGTGGTCGCTTTGAAATGGATTATATTAAAACTTACAGAAATAATTTTAAAGCTTTTATATTTTTATTTAAAGTTACAAAGTAAAATAAAACCAAGACCTTGTGAATTATATGTCTATAATACACATAAACTTATATACCAATAAATTAGTTTATTTAAAAACCTTAATATTAATAAATGATTTATGAAAAAAGAGATGATTTTAATATTATCCATTTCAACGAGCCAACATAAGCTTTGTGGTGCTAGAGACCGATGCGTTACGATTTTAGATATGAAATTAAGCACTCTTCTAAATGATGACGGTTGAATAAACATTTATTTACAAAAAAAAAATGTAAACTTCATAATTTTAACCCTTTAACTGTCTTGTATATCACGTAATTATGGTACACTGGCATTGTTTTCTATTGTGTATCACGGACCTGTTAAAAACAGTAAAATAATTTGTTTCTAAAACAATTATTTAAGCAATAAGTCTTATTATTAACTAGACCGTCATCGTTTATTAGGGATGCTAGTAACACGCTTAATGGTAAGTAAGACTGATCAAGGATTTGTTGCGAAGAAATATAATGCTTAGATAACATCGCTGGAAAATAAAAGAAAGTATTTGGAATGAGGTGTATACGAAAATATATAGTATTTATTACTTAAATACATAATTTCTTCTCTTTAGAATAATAACGAATGGATGTTTCGTTCGTTTTGGATGTTTTCATTGCCTTGCTTTTTCATTGCTAGCGTATCTGTGCAATGTTGTGATCAGTGGTTATTTGTATGTTATTGAGCATTTTGCTCACCCAGTATACAAACGATCCTTGTACTATTAGTCTGAGTTCGTTAATACGAAATGTACTATCATTGCCTTGTCAAGATGTTTTTAACCCGTTAATAATAAGTCACAAAGCCTAGTTTTGGTTTACTGTAACTTATTAAAAGGAAATAAAATAAACTAAGATTTTTTGAAACAAAAATATAAGATAAGATCAAATATAAAAAAGCTACAACATTGATTTACAAGAGATTTTTTACTTTTGATTACGTATTAAAACACTATTTGACGAATTTCAGATAGTGTTGAAAAACTACTCGTATTTACAAACTCTAATTAATAATACAATTAAAAAATATCTACGTTAATAATCCGATTTGAAAAGCAATCAATACGTTATTATTTTAACCACAAATACAATTAATTTTAAACTTTCTCTAATTAAGAGTTAATTATTTATTAATTAAAAAGTATTTAATAATTTTAAATAATGAATTCCTTAAACGTAACTAGGTGCATATTTATGATTGTATGTAAAATTAAAAAACTCATTAAATATTTGATTGTGTCAGTCACGTCGCTATAATCCATTCAGCGTGTTTGATAATGTATGAGTCATTATGAGTAATAAAAATGTTTGAAAAAGATATTTGAGTATTATTTAACTACCCTTATTTAATTACCCATACATCATAACAGCTCATTAATGTACCACTGCAGGGACAGGCCTCCTCCCGTGTCAAAGGGATAGGTACTTGGCCTACTAATACCACTCTGTGGGCAAGCGGATTGGTATAGGGTTTCATTTCAAGATTTCCTTCTTTTTATTTCGTAAGGATAACATTAATTAAAAATCCCTTAATCGGTTTGTACGACACGGGTCCATATTGGCTCACCTAAAGTTCTTCATCCGAAAATGTTCTTCCTAACGCTTTGTAATCCGAATGATCACTCTTCCTAAAATTTTAAATCCTAAAGTTTTCATTCATACTATTTGTATTGCTACCGACGATGTTCATAACACTCATGTTTCCGAAAATCGTTATTAATAATATCGTTATGTAAATATTTAAACTCCTAATGTTTTTTTTTTCACCATAATATTTTTTCTCATACTCAGAAATAAATATTTACCAAGTGAAAGTAATAAAAAGGTTTGTTTTTATACTATTTCTTGTGATTACAAAACAACTTTTTACATCAAACCATTTTTTTTAAATTATTGTTTATTAAAATATTTTTGTCTTAAATGAATGAAATCCATAAAACATGACTCGTTCACGGATATGCTTATGGCCTGAGAGTTTACCGTAACCGGAACTAAACCAATAAGTAAAGGGTCAATTCGGTTCTGGCACACGGTTGGGGTCACAGTTCTACCATAACCTAAACTAATAATTATGACTGAATGATTGGAGCGGGACTCTGGTTTTGCTCTGGTCTTTGGTATATTATGTTATACCTACATGTTGTCAACAAAGTTACGCAAAATTAATGTATAATAATATTAATTATTACGAATAAAAAGAAATCTAAACAAAAAAGATATGACTTTAAATTATAGTATAAAAGATGGTTATGTTGAGAAAATATAGAAAAACCAATAATAGTATAATAGATGTTTATTGCTACTGAAATTATGAAGATGAATGCTTCGGATTATTAACATTAGAGACAAAAAAATTAGGAATTGCGATTGTTAGGATGAAAAATGTTAGGAAGAACATTTTCGGACTTCCAATTATAGGAGTTGAAATTTTAGGTGAACTTTGGCGCACCCGTACGACACCCATGGGATGAGATAGGGTGGTGACATATTGTATTCTTACTCCGTCACCACAAGCAGATAACCCATTATGAACTTATTATACAGGCTGTACATGAGAACGGCGAATAAATTTTAAAACGAGGTAGGGCAAAAAATATTATCGAAAAAGGTCCATCCGTTTAGGAGATATGACCATTTAAATTCTTTACATTTTTTACCAATTTATGCGCCATTGTCATGTACAACCTGTATACTTAATGGAGAGAATCTAGGAGGCAAAAAAATGCTTCAAAAACAGATAGAAAAAGCCTTATCTGTTAAGCTATGTCCACGGGATTGCCTGTATCGATGGGCGTTCCCCAGGGCTCAATTCTCGGCCCTTTCCTCTTTTTAATTTATGTCAACGACTTACCTTTTTACGTTGAAAAGTTCGTTGACATTGTACTGTTTGCAGATGACACGTCACTTATTTTTAAAATACATCGGAACACTTCCAACTTTAATGAAGTAAATAGTTCCCTAGAAAGGCTGTTAGAACAGCTAATAATCTACTATTAAACGCTTCAAAAACTAAATGTATTAAGTTTACACTACCAAATGTAAAGAATAATGTTAGTCCTTGTTTAACAATTAATAACGAATCTGTTAGCCTAGTTCAGTCTACTTTATTCTTAGGACTGACATTGGATTCTAAACTTCAATGGGGTCCACATATAACACTACTCGCTGGAAAACTTAGTTCTGCTGCTTATGCTGTCAGAAAAATTAGGCAACTCACTGATGTAGCGACAGCAAGGCTAGTATATTTTAGTTACTTCCACAGCGTCTTGTCATATGGCATACTGCTTTGGGGTAAGGCTGCTGATATACAAACTATTTGTACTACAAAAACGAGCCATACGTGCCATTTACAATTTGCGGGCACGAGACTCTCTAAGAGAACTATTTAAGGAGATAGGTATTCTAACTGTTGCGTCACAGTACATTTACGCTAACTTAATATATGTCAAACAGAACATCCATTTATTTATTACGTATAGCGACATTCACAATTTAAATACAAGAAATAAACACAAGCTGGTAGGATTACACCATCGTCTGCACAAAGTTCACAACACTTTTGTGGGACTCGGTGTGCGCTTCTATAACATGTTGCCCAAAGAAATAATGAGCCTACCATTAAACAAATTTAAAATTGTTATAAAAAATCACTTAATGCAGAAGGGTTATTATAAGATTGACGATTTTTTAAATGATAAAAACTTTTGGCTCAATACAGAACTTGACATACTAATGTAATCTTTGTATTATTTCTGCTTTTTGTTTTAATTTATTAATTATTTATGATTTGTTAATTAATTTATTAATTATTTACAATTTGTTAACTGATTTATTGATTATTTATAATTTATTAATTATTTATTGTTATTACCTATTTTAATTTTTTTATTTTTATTTGTAAATATGTTTTTGACATTCATAAGTGTTATTTTGTAACCTAAATGAATAAATGTTATTGACTATTTGACTATTGGCTTTTTATCTTTCTCGCAGACGTGTACCTATGTAGACGTTACCTACCTTACTTAGGAAGGTTACGTGCTGCCTGCTTTTTTGGAAAGATGTTTAAGGAACAGTGACAACTATTAATGGCTTTTCAGATTACGTATCTTTTAAAATTGATGAGAGATTGAAGACATTTTTGATGACTCCGAAACTGAAATATTTAAAAATACGACTTACCAGACAACACGAAAGCC
This sequence comes from Schrankia costaestrigalis, assembly GCA_905475405.1. Lineage (NCBI taxonomy): Eukaryota > Metazoa > Arthropoda > Insecta > Lepidoptera > Erebidae > Schrankia > Schrankia costaestrigalis. Next base: position 18,527,178 of record FR997839.1, read on the forward strand.
ACGTCGATACAAATAACAGTTTTTTTTTTAATGTAAATTGAAAAATAAGTGAAATCGGAAGTAACAAACATTAATTAACCACATAACACATTACCTAACGGAATTGAAAACCTCACACTCTTTTGGAGTCAATTAACAAAATACTTACACCTTCTGTATTATCCTGTCTGGTACTGTCAAATATTCTGATTGGGTATATGATTTATGTAAAAAAAAATATTGTAATTTGTTGTCTCCTTTAATTTACATTGGACAATACAACGCGGCTTTTTTAGTGCTGTAGCGTTTGTCTGTGTCGATCTATAATTTTAATTGTAGCTTCAATTCTAAGTAAACGACGATTTCAAACAATTTGTAATAAATTTTATGAAATAAAGTATTTTGAAATTTTAATTTGAAATTTGAATTTAAAATTTCTACCTGTTGGAGAGTGAAGCTATGTCCGACGTAATTAAATAAGTACTTAGATAACGAATAAATAGACGTAAAGTAATTAAATATTAATTCAGTTCGACATGACTGTTGTCTCTATTTATTCTGACTTTGGTATGTCACAGGAATACTATAGGTTTTGTTTGTTAGATCAGATTCATATTGTATGTGTCATTCAAACCCTATTTTCGTGGATGCTACAGTGCGTTAAAATCTCCTTGATTAAAATTGACTGGACTGATAAAAGTTCCTTCCTTCATGGAAGGAACTTTTACAGTCCAGTCAATTTTCGTACCTTAAAATCGTTAAAAAATCAGTTTAGTTAACTTTTAGTTGTCAAAATACTCTATTGTGTGACAATTTGACAACTAAAAGTTAACTTAACCGATTTTTTAACGATTTTGAGGTACCTACAAGAATTGACATGCTGATTAAATAATAAATAAAACAACATTTTGTTTTCAAAACATTTAATAACATTACATTTTTAAATGCAATATAAAATAAGCAGACATTTACAATACTTATATATATTTTTTTAAAGACAACGTTGATATAAATAAATAAAAATTTGCTAAGCTTTGGTTGGTCTTTTCTGTTCTAAAATCATTTGTAAAGGAATGTGTATCAAGCTGTGGCGTGGTGGTTATAAAACATAGCTGTTACGCACAGGTCTTGGTTTGAATCCCGCTCTATGCTAATAAACAGTCGCTAATTAGACGGGGAATGTAGGTACGTAATTACAAAAAAGAAAAGTAAGTTTATCCGTTGTCTAGTTCCTCATTACAAGATCTGCTTAGTTCGCGCCTAGATGGCGTTAGAATGTGTATGGAGTATTATTAATACATATATTCCAATATACTAGGCATCTATGAAAATATTAATACGAATGAAGTATAAAGATTGTTCTAAGCAATGTAAATTATACCTACACAACCGCATCAAGCTATACACTTTTATTCTAAAATGTGCCTTATTACGAGACATTAAGATAGGGATATTCTAAGTTAAAGTGATGCTGATTCTTACAAATAAAAAAAACAATTTGACATTTATTATTAATCTATTTACAACATTTGGAATGGCTGCGTATACTTTTTTATTAAACCTTTGGCAGTAAGATTTTAGAATGGCGACACTTGACGGAATACGTCGGCGTATCATACCTCTATATCATTCTATTACATACTGAGTTACTTAATAGTTATACTGTAAATTATAATGCATTAAAAGATACATAAGTTAGATATTCTAAAAGAATATACCTAATTTTAACAATTTTTTTTTTAAACGTATGGAATGTACCAGTATTCTAGTCACATGTACAAAAGCATATCAATTCGTTATAATGTGCGTACTTTAAGCAACCAGCTTGACTTCGTAGCTTACCAGCTGTAAGGCCCTGCGCAGACGACAGACTATCCGTGACGCACTTTTTAGTCTGTGAAAATAGAACCTATGCAATTATAAGCAGTAACGCACATGACGCTCAAAAAGTCCGGCGCACAAAAGACTCAAACATATTATGCCATGTATGGCAGACTTTTTGTGCGCCGCAGACTCGATCGCACAAAAAGTGTCCCGTCTGCGCAGGGCCTAAGAGTTAACAAAGGTAAACCGTCAGTAAAGTTCATGTACTTACTTAGTTGTATTGCAAACCTAGCATACATAAAAACTATTCTATTAATAAGTTAATTGTTTAACTGCTTACAAATTCATTAAAACTTATTTTTGTACAAACTTGAAAATAATTTGATAACGTTATTTATGTGTGTACTTCTAATTTTATACAACAGTTTTTTAGAACAATATGCTGAAGCACTATATAAAATAACTTAAACGCCAATAAGCGTTAAAACAAAAAAAATCTTGTGCAATAATAACTGTATCGCGTTTTATTTATTTCAAACGATATATTTGTAGAAAATTTATTTAATTTCATTATACTATTGCGTTGTATCCTTATAAATATATTATATTAAACGGGAGATAAACGCGTCATGTTAGCATAGCATGACTACTCAGCTTATTTACTCCTGAAACATACTACTACTTTACTTCCTTGCTTAAAAGGAATTCTTACGTATTTTATCATAGTTTACAGAATGCCTGATGACAGTCTCATGCTCGTATTACAAAACCGTATTCAATACTTAAGCATTACTTAATATAAGTTTTATATCGTATCAAAACTAAACTTAAGTAGTACATAAAACAAGTACTACACACCTAGTTCTTGTTTTAAGTAAGGTTCTGTAATACCAGACTAACGTCCGAATACTCAAAAGTAAACCGGGTGGCGCTTAAAAAGAAATTCTCATACAAATGTCTAGTTTAAGGGCCGCTTTACTTTTAAAAGACGTTTGAGTATTCGACCGTAAGTTTTCAAAACAATATAGATTTACAAAAAATATAGAAATACCTATCTAATGTAACAATATTATGCTTAAGCCTAGGAACAAAGCAATAAATTACGGTTTCTTTGGGTATTTAGATAATACACAAAAATATTTAAATTATTCTAAAGATCACATTATATTATTTATTTATTTATTGTTTGGACAACCAGTTGTTGTTACACCTGGTTGTCCAAACAATAAATAAATAAATAATACAAACATTATGTGGAAGGCACAAGGGTTCTGCCTAGGATGTCTTTTAACTGATATGCTAGGTATGTAAATTACAAAAAACTTACATAAACGCTATTTCTAAAAAGGCACGATGATAATATTATACTTTATAGCAATTATGTGCGTACGTATAATACTTTAGAAACATTATTTATATTCAGCTGCTTGTGTGGCAGATCAATGGTTCAAAATATCATATCCCATGCTGTGTTACGAACCATGAAATAAGACGGAGTGACCTTACTATGATTCTTTCTACTCAATCACGACACGTAGATTTATATCAGATACCTATTCTCTATCTAATTTCAATTCTCATACTGTGAACAGACTAGTGCTACAAATAACAATATGCAGCTTTATAAATCACAGATCACAACACTTTGAAGTATTCCATTTAAAACCTCATGTCGTCTGGTTTTCTAACGAAGTACGCCACTTTGTCTATAGGAACTTTGTACTCGTGCATCCAACGATTTCCTTTGCGAAGAGATCCGTCTATGCCGTCTTTCCATACGCCAGTCGGTAGGTACACTGTAAAAACAAATTGATTATTATAATATACTTATAATGATACAAGAGTTATTCAGCATACATAGATTCACACAAAGCCATCTAGTTCCCCAATCTAAGACGCTGATTTAAGTCAAGAATTTTAATTTTGGTATTTTTACATGGCCTTTTAAAAGAGATTAATAAGTGAGACCTCTACACATGAGCAAACCCCGAAAATGCTTATGTATAGATGCCATATCGCTGCCGACGATATCGCACTGACGGATGCGGCAGAGGGAGACAGTGAGACGAACAAGTATGTGGAAGGAGAATCTTAAGAACGGCGGTCTGAAACTGATTGGGCGTACCACGTGCGCGTCACCGGACGCGCAAAATACAGACCCAAGTATTTAATACTTGGGTCTGTATTTTGCGCGTCCGGTGACATCGATGGCGGCATGGGCAGAGTAGCGTGAGGTAACAGGCTTCATTTGTGACCCCAAAATGCCGGGTAAGGAAAGGACAGGTCTATCATTAGACCTTTTACACAGTAGTTAAGCGTGGGCAGTGCTTGAGCGACGGAACTACGAATTGTCACGGAGAGGAAAATAATGCGGATTGGTACAGTTTTTATCTTATTGCTTTTTTCTTCATAGAAACGATTTCTGCAAAGATTTTGTTTTAATCGACTGTAATACACCTGGCACAACTTAGCATAGCACTTGGCTTGATTCACATACCGTCTCTAGTAGTCTGTCCCCGGTGCAGTACAGGTGCGACGACGATCTCTCCGCCGATGGCGAACTCGTCGGGCGCGGGCGTCGGCGCCGCGTCCGCCACGCTCACGAGCCACAGCGGACGTATGAGCGGCAGACCTTCCTCCAGTGCCTCGCGCTTGTACTTCAGTAGTAATGGGGTTACCTGGAATTAAACAAGAATGCTTTGCAAAGTTATTGTTTAAGATTTTGATTTTTGACACATGTATGCACACTCTACATTAGTTTGTTTGACATAAAAACCGTATCAATTCGTCTGGCCAGTGACATTTAGTAGACCAAGTCTCCCTCCAAGTTGTCGCGGGTAAAGTATTGTCCCTCTATAGAGGCAATAATAGAAATTAATGAATCATAAATAGTTGAAAAAGAAAGAAAAATACACACCAGCTCTCTTCTTTTCGCCGTTAAGTTCTTTGCCATTTCCAATACTCTCTCGTCATTGTATTTACTCGGCAGATGCGTGAACTTCATTACAGGTAGGAAAGTTGCCATTTGTAACCATCTCATGTACAATTCTCTTTCTGGAAGCTCTATTCCATTCTCTTGTGTCACATTTGAAGATTCCATCAAACCTTTAGAGGACGGCAGAAACTGCTCACTTCCTGGCCAATATATATCCCCACCAACTGCTCCTGGCATTATAAATGGAAAACCATTTACCCCATAAGTTAACATCGTCGGTATAACGGATCTCAAAGCTTCCCAAGTTGACTCAAATGGCGGGAGCGATACGAAAATAGGTGGACGTGGTAGTGACACCGCGGATGACACTCCAATAATATTTAAGGTCTTCTCAAATGTCTTAGTAAATATCTTCTTATATTGGTCAGGATTCGTCAGTAGCTTTTCGCATCTATAGTAATGAGGCATATCGTAAGCTGTACCTAAATCTAAAAAGAAAGAATCTACAAAATATTCATCCATAACAGCTTGTAGTTTATCCAATAGCCACGGAACTGATCTATTGTTCGTTACATCTAAAACACCAGCACTGGCCAAAGATTTAAATCTTGTAAGAGCTGGAATACGTCTGTCGCTGTTCCTTTCACTAATTAAAAGTCTTTTCTGAACACATTCAGCAAAGTTCTTGCTCTCTGTACTAATGAAGGGTTGTATAGTAAAAGCTACTTTAAAACCTCGCCTATGTAACTTATCTACAGTAGAATTAAAGTTTTCGAATCTTGTCACATCAACAGTAAGATCACCAATTTCATTCTGCCAGTGCTCATTAATAAGAACATGACCTTGCTTCAGAAAACCTAAACTGATAACATCTTCAGTATACTTAGCAATAGTTTCTGCTTTTAGTTCCTGTTTGAATCTGGGAGCTATTTGCCAAACAGGCTCTGATATTAGAGACTCTAGTGTTTGCATGTCGTTAGGTTTCAATCCATCCCATAGAGGTGCTCTTCTGTGGCTGTGTATTGATGAATGAAGGGATGCCATATCTTCTGAGGTACAAATGTTGTATTTCATTTCAGGGAATTTAGTTAACTTGTTTGGATAAGCGAAATCATGATACATGGCTTTGATGCAAATGTGTTTGCCTCCTTTATTGACAGCTACATGGAGGGGTGTATCCTCGTCTACAATTATAGCTGCACCTTTAGAGTTGATAAAGTAACGAGTTAAGGCATTAGACCATTGAGATTTTTGCATATCTCCCGTTATAAAGGGAGTGTAATCCATGGATCCAGCGTTGATAGGCCAAGATACGTTAGAGGATTGTCCGCCTCCGTACCAATTAACTTTCGTGTCGCCCCAGTCGAAACAATCGTTTGGGTAGACGTCTGAAAAGATATGAAAGTATTTTAATTTAGGAAAGTCAAGAGAGGCATATTTTATCATTTAGATAAGATTTGATAATCAGTTGCAGATAATCAGTTAATTTACTTATGTTATCTACTTATATATGACATATTTAATGTGGTTGTAAAAATACACTTAATTTTTTTAAGGAGTTTATATACTTAGTTAAGTTTGTAAAATTGGAATGTATGGCAACATTTAAACTTAAAAGTAATCTAAAAAAAGTATCAGTTATTTGTGAAAATTTTTAATTCATGAGATCGAACTCAAAAGTGAAAAGTTACAAGGTTTCTTAGGTTTTTTGAGATTGAGATGATTTTACCGACTAAAGAATAACTGTAACAGTTAAAAATTGTAAAACAGCTATTCATTACCCCCTTACTCATAAACGCCTCTCAAATTTTATTCAATTGATTAGCTTAAATTCTTACGGTTTTGTTTGATATAAGGTTGGTTTTGCTAATAAAAATCTTACTAATAGTGATTAAATTTAAGAGGCATTTATGAGTAAGGGGAAAATGTTTACTTTTAGGCCTCTTGTTTGCGCGATATTCATACATCGGCTTCGTACTAACTTGATAAGGTATTCAGTTCACGATTAAAGTCAACTAAGTAGTAGTTATGTTTAAAAAATTGTCCTGAATTTCTTCGCGATATTTTGGGATATATTTTCTCTTGAGACTTACACAAATGCATCTACTTTTTTAATTTAAGCAAATTAAGATATTCAACATAGATCCTTTCACTACATATCCTTTCATCATACTCCTTTCTTTAAGGAGTAAGTAAGTAAGTAAGTAAATCATTTATTTCCAAGAACATGGTGAGTTACAGGTGTTATAAAAAATCATTTATACAGCATGTTCTGCCAAATTATGGCGTGCAAATATGGAAAAAGTACATAATATACATGTTTCTGAACATCTAATGCATAATAACACAATTAAATAGAATACAAATTATTCAATTAAATCTATATTAATGTACAATGTCATGCTTATTTAAATTAAACAATTTATTTACAATTATAATAATTCTGTTAAAATATATATATAAAAGGAATTGTACATTTTATTCATTTATTAAATTTTAGGTAAATAATCATGTCACATTTTTATTTTATCCGTAAGGTATTCATTAATATCGTAGTAGGATTTATTTAGCAGTATTCTGCGCAGCTCTCTACGAAACTGTGTTAACGGTAGAGTAGCCAATTTGTCTGGAAGATGGTTAAATAATTTAACAGCCATGCAGTACGAGTTTCTCTTGCATAACTCGAGGTGTGTTTGAGGTACCCTTAGTCGGTTTTTGTGTCGGGTACGACTCCCTTCTGTTTCTCCAAGTTTAGCAAATAGATCAGAATTCGTTTTTACAAATAAACATATTTCAAAAATATAAATACTAGGCAAAGTGAGGATTTCATTAAGTTTAAATATTGGTCTACAGCTTTCATTAAATTTACAATTAAAAATCGCTCTAATGCATCTCTTTTGGGCTATAAACAATTTGTTAAGGTCTACTGAATTGCCCCAGACTATAATGCCATATCGAAGCAAGGAGCATACATATGCATGGTAAGTCATAATAGCTGTCTTTGTGTTAATAAGTAGTTACACTAATTCTTTTCAAGACAAATACAAATCTATCAATTTTGTTTAGAGTTTTTTGTATGTGTGACTTCCAATTGCAATATTTATCAACAGATATACCCAAAAATACACAGTCATTGACGTTATTTAAAGTTTTATTGTTGTAACAAATTACTAAGCTAGGTATATTTGCCTTATATGTTTGGAATTGTATTATATTAGTTTTTTCAATATTGATTTTTAAGTTGTTTTCTTGTAACCAGCTTATCACACGAGAATACAATATGTCACCACCCCATCTCATCCCATGGGTGTCGTAAAAACCGACTAAGAGACTAAGCGTAAATATTATCTTTACGAAGTAAAAAGAAGGAAAACTTGAAATTAACCCAATCTGGTTTGCGTTGTATTAGTAGGCCAAGGATCCCTCCGTCATGGGAGGAGGCCCGTCCCTGCAGTGGGACATTAATGGGCTGTTATGATGAACATAGATCCTTAGCTTACTGCTCACCTTCCCTAAGCGCCTGCCAGTGCAGCGCGTAGCAGGTCGCGTTGTCAGGTCCCGCAGGCGTCGCGGGGGGCAGCGCGCGCAGGTGCAGGCGCAGCGTGTGCAGCCACTCCAGGCACTGCGCGCCCGCCACCACGTGCCCGGGCAGGCACGGGTACGCCTTCGTCTTGCCCGAGAGAGATACCGCTGGGGGATTGAGGAGGGGGTTTGGGTTAAAGATATCAGTACAACCAATTCAGTACAGAACTAGATCTCCCTCAATAAGGATTATTAGCGACCCGAAATGAACTGACGAAAAGTACATACTACTTAAGATAACCATTTGTAGATCGCACACTTCATTATAGGAGATGATTCATATATCAAGATGCAAGATCCGTAATATGGCTTTACGTGTAAATAAATATATTTTAAGCAATAACTAAGTAATAATTTTGATGTCGAAATCTTATTTATCATAAATTTATTATTAAAATAAAATTCCATTAAAAACAACAATATACAACGCGAGCCGCTAGTTGAAGCAGAAGGTATACATTATATATCCTACCTAAAGAAGCTCTCAGTATCTCCGTGTCATCCTTGCTGTATATTCTGATCAATCTCTTAGGTTCATTGAACTGTACGTTGTCGAAGTAAGCCTTAGTCAAAGCTTGCTGGTGGTACAATACGTACGCAAACCCCACAAAGAATACCACGGCTAGAAACATTAACCCCACGAACGCACGTAACTTGTAATCTGTGGGCTTCTTGCGAATTTTTTGTGGGATACTCTGAAAATTAAAAAAAATCATTATACAAATTATACAAAAATACAATATGTCACCCCATCTCATCCCATGGGTGTCGTAAAAACCTACTATGGGACTATCCGTGAATATTATCTTTACGAAATAAAAAGAAGAAAAACTTGAAATTAAACCCTATACGGGAACCTGGGGACACTTGATCCCCCCTTTTGTTTTTCATCCCTAATTTCCTTAGTGACTATCCATTTTAAAAGATATTGGTACCGAAATACGTGAAATTCATTTGACTATAATTGATGTAAGACCTAAAGATATAAGTGCCTAAATTTCATAGTTATTTGACTAAAAGTAAAAATAGAGAATGGTATCAAGTGTCCCGTATATACGGGAGACTTGGTCTTGGGGTTCAAGTCTCCCATATCTAAGTTCACATGATACTATTACTAAGGAAATAAATAAAAAATGTTGTTAGAATATGATAATCTTTTTTGTATTGTTTTCAAAATCACATAACATAGGCATATCACACCGTCTCCATACATAAATCATCAATTGCTAAATGTGAAACTTCCGTTTCGTATTAAAAAAACAAAAACAAACTCAAAACAAAATTATATCTTCAATAATAAAAGAACTCAAATGTCTCGTAATCACACCCTGAATAAAATTTAAACGTAATTAAGATAAAGACTTGAAACAATATCTTATTGAATTGAACCCAGGACATCACAACAAAATTTCAAGTTACGTTTAAGCTTCATTTAGGTGTTCTAGCAAAATAATCTCTTCATCGATTGGTACTCTTTTTCTGGCACCTTCTCTTGTTTTGTATACTCTGGGCATATCGGTAAGCTAAAATTAATTAAAAATAAAAGTTAAACGTAGTTAAGGGACATTTGATCATCCCGGACCAAGTCTCCCTTAGCTAAGTGGATCAAATGTACCCTAAACAGTTTGAGGTTATAAACAAGAATATTTTCAAACGTCTGTTAGATTACCACTTTTCTACGTTATAAATCGGTACTTATATAGATAACGCCTCGAATTAAATTCATACACACCTAAAAGCCATATTTACATTAAAGTTTAATCAAAATGTAAACTTACGGAAATTTTCTCTTGGCAACAACAAACACTCGGTCGTCCGCCATTTACAAACGCGTCAAATTTGACAAGCGCACCAACTTTATAAAGTTAGCGGGTACCATAGACAACCGATATTGCCATTATAAAATTTAATATTACCCATACAAGTTCTGAAAATCTCGTGTACCTAGTCTCCCTTAAGGATCAAGTGTCCCCAGGTTCCCCTACCAATCCGTCTGGCCAGCGTGGTATTAGTAGGCCAAGTATCCCTCCGTCAAGGAAGGAGGCCCGTCCCTGCAGTGGGACATTAATGGGGTGTTATAATGATGATGATAACTGACTAACTAATTATATCAATGAAAGGAGCAAGGCGGTCTACTGCTTGAGACTACCCTTAAAATAATGATCGCGCGATAGCAGTACATTTTAATAAACACAAAAAAAGGAAATGAGACTAATTAATAAGGCGAAACCTTAGTGACCCTTTACTGTCTAACTGCAGGGGCTCCTTTGGTGAGAAAAGTATAAGATTTCATATTCATCATCATCATCATATCAGCCAATCGACGTCCACTCCTGGACATAGGCCTCCTCCAAGTATTGCCACTTTGTGAGGTCCTGTGCCTCATATTCATCTCGTGTTTAAGCCCCATCTTTGAATCTGGCGACAGCTCCAGACAAAATTTCTACAAACATGCATTTCTTCGTTCTATGTTTATTTAAGCTGGATGATGTTTTAATAAAAAAAAAACCGGCTAAGCCTATACACTGTTAAGGGGGATTTACACGGGTTGATTTTCGGCATGCGGCTAGTCGCTTGACTAAACACCACACCAAACCGCCTTGCAAATTTTCCCTTGCGGCCTAGCCGAATTGCCATTTAGATGGTCGATTTACGCGGCGCGGCAAAAATCGTGCGGCTTTAGTCACCCGTGTAAATTCCCCTTTAGTTACACAGTATCACAGTAGTCGTCTTAGTAATTATGTAATAGATAATATAATAGGCCAAGATGATATACAATTTAAGTTTTGCTCCATTTATACTATTATCGATGTTTGTTATAAACAAACGCAATCTAATAAATTATCTTAATGGACGTTTGAATTGTGCATATAATTATATGTTTATCTATTTGACTATATCTATGTAGAAATTATGTCATTTATGCACTTATAATTGCATGACTAAATTAGAAATAGTCAGTCCACTTAGGATGCAGAACCGTTAATTGATGAAACAGAAAGGTTCTGGAATGGCGACCGCGGATCGTTAACTAAAGAGTAGCTAGTATTATGCTATGGTCCTGATTAGGGTGGCGGATGATCACACAAGATCGTTCGTGGTAGAAACATTCGGGAAGGTTTATGTCCAGTAGTGTACGGTTCAGTGCCTATTTGATTTTATCAAAGTTTTCCTTTATTTTCGCAGAGTTTAATTTAACTTAAGTCAGGTTTTCGACAATCCACATTTTTTTTTTCATTATTCTTGACCACAACGATAAATGCAAACACCTATCTACTTCACATTGGCTCAAGAACATCCCACTTTAAAATTAGGTGTAGATACAGATACGACACTGGTCAGACATTGCTGTTAGGTATTGTGTCAAGTTTTCTTTCTTTGTCGTATTTTACAACAGCCTAGTGACCTATGACCACACAAAAACTAAAACAGTTGCTCATACTTGTAATTTCTCTCTCAAAAGACTGGCGAGTGAGTTGACCGATGTGACAGAGTTGCTCGGGGAGTAGTCATCGTCGTCCATGCTGAACTCTGATCTGCCGAGACGACGTGGTGCCGTCGACTTGCGCCGCGGAGATCGTAGAGGCGTTCTGGAATAGAGTTTTATGTTTTTTCAATTTATTGTAAAGGAGCTTAAAACTATTAACTAGCTCACGTATTCTTTACCCGTATCAATCCTTGGAAGCCCCACAAAAGGGACGGGCCTTGTAGGATATTATATGACTTACCTTGTTAACTACATGAATTGGTATAGGATTTTTGTCATCTTATATCGTTCCATAAAAGTATCTCTAAAAGGACGAGTTCCCTTAAAGCGTTGATGGAAAACTCTCTCTTCTAATGTCTTGCTGGCAATAGGTCATTACGTGAGATAACATCTGTATAGTTGTAACTTTATGAAAAAACTTCACAACTCTTTCGTGATCAAATGGTATTATGAAACGACCTTATTTTATACCGAAGGGTTTCTTAATAAGACAAAGCAGCTATTATTTTTATTAATAGGTACTTTGTCGTATTACATGGACGTTCGGCTCAATAATTTGCCACCCCATCGTTTCGCTTAAATTGAAAAAGGTACTTTCTATCTCTCGCCGGTCATACGTACCCATTTGTTGGGCATTTATTAGATGTATTTATTTCTTTCAAGCTTATTCTTTACGACGTTGACGTTGCAGAAGATAAAACAAAAGGAGTGTTGGACTTTCTAAGCCAAGCGGGCTACCACGTAGGTAAACAAACACAAACAAACAAAATTACCTCGCAATATCAGGCACATTATCCGCACTCTCGTCCATACTCACACACAGTATATGAACAACTGCCTTAATTTATGTTTACATACATAAGACGTTATCAAAAACTAGACTTAACATACTCATAAACTAATAATAATAATAAACATAAGTTAATTATTATCATTATTATTTACTCTGTCCGCGTGGTGACGGCAGGATTCGAAAGGTTATCACCCTTTGTAAAAGGGTGTAAACTAAGTATAGCAATTATACTTCTTTAAATAAATACATTGTTTATTGTCCCTTCTAGACCCGTGCGACGTAAAAGTATAAAAAGTATTTAATAATGACCGTGAAATTGTAAGATACGAACCCGCTACCTGGCGCACAGCAGCCATTCACAAGACCACTTTGCTTTCGAGGCAGTTAAAGTCTGCATTAATAGTGTACCAATCAGTTATGTTGTCGAAACTCGAATCGAGAAAATATTTTGGTGATCCACAAATGATTGTTCCGAGCCTAGAGATTGAGTGTGTCCTAGTCCTAACTATTCCGTAAAAAGACAGAAATCCTGATTCAAGAATCGTCTTTTCCACAAATGACTAAAACAAGAAACATCTACCAAATGTTATCACATCAAAAAATAATCTAAATATTGTCCTAAGTATTAAGATAAGACAAAGACATACACTGTATAAATAAAAACGTACATTTCGTGTAGAACAATATGAACGAGGGTAACCTACAGACTACAGAGTGATAATGAGGAAACCAATTTACGTCGTGTTATCATTTGTTGGCACGAGTGCTAGAGGTCTGCTTTTTGATCTTATCGACACGGTTACTTAACTTTTAGTCACTGCTTAAGGTCATTGTTTAACTGTGTATTTAAGGTTTAACTGGTTGAATAACAACAGTATTTTTTTTAAATAATGTGATAAAATCGTGTCCGTGACGGTAGCGTACACAAGAGCTGTATCGAGTTGGTTACTATGCCAAAAAACTCGGTGTAAATACTGCCTAATTAGTGTAAAAATAAAAAAAATTCTTCCTCTTTAGTTTAGGAAATAAACACCATTTTCAATGGGTACGCCAGCGTCACGATCAAGCTAGCGTACCCATGGCCGTACTCGAAAACGGCTAATTGTAAAGCAACAGAAGTTACACACAAAAACTCGGTACTAACTCTGCCCCCGCTATGCAAAATTTCATAACAATTGCTCTTGTAGAAACATAGATATTGAACAAGACTTTTAAATGACAGCGTTATGGTAGCGTACACATAATAGTTCTGATTACTTCTGATAGATAGGGAACTTTTCTTTTGATAAATGCTATATGAAAAAATTCGGTGTGAAATTCTGACTCTATTAGTGTAAATACTTTATGCGAATTCGCAGTGGAATATGTCTAAAATCCATGTTATTTTATGTTCATAGTACTGGTACAGATATGCTCACAAGTGATTTGACAAGTTTTTTTAAAATACAGAATTAAAACTGATGAAACGTGATGAAATACTGAACTAAGAGTATATTCACTTTATTAATTTCTAGATATAGCCCTGATAGAAAATGAAATAATTGGAAAAATTCAAATAAGTAGCTTTATCAGAAAAATAACGTTTGTTTTGCCAAAAACAACAATTTTTGTCACAGTATAATTATATTAGGTTCTCTTTTGTTATATTAATGACAATTTACATTAAAACAGGTTATGATTTAAACATATTTATTAGTAAGAATCAGTCTTAGAAAATATTTACAAATAATAACAATTGTACAATTATTAATTATATATTAAAAATCACAGTATAATCACATTTGGTATTGTTACAATAATCACAGTTTGGATTAAAACAGCATTTTTGTTGTATAAAATGTAATACAGGTTATGATTTATTTATGTTTTATTATAATAATTACAATTTACCATAAAATAGGTTATGATTTAAACATATTTATTTGTAAGAATCAGTCTTAGAAAATATTTACAAATAATAACAATTTTTATTTTAAAAATTTATAACATATAAATTTTAAACTTACCTAATAAATTCACTGCCACAAAAAAAAATAACAACACATCACAACAAGGTCCGACTAGTCACATCACAACGGAAATTATGTGAGCGGGTTTTTTCGCGCATCCTTACCCCGCTTACGTCTTATCCTCACCCCCCGATCATGTTAGCTGCCATAAGACGTGCAAGCGCGAAGAAGAGGGTATTACTTAAGTATAGTCTATTTCTAAATTTGTTAAATCGTTAAAAGAATGGTTAATCGACAAGACATTTTACTCCGTAACAAAATTTTTAAATTGTAAAAAAACTTGACATTTCTTGCTTTTTTGTATAACAATTAGTAATTATTATTGACATTGACTTACCTTTGTAATCTGACATCACATTTAATTATTTTTAATTCTGACACACAATTCTATTTTATAAATAAATAATAATATGTAATGTATGTGTGTAGATGTAAAAAATTATAGTTAATTGATATTATGTATTAGCTAGATCTTAAGTATTTGCATGCCCAAGTTGGACGAAACATGTAGATCAACCACTTTTGTACTACACCCTTGTAATACCATGTTTTTGCAAATAAAGAAATTATGAATTATTAATATTATTATGAATTATGAATTTTACATTAGCATTTGAAAATGTTCCATTCCAGACAAACCAACTTTTTACAGTCAAGTACATAAATAGGTAGTTAATCATTTTAATATTTATGTCAGAACAAATCAAGCTAGCTTATATTAGCAAATAACGCTATATCTCGGTTTATAATTTCACGAATACATTTTGTTCGCTACTGTACGTCAATACATTTGTTCCTAGAACTTTACATAGATTTTTTGACATATTCCACTGCGAATTCGCATAAAGTATTTACACTAATAGAGTCAGAATTTCACACCGAATTTTTTCATATAGCATTTATCAAAAGAAAAGTTCCCTATCTATCAGAAGTAATCAGAACTATTATGTGTACGCTACCATAACGCTGTCATTTAAAAGTCTTGTTCAATATCTCTGTTTCTACAAGAGCAATTGTTATGAAATTTTGCATAGCGGGGGCAGAGTTAGTACCGAGTTTTTGTGTGTAACTTCTGTTGCTTTACAATTAGCCGTTTTCGAGTACGGCCATGGGTACGCTAGCTTGATCGTGACGCTGGCGTACCCATTGAAAATGGTGTTTATTTCCTAAACTAAAGAGGAAGAGTTTTTTCTATTTTTACACTAATTAGGCAGTATTTACACCGAGTTTTTTGGCATAGTAACCAACTCTATACAGCTCTTGTGTACGCTACCGTCACGGACACATAAAATCATTTTGAATGGTAATTTTTTTTGAGTCGTGTCTCCTGTAACTGCGATACAGGAGGTCGTCGTTTCGAACCCCGCTTAAGGTAAAAATTTGTATGCATGAACAACGCTGTCATTTTTTAGTTATTTCTATGCATACCTATTTTAATAAATGTATAAGTTATCCTAGTATCTATAGTGCAAGCCTTGCATAGTTTGGGAGTAGATGGTGCGGTGTCCAAAAGGATTTTTACTCATTTGTCATATAAAAAGTACGTAGAACGGAATTGTCTAACTGAATGAGAAATTGGTACCCATTCTTGTTGGTTTTAGAATTTAAAAACTGGAACAGATTAAGGCTAAAATAAATTTTAATTTTCTTTTGTATTGTGATACTGATGATTGATATATGACTGATTTTTAAATTAATTACGAGCTTAAATAGCTTTTACAATAACAATAGAATGAGGATAAAATTGGGTGGAGACATATTCCTTCACCTCACGTAGGTTGCCTCACCTGACTAATGGCTCATACATTATATCCTAGTAATGCTACCAAGATTGCAAACAATGTAGTCTATCCTGTTTAAAATGTGTTTTAGATTTGCAACAAGATCTCTAAACAAGGATAGTACTAATGTAGAGCTAGATTGTATGACTTATAACTACTTAGGCCAGACAAGGTGAATAACGGACAGGATGTTAGGACTGAAATATGCGTAATGTGCTGCTTGGACTTAGGTTTTGGACTAGTCAGACTGATCAGTGGGTTGGTCTGCGGGAATATTTGTTTTAAGTTTCATTTGACAGCTTATACATTTGATCAATAAGAGAAAAGCATGAATAAAATATGTTGCGTTAAGATTTTTTTCTCATGGACACCAGCAATGCCAAGGTGCAGCCAGGCTACTGCCTTTAAAGTAATGATATCTTTAAATCTCGTCGCTCTTTGTAAAGATAGGTTTGTAAGGATCCGTCTTTATGGAGCTCAGCAGTCTGTGCTGGCCCTGCTCCATGGGAAAAAGGAGTGAATTTATTATTATATTTATTAATTTATACAAGCTTGAACATTTACCTATCATAAAATGTACAGAATGTCTTTCTAAATCTACTCGTAAAAAAGTGAAAATAACTGAAATATCCATTCCATGTGGAATTAATTAAAGCTATCTATAGACAATACTTAGTATTAATTGTTAAAAATCTACATAGGTACGAGTAGGTACTAATACCTACTATACTACTTACATAAATATACCTATAACATAATATAGATAAATAACAAAATAACTCACAATGCCCAAAAGCCGCACACACTAAATCACAAGTAAGTATCTATTATTAACAATTTTACGAAACCTTTATAAACCATTCACAAACTCGTCAAAAATAATTCGGAAAAAACTCCCGTAGGTGACGAAAGCGCGTGCGTTTTAAAATGTACTGGATAGCAAACTGGCAGGCGCAAACGCAGCCTGTATGCGCCAAACGCGCCTTGTACGTGAAAACTAAATGAAAGTTGTTTTTTTAAATTTAACTTTAAAGCATACACAAAATGTTTTTGTATACTTAAACAATATGTTGCATAAAAAAAATGTTGTAACTATTTTAAAATAAATAATTACTTACCGTTTCGAAAATTAATAATAATGATGGAGAGTTATCGTGGAGTTATCGATTTGGTCAAAAATAAATTTACAGGAACTAAGTAGTACAGGATTTCCTTAAAATGAGATGGAAAGCTCACGTAAGGTTTTTAAAACCCGAAAAGAAGAAAAGACAATGGAAAAAATTGATACCCCCGTCTCTGGACTATACGCGTCCAGCGCCTAGAGGTCATGGCGCTGGCGGCGTATAGTTCAGAGACGCGGGTATCAATTTTTTCCATTGTCTTTTCTTCTTTTCGGACTTTTTTAGTTATACTTAAGGTAAAAAATAATATGTAAGTTAAGGTTTTTATCCGTCTTCAACCCACGTGTGTACTGGATGTGCATCAGCTGAACCCCGAACACGATTTCCTAATTGTTTGTGTTATGAACGGGACCTCAACTCATGGTATCATTACTTTACTTTCATAAATTCAGAGTTTAAACTAGACGAATAATGATTACCATAAATCGATTTCAATTTATGATACAAGTACCTACTGAGTCACTGGTAATATATCATTAACTGATGATCAACGGAAACCTGACGAACTAATATCACGCCGGGCAGACCGGTTTGGTAAATGGTTTTATGGTTTCCTTCTTTTGCTATAATATGTCTCTAGTGGCATTGTCTAATAAAATACACAACGGATACAAAAGACATCCGGAATTCCGGACTTAGGACAATAATTTGTGAATCTCAAAAAGAATTGACGAACTCTGTGGCGTAGTGGTTATATAACATGACTGCTACGCAGAGGTCTCGGGTTTGATTCCCCCTCAATGCAAATCTTTGTGTGCATGAACATGATTGTTTGCATTGGTCTGGGTGTTTTCTATGTATAATATGTATGTATTTCCAAAAAAAAAAGTAGTTAACAGTACAAGCTCTGCTTAGTTTGGGACTAGAGGACGTTGTGTAATAAAAAAAATAGTAAAAAAAAATTTTCCTACGTGGGATAAAAAACGCGACCTTGTAAACGGCAGCAGCATTCACCACCGAGTCGATAGTCTACTCTCTTAATCGACTTTTTCGACTCTAATTATTTTGAACCATTTTACCATTATATAAATTAGATCCCAGACCAATAACCTATAGATCAAATAAGCCAAACATAAATCAAATCCGTAAAGTTGAATGTTCTTTGTAGTATGACAATAGTAGTGATTTCGCAATGCATCTCCCGGTCATCGTACCCGCTTCCTTATTAACTACACATTTGGTGCAACGTCCCTTCTTGTGAACAAGTACTTAGGACATTGGTTACTTAGCCATTTGTTAGAGGAATATGGGTCATAGCTTCTTGAGATAGATTATGTCCTATAGGGAAAAGGATTCTTTTTGTAATTAAGGGAACTTTTGTTAACATTTTTAGGTTTTTTTGATAGAGTTATACAGTAGTAGCAGTTTTAAAAACCGATATTTACTATAATACGTAAAAAAAATACTGGAATTATACAACCATTTTCCAGTGATGAAAAAAAATGAATCTAGTAATCCTAGACGGATAGGGTACGGATTGGTATAAGATTGCCTATATGTTTTTTTTTTCTTTTTTACATAATATAGGATGCTATGGGGTGATGAGACTATGTTTTCGCATATAACTTTGTCCAACAACAAAATATAATAATATGAAGTATAACTTTACTTTTTAGAACTATGATTCAGAAAAAAATTGTGAATGTCAAATTTCCCTCTTGCCTTCAGTAAAACATTAAGATAACTATGTATATCTTACTTGAGCCTCTCATCATCAGACTGCACCTCGTGGTGGTCATCAGCCGTGTTGTCGCCATCGCTGAACCCTGATGCTGAACTCTGGTGGTGCTCAGGTATCTGTAAGAAAAAAGGCTTCATTTAATACATACGTACTAAAATAAATTTTGAATAGCTCTACTTGATAAGTGACAAAGTAAGTATACACGGTGTCACCAATCTGTGAGCCGTAGTAATAGCGAAGTATAGGTACTCTTGCTAAATCCCTCTATACGTAAGTACATAAAGTACTAAACCAATCGAGGGCTTCAGCAAGCTCTTTGTCAATGTCCAAAGCAGCATTAATAGGGTCGTAGCCCTTTTATCCAGGTAGAGAAGGTGGACGATAAAGGTGAATTATATTAGATAATCGAAAAACTATCTAAAATTTACTTTAAGTCTTAAAACAGAATTTTATTCTACGGTCTCTGCATGAAAATTCTCGTTCCTTAAAATCGTTAAAAATTCGGTTAGTTAACGTTTAGTTGGCAAATTGTCTTGTTTTTGCTATTGCAATTGTAATCTTCTACAGTCGTGTTAAAGTTTTATTTAGAGTGGGCAATTTGACAGCAAAAGTTAACTTAACCGAATTTTTAACGATTTTAAGGTACGAGAATGGTCATGAAAAAACGTCTTAGACGCTTATGACTGCGTACAGGTTTATTAAGTCGGCGCAATATTAAAGATGGCACATTTTAGTATTAGTATGATAACATGAAAAGTTTAAGTATTATTATTAATATATGTAATAAAGTAAGTAATTATCAAATAATCCAAACCTCAGTGAGTGGAATACAGTCGAATGATACTTTACGAACACGCATTGTGCAGTCCAGGAGGTACGACCAGCCAATTGCACTTGTTCTAATTAAATCATTAAATTGATCAAGTAATTAATTTACTCTCGTCATACGCTAGACGTGTCTGCTTACTCGGTGATTTAGGGATGCCACTTTGTAGAAAATTAACTTTGTTTTTTAGGAAAAAGAAGTCACTATTGAAAGCGATCTTTGGGGGTCGATGAATGATGAACGCGTAAGATCGTGTGTTATGGTACGGATAAAAGGAGGTATACCTATTAGGTCTTTTTACATGTACATTGTACAGTCTATTTTGTACTCTTGTTGCTTGTTGCGACACTGACTTATGACATTTTATAGTGTTCAGCAGTTTTGGAACTTAAAATATGTTTAGCGTCTTTTGGGGCTGACTGTACCTATGATCACTACGACCACACTATGACAAATAATGTGGAAAAATATTTTTATCTTTTAATGTAAAAGTTCTTATGTAGTCACAACCTTACTTGACAGAGTTAAGATTGTCATAATCAAATGAAATCCTCATTTCACATTTTCTAAAGAGTAATTTGAGCTCACAAACCTACAAACATTGCGATCAAGTTTATAAAGCTACAAGTTTAAACAGAGCCATCTATTAGCTTCCTACGGTATTACTAAGTCAGACAAAATGTGTTTCAAACCTCTTGTTCTCTGTCTGTAAATGTTATTAGCTGCTTGCGACAGATGGCGCTGAAAGCATATTTATTCATAGATGGCGCTAACGGCGAGTTTATTATGGCTATGTTAGATGGCATTGCATAGCCAAAACATATTACTAAGTACGCAACTCATAGATGGCAGCACATACGCACATTCAAACCAAGATTTGGTCCAGTGCATGAAGATTTTAAAAGAATCAAATCCTATTTTAAAAAAATAGATGTAAAATTACTTAAGTTGGATAGAAAATATGATAACTTGAATTTTCTGAAAGTTAGAGCAAATATAGTAAAATTAAAAATTTTCGACATCTTTTGTAGTAAGAAAATAAGTTAGGTATCTTCACTAAAAATAAGTTATAAACCTTAGAATCCAGAAAGTTGTTGATGCTACTGGAGCTGTCAGTACTCCTGCACTCGATACTATCATCACTATTGCATAGTCCCCCATTATCTTCACTACTGGTCTTGCTAACATCAGAGTCCGACTCGATCCACAATGGCGACCGGTATTTAAACTTGTGAGCTATCATGTTTAATCTCTGATCGGGATTCATTTTAACAAGTCCTTACAATAAAGTCTTATTTCAATTAAGTGAGGTGGAAAAGACAATTTGTTGATGTGTCTTTGTTAACATGTTTTGTTTTAATATGAATGTGTGCAAATGTTTTCAAGAAGAATTAATTTTAACGACAGGGTTCTCTTGTGATGGTAGCAAACTTAGCCTAGTAGTGGCCTAGTAGTTTAAGTTTACTATTGTATATTGTTATGTATTAGTTTACTATTGTATATTGTTATGTATTAGTTTACTATTGGTATTGTTATGTATTACCTACTTAGTAAGTAAGTTAGCAAGTAAGTTTTCAACACAAATGTAATTTTGTTTCGAAATTAAATGTCTAATGTCTAATATAGCATACAGTCTACACGGATTGGTAAAGAGTTTAGTTCAAGTTTTTTTAATCTTTCTGTGGTAGGTAGATATTATTCATGCCAATCTCCTTTAGTCCACTTTTACGATACAAAAACTTGAGACAAAAACCATAACACCTTGCAATGACATTAGTTAAGGATGCTTTTAAAAGGTTTACACGCTTCTTGTTATGAACACAATTCGTCTTTATCTATATGATTTACTCGGTATGGCACATTCTCGTTAGGTTCCGAATACATACATTAGGAAATTGAGTTTCTTTTAATATTACACTCTCTTAAAGTTTATGCCTACTTATATATCATGTTAAACTATTCACAAGAACACAACAAACAGATGAAAGAAACATTTGCACAACAATCAAAATAAAAACATATTTACACAACTTCTACTAGTATTACTCTTTAACACTATTATAAAACCATTATAAAGCTATAACACATCACTTATAGAACAATAAACGAAAATCCTGGTTGCTCTTAGGCAACAGTCAGTAGGACAATCAGTAATCACGATACAGTGGCCAATGATAGCTAAAATTGTAGCTAACCTGACCTTAGAACTAACGATGCTTTTACACTCGACCTCTATACGGGTCCTGTTTGTTATTTAAATGTAACAAATGTCAATTATTCAGGCAGCTGTGTAGAATTCCTATGAATGTCCAGGCTACTGTGGAAAACCCAGGGAGTTCGTTTTTCACTTAACGCCCCGGGCTACGTGAGGCGATCGTATTACTTCTGCGGAAGAATCACGTTTACCACGGACCCCGGCCTTCGGCCCTGTTACGACAAAACACTGCAACCCGGGTTACAGCGTTTTGTCGTAACATGATTTAAAATAATCTGCTGCATGTTAACTTGCTACTAGTTCAATCAAAAATTCAATATCACTTTTTCTAACTGAAATATTCTTAATAACATTTTACTGCAACCCAAAATTTTAACTAAAAATCTTGACAAAACGCTGCATACTAGACTGCAGTGTTCTACCGAAATCGTAGCAAACGGCGAACCTCTTATTATTTCAACAAACCGCTGCAAACTCGGGTTGCCGCGTTTTGTCAAAATAATATACGATAACTTACTAAATAATTGATTTGAAGTTAATTACACAGTTTAACTTACAAATGGTTTTCGGTTTCGGTACGTTTGGAAATTGGCTTATTTACTGTAGATATGCAGAAATGTATTACCATGCCAAAATTATATATTATATTATGTAATAAAGATTTCTTCTTTAGCAGAAAATTAAATTTGGTTAATGAAACCTTTGGCAGAATAGGTAAAGGAAATAAAGTGGTGACGACTATATTGTGGCACGAAGGCGAATCTGGACGTAAAGCATTTGACTAGACAACAGTATGTTTTATTCATAAAAAAAACTCTGTAGAGATTATAAAGGGGTAGTTTTATACGCAGACAATTGCAACACCCAAACATTTGACATGATCTTGGTATTGTCCATGTTTATTTTAAGACCCACTTGTTGAGAGACTCTGAGGTCCCCGAGCATTGTGTTTAGGTCTTCCACGGTCTCGGCCATGACCACAATAACATCGGCATTTGTAGACGTGTCTCAGAAGACTGATGTGTCTGTAATTCTGAAGGAGCATTCTATCGCCGTTTTTCATGATCAGTACCACCCACACATCTCTCTCCTACGCCTTTGGCGTTTTTCCAGGTGGTTGTGTTGGAGTGTATAACTGCCCGAAAAATTTCCAAATCTCTTCTAGAAGTTCAGGCTTTGATGACATTATTCTGCCACACCGAGTGAGCCACCTTGAGCCTAGATAATTGGCTCTTGCAAACACTTTTGAGTCCTTGTTTGGCTCAATGGTTTCTTTAATACAAACTATATTAAAATTCCGAAAGTCGCTAGTTAGTGACTTTGAGATCTGCCGATAGAGCCGCCTATACTGTTCAGCGTCGTCTGGAGACAGCAGTGCCATCTTAGGCCTTTGTTCCAGGAGCGACAGAGTGTGGTCGAAGATCTTTTTTGATCTTCTCCGGTGCTGGGTTTTTCATGCACCGAAACGAATGTACGGAAAGCTTCCACAAACCGTTCGTGATATTCATCCAAACCCATGCTCTCGCTGAGCCTATTGAAGTGGTTGTGCCTCTCAGCATCCAGTGATCACTACCAGTTTTCACCGAATTGATCACTATTTTGTCGACATGATGAAGTCTATCTCAGTTTTGTGACACCATCAGGACTAAGCTGGGTCCACTTACGGTAGTTACGCTTCTTGAAGAAGAGGTTCATCATAATAAGTCCCTCCCTCTCCATGAAGTTCGCAAGTATTTGGCCCTGTGGATTTCTTTGCCCATACCCAAAAAACCTACTCTCAACTCATTTCCACTTCTAAAGCCCAGCTTCGCGTTAAAGTCCCCCATGACAATGGTGTAATGGGTCTTAAAGGTATGTATGTATGGCTTAGGAAATATCCTTATACATTTCTTCCACCTCATTGTCGGCATGAGCTGATGTGGGATCGTAAACTGGTTTACGATACTACCTCAGCTTTCATACCTTCAACATACCAGCATTACCTTCAACGAATATCGTTTGATAATTCTGCCGAGAAGGTACGCTACCCTTGAAGACACACTTTCGATCTTCACCACGTTATTTACGATTACGATTTATGGACGAAAAGCCCAACACCACCCTGGAACTGTTGGTCGCCCCCCGGAAATAGCAGGTTACCGGACTTCAGGATTATCGAATCCTCCCCTTGTCTCCGAACTTCCGATAAGCCGACGATATCCCACCGTAACCTGCTCAATTCTTCCTCCAGTTCTACGACCTTCTCATCGGTACGCAGTGTGGCACGTTGTATATTGCCAGGGCCAAAGGTCGTTTGTTTTGGTAGCCTGACCTCCCACGGAGATTCTTCGCTCCCCCTACTTTTTGTGTGTTATCATTTTGAGGGGTTTGTTGGCCTACTAAGAAGAACACACCAAAAGGTATTTCTCAAAAAAATAAAGATGATTTAAAAGATTTATTAAAATTTATGGCCACGTCCAGGCACCACTTTTATTATAATTTAACAGTCAATGTTAACATAACTAAAGATTTAGATGAGACTTCAGAAATATTTAAATTTGAAACACCAGTAAGCTCAGTGTTTTTATTTAAATTTTATCCTAACTTATTATATTCTTCCTATACTTATCACAACAAAACGCGGTAAGCTCAGGTTGCATCGTTATATGACAATACTGTCGCTTACTGGCCAATACATGTTATCGTAACAAATCAATTTTTCTTAAATTGTGAGGTTTCTAATCAAAATTTGATAATGTTATGTTCTAATGAAAGTTAGCAAACACTATTAACAATAATTAAAAAAAAAAATCAAACGCCTATCTATACTTGATGTAATTTGGTAACGAGTTGAATATTAAAACTTAAAACCGCGTTTTCTGAAACTTGGCACTTCAAAGTTTACAGCATTTTGTCGTAACAGGGCCGCTATGTGATCGACGAAACACTGAGGATTTAAGTCATAAAAAGTCTTATAAGTATTCTAGCCGCAGGGAAGTTGAAAAAACTCCAGGACCTTGTGCCAACTTTTTCAGGTCAACCCGACTGGTTATGGCACTTTTGAACCCTATATAGAAAACAGGGCATGACTTTACATAGCCACAATAAAAACACTTAGGACACGCTGTCTTCTGTAGTCTAGAACGTTATAAACGGTTGGACATTGCTCAACGGTTTTAGGGTCCTCACAGCGGCTTATGATAGTTACGTAGCTCGTAGGGCCCTCCCGAGTCTGTGGGATACTGCCTACCCGATTAACCAATTTACGACAGAAAAAACATATCCTATACGATCTTTATGTCAATCTCCTTATGTAAAACTAGCTGACCGGTGCCCACTACGTTGGGCGGCGAAGAAAACGCGTCCCCTTTTTAAACGTATTTCATTACTGCTCCACTCCTATTAGTCATAGCGTGATATTATATAGTCTATGACACTCCTCGATAAATGGACTATTCAAAACAGAAAGAATTTTTAAAATCAGTTCAGTAGATCCAGAGATTACCAGCTACAACGTCACAAACACACACATTACCTCTTTATAATATTTGTATAGATTACGAAGAAGTTGTAGAAAAAACATGCGAGTAAAGTTGCAGGATCAACTACAGGGACGCAAGTATGTAAGGCTCTTAGTACGTCAAGATTGAACTGTGTGAACGTATTGTGATACGGTGCGCAGTGATCTGTATAGTAAGAGCCCAATTTATGTAAGATCACGGACGAACGAAGGAAAACTAGGACACGACGGGACGAACAGGATTAGTACCAAGATCATATAAGTACCAGCTAATACTACTTACTTACTTATCTTAATGAAATGCCTTTATCTATACTTACTAATATTATAAAGAGGTAAAGTTTGTGTGTTGGTGACGTTGTAGGGGGTAATCTCTGGATCTAATGAACCGATTTCAAAAATTCTTTCTGAGTTGAATAGTCCATTTATCGGCGAGTGTCATAGGCTATATAGTATCACGCTATGACTAATAGGAGTGAAGCAGTAATGAAATATTTATGTTTAAAAAAGTGACGCTTTTAGTTTGTAATATATTTGAGCGAAGTTATAAAGGGTAGAAACATTTGTATTTCTTTTAATGTTGATAAAAGTAGAGAGCAGCATGGTGCTCATTTAATTTTTTTGAAATCCCCCGGGGTCCCGTCTCTCAAGTAGGCCAGGTATCGCGTAACCATAATTCTTCATACCTAGCCCCCGATTAGTGCTGCTCCTCAACAGGCCTCATTGGCTAGACTATAGCCTGACTTCTTTGTTAAGCTTAACTTTATTAATCTATTCTATTCTTTCAGACTAGTTATTCTGTCCAGTTGTACTACTAAGGGCATTCTAAGCTCAAGGCATAAATTTTTGGTACACACAAATAATTATCTTGACTGGGATTCGAATCCACGACCTTTTGTACTGCAGCCATACATACAACTACTTTACCATCAAGTCAGTGAATGCTAGGCTTATTTACTACTTTTCTCCGTGTGGTGACGGAGTAAGAATACAATATGTCACCACCCTATCTCATCCCATGGGTGTTGTAAAAACCGACTAAGGGACTATCCGTGAATATTATCTCTCAAAATAAAAAGAAGGAAAACTTAAAAGTAAAGCCAGCGTGGTATTAGTAAGCCAAGTATCCCTTCGTCAAGGGAGGAGGCCCGTCTCTGCAGTGGGACATTAATAGGCTGATTATTTACAAACCCACACATTTTCTTTTAAATGTTAACAGACAATAATGAAGGATGTAAGTAACTGTATACTAGTCATCATATAAGTAGGTATACTCGTATACAGTATGTTGTCTGAATGAGTTGATCGTTGTTATACAGGATGTCGCACATTATATACTCGTAACGTCTTAACTCTGTCTCGTGTTGCACTGACTGATTACTACTGTCTGGGGTACACCTTAGGCATAGTCGTTATAGTAACTATTTGACTGTTACGTAGAGGTATTGGGTTCAGTGCTCGTTTAAAGTAAATCTTTGTGAAAATGAATTTATGTTTATTTCGTTGTATGAAACTTTTTTTACTAATACTTGACTAACAAAGAAGACAAACTTCCCACGAAACTCGAAATAGCCCGTTTGGCCCAATAATTAATATTAAGCCAAGTTGTCAATAACACAGAGGAGCATCGTCCCTGCTGTGGGCTTCACGGTCTGCTAAGATTGTTTTATTGTTACTTTTCTTTTTTTAAAAGACAAAGCTGTATAAAAATGAGTTCATGTATTGCGAGGACTATTAGAAACATAACATCAAGACCCGTACAAATGACATCCAGGCTAATGTCTACCAATCGTAGTGTACTGTCTCGCACTATACATTTTAGCTGACCAACCTTTTTATAAAATAATATAAATTAAATTACAACATAATTTTAGTTAGTGTGTAGGTAAATACTGCAACGCGGTAAACAACATTAGAGAAAGAAAGCACTTAGTCATAGGTATGACATACAGACTAGTAGGTACTTGTCTTTACCACGTAATTAAAGTAAATATAAACGAAGTTATCTTTCATCTCAGCACTCCCGATAACTACCTCAAGTTCAACGAGCACAAGTGTACACACCGTACACGTAGTTTTTACAAAAAATTGTCATGCGAGGGATTTGTATTCGCGACTCACCAAGTCAGTTTAGTACTTAACTTTAAGAGATAACCACACATTATATTCTATATTACTTACATTCAAACTAAGTTTCTTATCAGCATCAAGATTCCTTAAATCATTAGGCACTGAAAGATACTTCTTATTTCTGTATATTATAGGACTGTCATCTTCTTTGGTTAGTTCTTTATCTTTCTCATACTCTTCTGGTCCTGTTATCCTTACTTCTGGAGTCATAGCACCTTCTCTTAGTCCTTCAGAATTCCTAGAATCTGAGTCTGGACTCTTACTATTTCTTAATGCTTCTTCAATTTTCTGCTTAGTCTCCGGTGGCATTTCTACATAGGGTGAAGAAAAAGGTGTTATATCTATACGAAGATCTGGTTTCTTTCTTTGACGCGGTTTTTCTTTTTTCTTTCTGTATATAATAGGACTGTCGTCATCTTTTAATTCTTTATCGTCTTTCTCGTCTTCTGGACCAGTGATTCTAACTTCTGGAGTCACAGCACCTTCTCTCAATCCATTTGTATTACTTGCACTAGGTTTTGAATTTGGTTCTGGATTCCCGTTTTCTATTTCCTCCCTTGTTTGATCAGTCACTGGCGTCATTTCTCCATTCGCTGGAGAAAAAGTCTGTATATCTATCCGAAGATCCGGTTTCTTTCTTTCACGCATTTTCAAATGCTTAATTCACTAATTTCTCAAATATTATTTAAAACACTGCACTATCTTTCACTTGTACTGTTTATTATTGTATATTTTACTTGAAATAATTTATCAATTACTTGTATATCAGTCAGGTCAAATGTCTATACACAGTTAGCTCGTCCAAACAATACTATTTCGTAATAATCTTGTGATTGTTTTTTTAATACATATTATTTTATCAATTTCGCACCAATAGCAATGTCTTATTGATAAATAATACGTAATATCTGATATAAATGTTGATTGTCATATGATCGGATTATATTTATCTTACTTATTTCCTTCTAGGTGTTAACCGTGAAAATTTTCGTACGTAGCACACGTTTTTGTGACGTCATTTCAGGTCATTAATATCCAAGGACAAATATCGTCCTGTGGTAGATGGAAACTCGGTTTACTATTACAGTGATTACACACTTTACGTCCAGGGTCACTCCTGAAAGACGCAGAATCGACCAGTCGTTGAAAAGTTGTAGGAGAGCGATTGTAAAACGTAGCCGGAACAAAACCTTTTACGAAGTAAACGACAACCAACTTTTAAAATTATAAACAATTAATGAGAGAAAAGACCAAAACAGAAATATTTGAAGAAAGTCTGTTTTTTATGTGTGGGGGCCACGTGGGGGCAATAAAAATTTAAATTTATACAATATTAAAAACAAATTTAATAAAACAGGTTTTTTAAAATCAATCAATCGTGTTACCGTTTGTTTTCGTTAAACTACGATACACCAGCCCCAAGTAGGTACGTCCTTATTTAGTAAAAAATAATGACCTACAATCTACATGTCAATTCTCGTTCCTTAAAATCATAAAAAAATCGGAAAAGTTAACTTAACCGATTTTTTAACGATTTTAAGGAACGAGAATTGACATATTAATTAAAATCAAAATTTGTTTTAACACAAACACTCTTAAAAACCAATTTATTCAACTATGTTGAGTTCTTAAGGGGAAACAATTCAATCGCAATTCCATACAAACAAAGAAAGTTAATTCCTCCTTCATTAGATAATAAATACTCAAAACTATAGATGATATCGTTTTGTCTCGTTATTATCTAGTCTTATTGATTAATAAAACAGTAAAAAAAATATTCATTTACAAGTTATGAGGCTTCAAAGTTCATAATTCTATGCACATTTCATAACAACTTTTAGCGTAATAAAATAGGATTAAACGTTTATAAAGGTAAATATATTTTGGGAATAGGAATAGATTATTTATTCGAAAATTCAAATAATTTTATATTGACTAGATACATTCTAAAGTTTGTACGCGATTACCTTTTTCCCAAAACCATTTTAGGAAATTTTACCGTGCTCGTTTCTGCCATCGACATCTTGCATCTCGCCTCCACTTTCTGCACCCCTCGGGTCGGCGGAGGGGAGGTACGACAGCGAGCCGACCGTCGTCGAATGTTACCGAATATTTTTTTTTCAAACTTCAATAAACTTTAATTTATGTCATTTATGACAATTACGTATCGCTTGCCAGTAAGAAGTTTCGTAATTTCTTTTATCAAAGAGATCCAATTAGTATCAGATGCATAACCAGTTAGATAAAATACCTACATCAGTGACATTCTTGACTAAAATCAACTGTCAAAATTCACCTATTATTAGAATAGTCAATAGAGCATAGCTAAGGCTGTCACATTGCATAAACTGTATTTTTTTTGTAATTCATTTTGTATTTTTTTTTTAATATTTACGTGACTTACCCCCGCCCCGGTATCTGAATGACTGATCAAGTATCATTTCTTGTCAACTATCATTTCCAGATTTTATGATTATTATTTATTTTATGATTTTTCTTCCTTTTTTTAAATCCAGCTAAAATTAACTTCATGTACTGTATGTGAAGTAAGATATTATTGTGTACTGTATGGAACCCCTATTAACGATGCACGGTCTAAAAAACTGCCTCAAGAATAAACAGCTTAACTTAAAAAAAAAATTAAAAATTATAATGTTTTACGGTGTCATACCTACACCACTTACAAGATAAATTGATGTCTCGCTTGGTGTGTCTTCCGCAACAAAACTTACAATAAGATAATTTTTAAAAACCCATTTTAGTTATCTTTATTTACTCCTGATTTATTACTTTTTAGGTAACTACCTACAGCTAGTATTAGTGTCAACCCTAACAATCAAGAAGAACAATATTTATATTTTGAACGACATTTTGATTTGTAATAAATACAATCGAGCGCGTGTGCGTGTGCATGTTTCTGACTGCTTTTCTATGAGTTTTTCTCTTTCTCACGCAACGTTTGGTGAAACAACAATCTTTTAGGCTTCGCCGACAGCTGAGTTGGTTTTGACAGAAGGAGCCTTCTTAAGTACTTTAACAAAGTAAGACTTTACCTCTTTTTGAAGTCAATGAATCAACAATCTTTACATAATAAAAAATATTTTCCGCTAACATTATCTCGCGAGTTACAATGCGATTTTCATCATTATGTAGATACAGTGATTCAAGAAGAAAATATAGTTATAATTATGTAATGATACATAACGACTGCGTTTATAAAATGGCTGTCATCATAATTTAAACAGTTTAATTTAAAATTAAATTGTATTTAACATTAAAAAGACAAGAATCTTCAAATACAAGCATCTCTGGGCCAGACCGGGAATGAACTATAGTTCTAAAAAGTTCTCCCCACCTGCTGATTTCCCGGTATTTATGTACCTATTTTCATGTGGGATTACTTAATAAATAGCAAACCTACCCTCTTACTCATAAACGCCTCTTAAATTTTAGTCAATTAGCTTTTTTTATTCTTACGGTTTTGTTTGGTATAAGGTTTGTTTTACAAATAAAAGTCTCGCTAAACAGTGATTAAATTTAAGAGGCGTTTATGAGTAAGGGGGCTAATGTTTATTGGTCAAAGTTATTGTAGCTTGAAGAAAGATTAGTCAAATTACATTTGCTAGTAGATAAAATTGTTAATTAAAATCATAATGATACCTATTTAACTAATATTGAAATACTAATCGATGATCGTGACAATAATTAGTAATGCCTACACGTAACGTCTTATCTGAATGACAATGAAGCTGTGCATCACGTTACGTACTTACTTGGAGGACGAACTAGATTCAGACGCTAAATGTAACTCAGCTCTAGGTAAATCTGTCTTATTATTAACTAGCTGACCCGTGCCCACTTCGTTTTACGGCGAAAAAAACGCGTCCCTTTTTTAAACATACATATTTCATTACTGCTTCACTCCTATGAGTCTTTAGCGTGGTAATATATAGCCTATGACACTCCCCGATAAATGGACTATTCAACACAGAAAGAATTTTTAAAATCGGTTCAGTAGATCAAGAGATTACCCCCTACAAACATACAAAATTTACCTCTTTATAATATTAGTGAATGAACACTTAAGCAATTTTCAAACTTCAAAAAATAAAAACATATGTTTTTTCTTATGCATAGGTCCTCAGAGCTAGTTTTTGGTTTAGAAGATTTATTCAAAAATATATTTCAGGCTCGTTTTACCTTTTAGGATACACAGTTTGTAAGATATTTAGCAATATATAGAAGAATACCCCAAAACCCCAGTAAATGAACGCAAATTTCCAGTAAATGAACAGAAAAAAACTCAATGAATGGACACGATTTGGTTTTTATTAATTATGGTATAAAACAGTAATTATTGCAGCAAACACAATAAAAAAATCTACCTATTGTTCAAAATTATTAAATTTTGCATAGGTAGAAAAAAAAGAAAAACAAGATACATGGGCAAGAGCAGAAAAAAACTATTTAATATTATTAACCTAAAGGACGGCAAAGCCTCAAATTAAACACCTTGGCCCTGCTGCGGTGTCATGGCTGTTGTGGTTCTTTAACATCTATCTGGAATCTGCTTCAGTCCCCCGTCTCTGGAGAGAATCCAAGGTCATAGCCATCCTCAAGCCGGGGTAACCAGCTGACAATCCTAGACACTTTCGGCCCATAAGTAGTCTTCTGTGCCACACATACAAGCTGTTCGAAAGATTGTTGCTGACCCGGCTCACAAAGGGTATAGACCCGAATGGGATCAGGTCTCAGAGCAAGCAGGTTTCAGGCCGGTGAAATCGTGCTGCAACCAGACACTCAAACTTACGCAGCACATTGAAGATGGTTTTGAGATAATAAGAGTAACCAGTGCTGTATTCGTGGACCTATCGGCGGCCTTTGACACAGGGAGCCTCAGGCAACTGTTATGGAAAGTGGAAACCATAACCCTTGACCATAAATTCGTCGCAATAATTCGCGAACTCCTCCACAATCGCCGCTTTCCGGTCCTCCTTCTCTCAGACCAAAGTCGCTGGAGATCACAGAAGAATGGCCTACCAGAAGGTAGCGTTCTGGCTCCCCTTCTTTTTACTATTTACACCAACGGCCAACCGTCATGTCCTAATATATCCCGCTTCTTATACGCTGACTATCTCGATCGCTAAATATCAAATGGCAAGGTATCCCGATAGCTCATAATGACTCCCCCAAATATCTCGGAATCCCCCTACACAGGTCACTGACATTTAAAAACACGGTCAGAATGTTAAACAGAAGGTGTATTCTCGCAACAACTTGTAGCAACGGCTCATTTCCAGAAAATGGGGACCCTCGCCCTCGATAATGCGGACTTCTGGGCCGGCGCTTGTTTTCGGCCCAGAATACGCGTGCGCAGTCTGAGACTGATCAGCTCATGCTAGGTTAGTGGATATAGCTTTAAACGAAAACTGCCGGATTATTACAGGTTGCCTTAAACCTACACCGGTCAGGCTGAACAAAAAACCAATAAATGAACACCCCTGTCCCAATACTGGCCAAAAGATCAGAAATCGATTTATGAAAAGACTTGGGAAATGTGAACTTAACAGCATTAAAATAAAATACATTTTTTTACGAAAATGTAAAATCGTCAGTACCCAATGAATGAACAGCCGTTCATTAATTGGGTTTTACAAGATTTTGAGTTCCAATGCTGGGACACTTAATATTATACTGTACCGGAATATATATGTTACGGGCAACGTGATTAACTGGGCATTATTAATAAGGACCGGTCTTTATTAATAATGCCCAATATTTATCACTTTGACCGGCCCTTATTAATAATGGCCGACGACCCGTGGTCCATGTAATAAGTTAGTGTTTGAGATAGCTTAAAAAAAAGCTAAAACCTAAAATTAATCCAAAAGTCAGAAACAGTTGGTTAGGTTAGGTTAGTATGGCGAACACAACGCGCACGAGCCGAGCGAGCGAAGCGAGCGGGCCGCGGCAGCTGCCGGCGAGTGCCAGAAACATTTAAGTAAAATGTTTATTTTTTAACTACTATGTCCAATAGTTTATTTTTTGTTAACTTTTCATGAAAATTTTGTAAGTTTAATTTTATTTAATAAACAAAAACACTACAGTTTACCTATTTTATTACTTTGCCCAAGATAGGGTGGGCCTTATTCACAATCGCCGGGAAAAGTGATTAATTATGCTGTATTAATGACATTGCCCAATTGAGTCGGGCATTATTAATACAGACCGGTCATTATTAATAGTGCCCGGATTTATCAAATTGCCCGTAACATATACATGTTTAAATTGATTTGAAATGCATTATTTAGCTATTCTATTATATTTCGACGGGTCCTACGCATACTGGTGTAACCCGCAAATTGACGAAAATGACTTTTTTGCTTGAATGGCCTTAAAATAACCTATTCTTCTCAAATCAGTAAGAAAAAAATTAAAATTTCTTTTAGTTTCGGCGATACAAACTCGTAAACTGATGTAAGTAACACAATTTAATGCAAGCAGACGGTCAAAACTGATATAAGTTACTTGCATTAGTTTACGTAGTTACAATCTACGTGACGCGTGAGTGTAAGTGACCGTTGCACCAGTATACGTGCGGCGACGATACAGCGCGTACGTACGATACGGGTGTAACTGCAACGAATTTTACTTTATGTATTGAATTTCTAAATATTATTCATATTTTTACGACGTTTTAAGTGTTTAAGATCAGTGAAAATAAAAATTATAATAAGTATGAAGCGTTCTCCGAGTCAATTAACCCAGATACTTCTTAAACTATTAAGGGTCTCAGATCTTTAAAAAAATTTATATGTTGGTATTTGTGTCACTAATGTTTTAGAAAAACTACATAAAAAGTAATCCTGGTCCTCTGGGACACCTGGAAAATGATCGGTGTTATAACACCTGGTAGGAGAATGGGTAGCATATTGCTAGTAGAGAACTATGGGGAATATTTTGAATAAAATTATACACTTTATTGATTTTTAATACTGGTTTTTTATATATTTTAATAAATTGTGGGTAAATGAATAAATAAGCAGCTAAAATTTACGTTAGTTGTGCAATGAAAAAACTCTTAGGGAGCAAATAAACTTAACATTTCTAACATAAAAAAGTTAGTTTTTGCATTATTTACAAGTTAGGGCTTAAATTTACGTTACTTTATAGATAATATAATTCTACAGAGCCATATAGCTAGGTATAGTACACATAGTAGAGGTATAGTACACATAGTAAGGTATAGTACAGATAGTAGTTTACATCCGCGAGAACTTACTGCCGACAAACTGTTATACAGTTTGGCAGATAAAATATTGTATCAAATGTGTAACTTTCTTTTAATAAAATAAAAATACAAAAAAGTACAAAAAAAAAGCTAAGACATTTTTGTTCAATACATAAAAAAAATCTCACTTTCATGAATTTGTCATCACTTGTAACCACTTGTGTATTAGCACAGCCGTGAATAATACGTGACATTATGCAATTCAGACGATCTTGTGAAAGAGTGAGAAGTTATCAGGGGAGAATTAGTATCTGACAACTTTTCCCAGTACATCCACTTGGAGGGACAACAATGTTTCCACTAAACAAATAGACGGCCATCCTACACGCCTTCTTGTAATAAAATAAAACGTTAGAACGTTATATATATACGTAAACGTATCTGATCAGGTTTTTATTTTAATAGAAGTCTTATTTTTTTAAGTTATTTTTACCACTTAGTAGATTGTTGTTGTGGTACAAAATTAATTGTGCAATGTATATTTTATTTTGATGAGTCTGTAAGACAACTATTTAATTAGTCTTAGTAGTCGTACAGTTTTTATCTAAAAAGAATCGAACATTTTGTTATAGATACAAATTATTATATTAACATGGTAAAGAAAGCACTGATTACTTTAACTAATTATTATTACTAAAAAGACGAAGCCAAGTATATATTTTATTAAAGTTTATAGCTTTTTAAAGACTGATTTAATAATTTAATATCCCCTTAACCTATTAAAGGTCATATTTACTATCTGAGCGAGAATCATATTAAATTTTTACATTTTAAAAATAAATGGAAAAGACTTCAAAATTTGAAGTCATTATAAAAATAGTAAATACGTTTATTGTTACACATTTAATGTTACACAATAAACGTGTTTTACTATTTTGTACGTTTGTTTGTTTCATTTTTCTATAAAAAAATCAGGTTCATGACCACAAAACTACACAAATTACTGGTACAATTAGTTTCTTAGTAGCTTGTAAAGTAGTGCAAGTGCTAAAAGTAGATAAATGAAATTATTTTCCCGTGTTTCGAGGTTTCATGATTTACAAATTACACTTATATGTACGACTAATAATGTGTATATCATTTATTTTCATTATTTAAAAACTAAGTCAAAACTTTGTAAACTAGTACAAGTGGTTACTTGTAACAGTTTACTTGTTTGGATACTTTGATCAAAACAAGCTAAACAAATGCAAGTACAGCTATTTTCTAAAATACAAGAAAATATAAAAATATATTTAGTCCGGTTTTTTTCTTTCATTTCCAGGTATAACCTATCAAAATTTCAGTAATTTCTGTAGAACTTTGACTTAGTTATAAGGTTTTGAACCTTTGAATTGCTCTCCTGTAAAGTTGTGTTTTTGCACTTATACTAGTCTACGTAGGACCCGTCGATTTATAAACAAAAATCTTGACGAAATCAAATCAAATCAAATTTATTTATTGTTTCCAGTATTAATAGTACAAATATAAATATGGAGCTCTAGATCCTACACTAGGATTCCCTGTGTTGTAGAATCTAGTCTCTTTCATTCAGCTTAGTACTAATCTTACAGAACTAGATAATTAACTATGTATTAGGGTATGTATTAATGTAATTATACAATATAAAGATGTATATGTATGTGCCTGTGTGGAGAGTGTGTGGTGTGGTGTGTATCTGGTGTGGTGCGTGTGTTGTGTGTTTGTGTGAGAGAGTGTACTGTGGGTTAAATAATTGTAAGGGCTTAATTATAAATACATAAATTTATATATACATAAACTTTGTTTTATTTTAGTAACATATTATAATATACTACATAATTAGTATTACCTGTCCAAATCATTTTAAAACCTTTTCTGTTTCATCGTAATTGAGACTATTCAGCCAATAAAAGAGGAATCTTTTTAAATTGTGCATCGAGAAATTAACAATATTATTGGTTTTGTTAATTCTAGAATAGATGAGCGGACCCATGCACTTATACCTCTTTTTTGAAAAAGCTAACCTACTCTTTGGGATGTTCCATCTTGTATGTCTTTGAGAGCGTAAGGAAGGAACAATGTTTGAGATTGAAGTTTTATGAAACCTTAATACAACAGATTTAATATATAATTGTCGGACTCTAAGTACCATTGCGTGTTCATATAAAAGATCAGTTGGATAACGGAAAGGCTTGCAGTTAGCTACTTTAAGAATACCACGCTGTGCACGCTCTAACTTTATCATGTGTGTCTTGTAAGCAGATCCCCACGCCGTGATACAATAGCAAAGAAGGGACTGACATAAAGCAAAATAAATTATGGTTGTTATTTTTTTGTTAGCAAGTTTACCTAGCTGTTTAAATGTATATAATAGCTTTCTAATGCGACTGGTCAGTGTATCTATCTGTTTGCTCCAGTTTAGGTGATCATCAAGAAAGACTCCTAGATATTTAGTGTTTTTTACTTGCTGCAAGATTGGGCAATTACAATTACCTTGATTGTTACAAATATGAAAACGTAGGTTGTATGTTTCCTTAGGTTGAGATGCTTTAGAGGGGCTGAAATTCATGACTTTAGTCTTGTCAGCATTAAGTGTCAGTAGGTTATAAGACAGCCACTGCTCAACCTCCCTTATACCTGCTTCTGCAGCTGCATATACAGATTGCCACGTGCTACCAAAAAACAGAATTGCTGTGTCGTCAGCAAAAGCAAATAGCTTAGCTTGGTTCAATTTAAGAGCACAAAGGTCGTTCATATATAGCAGGAACAGTGTTGGGCCTAAAACACTTCCTTGGGGAACGCCGAAGTTGTTAGAGTTGTAATTACTTTTCTGCTGTCCAAGGCATACTCTTTGATTACGGTCATTCAGGTATGAATGGAACCAGCTCAGCGCAGTGCCTCTGATGCCCATGATTTGCATCTTTTTGAGTAATATTTGTCTAGACACCGTATCAAAGGCTTTTGCCATGTCAAGGAAAAGTCCCATACACTTAGAGCCTCCATCAATTTTATCAATAATGGTATCGACCAAATTCACTACAGCATCTTCTGTGGAGCGGTTTCTCCGGAACCCATACTGATTATCCGATAAGACGTTTTTTTCAAGGAAATAAAGGAGCCGCGTGTTTACAATTTTTTCAATGACTTTGGATAATGAATCAAGTAGTGATATTGGTCTATAATTCGATGGCATAGAAGAATCGCCGCCCTTATAGATCGGACACACATTTGCAATCTTAAACGAGGAAGGAACCTCGCCAGTTAGGAAGCTAAGATTGCAAATATGTGCTATGGGATCTGAAAGGGTATTGTTACACATCTTAAGTACCTTATTGTTGATACCATCATGACCTGAAGCAGAGCTTGATTTGAGTTTAGAG
This sequence comes from Schrankia costaestrigalis, assembly GCA_905475405.1. Classification (NCBI taxonomy): domain Eukaryota; kingdom Metazoa; phylum Arthropoda; class Insecta; order Lepidoptera; family Erebidae; genus Schrankia; species Schrankia costaestrigalis. The sequence goes on from FR997839.1 coordinate 18,565,732, forward strand.
ATGGTGTTTTTAACCTCAAACTTAGCGGTGGGGTACAAGAAGAAGGAATCTTTAGGTGACTTTATATTTAGCTTGACTAGGTTTGCTAAGTCTGTTTCGGTTTTATTTAGCCTTTTCAAAGTTTGACTAGCAAGTTTTGTCCAATATTACAGAAATAGTCATTTACAAGGTTTAACGAATTGGTAGGATTTTGAGAGTTCTTGATAAGGTCTAAGTTTTTTGATTTTTTTGCACCCATATTGCATATACTTCTAACAGTTGCCCACATTTTTTTGCTATTGCCTTTTGATTCTTCGAGATTTTTTCGGTTGTGTTCGAGTTTACTATTTTGGATAATATTGTTGCATATATTTCTGTAATTTTTGTACCGCTGTTGTATAAAAAGATTGTCTCTGTTTTCTATTTTCTTTGCCTCAATATGTAGACGATCTCTTCGTCTGATGCAGTTGAGTATTCCTTCTGTAATCCAACACTTTTTTATAGCCTTAGAATTTCGCGTAACCCAAGAACGAGTATGACTCCTCATCAAAGTCTGGATTTCTGAAACGAAATACGTAGTAGAATTTGTCACGTCTGTCATTGTATATAGTGATGTCCAGTCGATGTTGTCAATTTCGATTGCAAGTTTGTCATAATCAGTATGAGTCCTATGAATAACCTCCGTTGGTTCTTCTTGGATACTTTCGCGTTTGATACCTACTATAACAGTGTCGTGATCAGTGATTTCAGTTTGGCAGACAATAACAGTTGTTTCTTTTTTAGTTTTAATAATTGCGTGATCCAAGCAAGTGCGGTCATTGTGCGTTGGATAGAAGTGCCCAGGAAAATAACCATAATGACCCACAAGGTCTAGGTACTCCGTGCCTCGTGTGTCTGTAGTGTTTGGCCCTATATCTATATTAATGTCCCCAAGTATAACACAGGATGGAGTGGTGGACAGTCTAATGGCTTTCTCAAGAGATGAACAAAAATAAATACTGCAGGTTTGGTTATAATATCGAATCATAAACGGTTCGTAATACCTGTGACGTAAATTCCGGCTCGAACAAATTCCCAGTGTCACGTTGCCTACCACTTTAGACGCTCGCCGTTTTGAAATGAACAGTGATTTAAGAAATCAATGTTGCTAATAATATTAGGAATATCGTTACTATTACAAAAAAAAATACTCTATTTGGTAGAAATGCCCTAATTTCTTATTTTTTGGAAAAAACTGCGTTTTGTTCAATCACTGGAGCCTTTACCCTAGATATAGACGTATATTAGCATCATAAATTAACATTAAACAATTGCATACAGTTACTTATTCTTTAAAGTGTATCTACTACTTTGATATTCCGATATTTGAAAAAGGCAACAGCCGGTCTAGGGAGCACTAGGGAGGCTGCGTGTTCATCAGCTTGGAACAATCATTTTGTGGATCGCACCTTTAATTGTACTGCGTGGATTTCAAACCCCGGACTCATTTACATTGACCGCTTTTACGACTTCTACGCCAACGTCCCAGGCATTAGATAAAATAAAATAATCATTTATTCAAACATAAAAAGTAAAATAACACAATTGACATAACATTAAAGACATTAAAATAATGTAGTCGACATGATTGTTCTGGTATAATAATAATATACCTACTTATTCATCATAAAGTGGATTTGTTATTTTAATCACTGTTAAATTTAGCTGTAGGTGAAAGTCACATTGTATTGAACATTAAAATACATAATTATATATGTGTTACGATTATTCGTACTCCCTAATCACGTTGCGTTAAAAACCCATTGGAAGAGACGGATCGATTGCTGTAATGGATAGAAACTTAGCCTAATAAAACCATGCTGGATAAGGGTTTGGTGCATATTGGATTTTGTCTCATCTTCTTTTATTATTTCCCAAAGGTATATTCGGTAAATAGAATCAAATAATAAGTTGTATTAGTACCTAATTTATTCTCACTTTTGTTCAGTGCCTGTCAAAGTTAATATAGCGAGTAACAGAATGCCAACATATTCGGCTTTTATAGGAGCAAAAGGATACATCATGGTATCCACTCAAAACACCTCCACGCAGTAGAGGGATTACTTTGTTTAGGTGTTAACTTGTAGTGTTGAATAGTACATAGTACAAACGTAAAAGTATAAATGTAGATTGTTATACAAGAGAATCAACGATCTCTTAGTTAAACTGCGCAAGCAGTTTTGTGAGGCAATGTATATAATATGCGAATATTAAATGCAATAAAGAAATATCCATCCAAAAACCTCCGGCACATAATGTTCTCCCACCATTTGGCCAAAGCGGCTGTGAAGGTAACGGAGTGAAGTCATTTTCATGACTTCCATTCGTTGCTGTATCTGGGCTGTATTCTTATTACTGAGCTATTTTTATTTTTTATTCGTTTAATGTCCCACTGCAAGCCGGGTCTCCGATAGTGATAAAGTGTAACTTATTAACTAATACTTCGCTAATCAGACGAGAAGTTCGTAAAGGGTTTGTTTTCAGTTTTCTGGCTCTAAAATGGTATTCTGAATACTGTAATTCACTTTTTTGCGACACCCACGGGAAAAGTCATGGTGACATTTTGTATTTTTACCCCTTAGAGACTAATTAAAAAACTAGTATTGCCTTTTACTAAGTAGTCGTCTCGGTTTAAACTTGGTTTAAAGGACAGAACTCAGAGTAGATGACAAAGTCAGAATAATAAACAGCGTGGTCGGTTAGAATTACTAATAACTATTAATGCAGGACATGGTCTCTCTCTACCTACTTTGTGTCGAACTATATAATAAATAGAAGTATTCTATTATATTCTTGTATTTTGGTAAACATTTTAAGTATTTAATAAAGTCGATTTAAAAAATTTTTTTTTTACATTTTTCTACAAGAAACAAGTAAGGAAGAAAGTAGGACTTTGTGCAGCATAGTTTGGCTACTTAAGCAATATGTGGTTTTCGCTATATTATGTCACTTAACACTTTACATGCAAAAATGTATGTATTTCCAAAAGTAACACAAAAAATATGTATTTTTATTCGTTGTGAAATACCCATAGTACAAGCTCTGCTGAAGGGTAGTATCGCCTTACTTCATCTCTTCTATCTCTTTATCAAGTTGCATCAAAATCTGTTCAATGATTTAGAAATAAAATTGTAAGTATGAATTGCCTTAAACTAACGCACATTTTTAATTTATCTGATGGTTTGTGCATTGATTTGAGCTCCTGATTATATTATCACTCATAGACGTGCCTTATTCACAAGTTGAGTTTAAGTAAAATGATAACCGTCTTTGGACTTCCTATCAATACAAAAAAGAAATTTAATCAAGGGGCGAATTGAATTATCATGTGCAAGTCGCAAACTATGCAGGCTACGTAACACATTCAGGTCGCAAAATGTGCAGATCTCAAAAATGAATTAATTTGGTATATGTTTGTTTAATGTCTACTCCCGCTTGGGGACTCTTTGCTGCGAGGACTTATGGGTGATTCTTCGAGCCCAACATTTTCGATGTCTGGAGGTTTTTCTTTGTAACTAACAGACCAACCAAACTGCAATTATTTTTTAAACATAGTATAGACAGTTACCTATCTTGCACACGTTATTGTTTTTTAATAATAGTTTTTTATATATTTAAAAAAAAATATTATAAAGCGTTCTTCTGATTAATATGGTGTGTCCGTAGCCCAGTTTCTTGAACGTTAGTAACAGTAACATTTTTTCTTATTAACGAATCGATGTGCGTTAGGTATAAATATTACAATAGAATATTAGTTGTTTCTTTACACAAAAAAAATGGTACTAATATTTGCTATAGTTTTTTAATAAAAAAATAAATTGTAAATGTCCGGCACAAAAGTCTGATTCATATTCGCGCGCTTTACTCGAACGTACCTAGCTAAGTACGAAACATCAGGAGATCCCTTCTAGTGCTGGTGGTAGCCAGGGACTCTGCTGACGTGGTCACGACGTTACATGCGGCTGGTTCGTGTTGTTGCGGAGTTATAAATGTAAATATCTGATTCATATTAAAAGTAATAATCAGAAACACAGGTGAACCAAAGGGTTCACCTGTGTTTCTGATTACTATGTTGGCTGTTATAATTAACTTAAATGGTTTTCAAACTTGAATCTGTTGGAAATATAATTCAATTGGGGACTAAAAGCCTATGTATAAATAGCAATCCTTAATTGTATACGTGTAGTGATTAACCGATGTTAAAAGGCAAAATTTTGATTTATATGTACCTGATTCATACGGTAAAAATACTATATTAATCAGAATTTCACACATATTGTTAACTAGCTGCTGTGCCCGCGACTTCGTTCGCGTGGCGGATGTTACTTACTTCGCATTTCGATTTAATACTGAAAAATCGTTTTTTAAACCTTATAACAAACAGATATACCTACAAACGAATTGTAAAATTAACGAACGAACCAAAACCTTTTCAAAAACAGACCTTTACAAAGACAGATCTATGAAGACTGCGTCTAAACTTATGCTGAAAGACATGAGCGAACGTCATTCTTTCAAGGAAAATTTTAACACCGCGATACTGAAAATGACGTCACAGGCACAATTCCATCTGTTGTCAAATTTGTAAGTTAAAATAAATGACATCGCTTATTTCATCATAACAGACCATTAATGTCCCACTGCAAGGACGCGCCTCCTTCCGTGACGGAGAGATACTTGGCCTACTAATACCACGCAGGTCAGTCGGATTGGTATAGAGTTTAATTTCAAGTTTTCCTTCATTTTTATTTCGTAAAGATAATATTCACCGATAGTCCCTTAGTCGGTTTTACGCCACCCATGGGATGAGATGGGGAGGTGACATATTGTATTCTTACTCCGTCACCACACGGATAATCGCTAATTAATTATGAATGAATACATTTGCACGCTACGTTATGGTGCGGCAGAATTACCTGCCTCGGTGGCCCGGCGCGGTCGCATTACATGGCTGGCGTGCATGAGGTCGCGGGTTCGATTCCCATGGAGGACAATTGTGATACACAAACTATTGTCCTTAGTCTGGATGTTCTTTGTGTCCGTTAAATTGATATTTTTAAAGGCTAGTGTAGGATTTGTCTTTTGTAAAAAAAAATGCTGAAATAAATTATTGTACCTAACACCTTTTTACTATCTAGCAAAAAATATTTGACTAACTTAGACTCGACTATATTATCCGATTTTGATGAAACATACCTCAGTTTAAGCCTAATAAGAAAGGCTACAATACAATGTATTGGTCTTAAGATTATATTTTAATTCGTTTTAAAGATGTGCGGTAACAAACAGACAGACAGACAGATAGACATTAATTCTAAAAATTGTAAGTGTGTAGTGTTATTGCTTTTTGACTTTTTTCTAGATTTTATAGATAATTTTTATCTGAATTTTCGAAAAGAACAGACATTTCGACCTCTACAGTTTTATTATAGTATAGAAGATAGATAGATTACCTGCTTTAAAACTAATACCTAAAAACTACGTATCTATGTATTTTAATATCTAAAGTGCGCTTATTCCGAGAATAGTCAATAAGAACCACGTCCGTTCGCATTAAGAGTCAATGTGAATGAAATTATATAGATGTACCGGTTGGCCGTTTCGGACGTTAAACAAAAATCAACCGTACAGCCGTACTCATACTGGCGCAGCGACATTTGGAAATTTTCTTTCATCTATATCTTGTGTGTTTAAAAACCGATTTCTATATTTTTTTTTATGAATAAGATATTAAAGTGTACTTTTGAAATATGGGAGTTTGAAAAAGATATGTCTATGCAAATTACAATATATTTATGTATTTAATACACTTTGAAGAAAACCCTAACGATTAAACACGTTATTGTGGCTAATATATAAAAGATAGATATATACTATTAAGGACTTTTTTGTACATCTTTTGAAGACCATTATTTTTGTAATACATATTTTTGGCGTATGATCAACGTATGCGATGATAAGAGCTCGAACGCGCGTTTTTTCAACCGACTTGCTTCAAATATTTCGTCACTGCTCAGCTCCTATGTGTCTTAGCGTTATGTTATACAGCCTATAACCTGCCCGGGAGTATGGACTACAATTGTACCAAGTTTGGTTAAAATGCCTTCAGTAGTTTTTGACCCATGCGTGCACATACAGACAGACAGACAGACAGACAGACAGACAGACAAAAAATTTATTGATTGCATTTTTGGCATTAGTATCGATCACCATTCATCCTCCAATATTAATTTTTAACATATATTCAATGTACAGAATTGATCTCTCTACAGTTTTATTATATAGTATAGATATGGCGGCACGGATAATGATTGATATTGTCAAGTTGTCAATGCTTCTAATAACTAGATTTAGGTGTGGTGATAATCATTGTGATTATCAACTGTGATTTTAATAAATAAATGACTGATTTTTATAACTAGAATTTCATTTTTGTTCCTAATTCTGATTTATATGACCTCAAAAAATTTTAAGTTAATTATCTCGAAAACCATTTCATAAAAAAGTGTGCCTTTTTCAGACATTGTATATTAGGTTATCATCTTTGACAAAAACATGTTTTATAAGCGAAAATGTGAAAAAAAAATTTGGCCATATGAATCAGACAAAGAATCGAATTTCGAAGAAACACCCTTATACAGGTATGAAATTTACGGACATAAGGTCATAAGGCCGAAGTAAATCTGCCTTGTGACGGTAGTAAATAAATAATCCTTACACATTCACACATCGCAACCTTGTCCCAAACTAAGCAAAGCTTGTACTATAGGTACAAGATAACAGGTAAACATACTTAAATATTTTTTTTTGTAAATACCTACTTACATTTATACATAGAAAACACTTAGACCAATGCAAACAATCATGTTCATGCACACAAAGATTTGCATTGAGCGGGAATCGAACCAGAGACCTCTGCGTAGCAGCCATGTATTATACTGACTGCGCCACACAGGTCGACAAAACGATAGTTTTAGAATACAACTATCTCTTTAGAACCCGCAGGTCGTCGCAACAACAGAGTAGTCGCGTTTTATCTTTGAGTACTAAATATACACTTCTAGATCTCAAGCTAGTTCTAGTGCCAGAACCAGTTTACTACGGTCGTCATGCCATCAAAGTCATAATCTATTTACTTACTCTTTTAACATCGTTAAAAAAATATACGGATCATCTTTATATAATCAGATAAGTATGTTTGATCACGCCGATATCTATTTGGGTCAATTGTAAAGGATCTTTCTTTGTATGTACCGCTTTTTAGATATCTTGATTGTTCTCAATATTGACGTTAAATTTCAAAATAAATAAAATAAAGTAAATTCTAGGGATCTAAATATCTATACTAATATTATAAAGAGGTAAAACGTTTGTGTGTTTGTGACGTTGAAGGGGGTAATCTCTGTGTGGAGGTCGCGGTGACGTAACAGCACCACGCCTCCGACGAAAAGGGAGGATCCTCCGACCAGGCGAGGGTGATCGTGCCTGGCGGGACAACTGCCCAACACGGTTGTTCGTTGGACGTTGTATTATGCGGAATCGCTGTGCGAATGTTGATATCGCGAATGTAGTGTAGGTGTTCGTTTGAGTTAGTCGGTCGATGACGCTACATCTGGATCTACTGAACCGATTTTAAAAATTCTTTCTGTGTTGAATAGAGTATTTATCGGGAAGTGTCATAGGCTATATAATATCACGCTATGACGAATAGGAGTGGAGCAGTAATAAAATATGTTTAACGAACTCTCGGAGTTAAGAAATTCGTTCTTACATTGATAAAATCTTCTCTTTAGCAGCTGGTAAGAATTAATGAATGCTTACTATTTTTACAATATCGGTAGTGAAAACTTAATGGATCAACCTAGGCTACGAGGAAAATATTACTTACCCCGTCAGTATTCAGGTACTGTTGCTTAAGAACCTCCAGTTCCAAGTTCTGCAATGTCGGCATAGATATAGAGTTCCGTCTCAAGTTCGCCTGCCGCTGTTGCATGGCTAACTGTTCTTGTCTGATCATTTCATCTGATTCCGCTGCTTCAAAACTCTTCGACGTGCTTGGTGTCTGCAGATCCGTAGACATTGTTGGTGGGCTTTGAGTACTTGGCTTAGAAGACTTAAAGGAATCAGGTTCTAGAGTAATGTATAGGGTTCCTTCTGGAGTGTTTACTACTATCGTGTCATTATTAGGCGAGGTGTGAACGTCTCCCAAATCTGACGCGTGGATTTTCGATACGTTGTCCTTTTCATGCTGGTGAAGATTAGTATCTTCTTTCTCATCTTTTATTCGTTTAGGACGTAAAGGTTCATCAGGTTTGACTAGATTTAGTTCGATAAAGTCGTCTACGTATGGTATGTCTTTGTTTCGTTTTAGTTCGGGAGAATTTAATCCTTTTTCTATTTCCTTGGACAGTTGATCTTTGTTTTCCATTATTTTATTTCATAGTAGAGATCTGTGGACAAAAAATATACATAGGTAAGTAAAAAAATGAGCATAAATCGACGTAAGAGACAATAACGAAGTTGAAGAACAATACCTCTTAGCTTAAACAACCAACTCCTAACACTTAACATTAAAAAAATATTTATGTCTGCTTATCTGATCAATACAGGGATTAGGGATAATTATTTGCTTAATTTCATTCATATTTGATAGTTCTTGGGGGCTCACTCTAGGACGTAGTTGCCATAGTACCTACGCATATTGAAATAGAATATGGTGGCCATACACGATCCTTCCTATCGTCCAATTGGCATGACACTGCAGGCTTGATCCAATCTCAATCAAAAGAAACGAAATTCGATCATGCTATCAATTCTAACTATCATGGCGATCCACTCACACACACGGTCAATTCTAACTGATCCAATCGGTAGCGTCATGCCGATTGGACGATAGGAAGGATCGTGTATGCCTACACGAACCGACCCACGTTAATGGGTTTGATAGCTAAAACTGACCTTTGACTTCAATATTATATTTTTTTACAAAAGTGTATTTAAAGGTTGATGACTTATGTTTTTACTTAATATTTTTTTTGTATTATGATTGATCTTCAATTACTTACTTGTCAGTTTATGTAATATTTTTTTATTATTACCTGCTTATACGTTGATATTCTTAATATAGGTACTTATACTTACAAAAAACATACATTATCGTTTTTGATTCCTCAAGCATACGCTACAGTTTCTAAATTAAGTAACTTAGCGTGAGTCTAATAAATTAAATTAACTTAAACTCTCGAAGAAACCTGTCATTACTTAAACCATTTTTGGTCTCCAATTATAGTAATCATCATCATCATAACAGCCCATTAATGTCCCACTGCAGGGACGGGCCTCCTCCCGTGACGGAGGGATATTTGGCCCACTAATACCACGCTGGCCAGACGGATTGGTATAGGGTATAATTTCAAGTTTTACTTCTTTTTATTTCGTAAAGATAATATACACGATTAGTCCCTTAGTCGGTTTTTACGACACCCATGGGACGAGATGGGAAGGTGACATATTGTATTCTTACTCCGTCACCACACGGAGATATAGGTAGTAATATGCAACATAAACTTCCTGAATACAAGAGACTGAGAGTATAAGGTTTTACTTAGAAAATCCAGAGTATTTTTGTACAGAACAAGTTAGTTAATAATGGACTTTGAAATAACGACCTTTGATCTCAAATCTAACAGCTTAACCATACAGTTTCCACCTTTGTTAACAATTATTAGAACATTAAATGTAAATGAAAAGGCTCTTTGTTTAAACGCCGGAAATCCCACATGTTTATCTAATTAAATCTAAACTAGAATCCTCAACAAATTGTTTAGTAATACGAGTACATACATGGGTGTTGTTAAGACAAAAATACATTAAATTATCATATTATATTTAGCTTATAATTTACTAGCTGACCCGATGGCCACTTCGTTGGGCGGCGAAAAAAAACGCGTCCCTTTTTAAAACATATTTGATTACTGCTCCATTCCTATAAGTCATAGCGTGATATTATATTATAGCCTATGATGACACTCCCCGATATAAATAGTCTATTCAACAAAGAAAGAAATTTTTAAAATCGGTTCAGAAGATCCAGAGATTACCCCCTTCAACGTCACAAACACGCAAACTTTACCTCTTTATAATATTAGTATAGATTATATAACTACATCCATAAAATCAAGACTTCTTGCCTTAGGAAGTAGGCAGTGACAATGGAACGCAATAATCTACATTCCTTAAAATATACCTAATGTAATGAATTACTTACTCTCGATTATAATTATATCTAAAAAACAGCCTTTTTACAAAGATGTCACTGATTATGTGTTTAAAAGTCTTTCTAGAGGGATGCCCTATCCACGTTAACTATCATTTGTAAATACAAAGCACAATATTTATTTAACGTTTGATCAGAACTCAAGATCTATCGCACCGCAAGCCGCTTACACTACATCTAAGTAAGCAGTCTCCAAACAATAAAAATGTAAAATAAAGTAAAAATAACAGTTTATGTAAATTTATTTAATGAATATTAATAAATAAACTATAAATAAACATGAAAGTTTAGTTTGTATCTGTTAGACAAACTGGATCTTGTAGAAACCGTTTAGTAAACAGTAGGTATATACCAACATTTTTTAACTTATTCAACATTTTTGTTATCATTTATCAAGAGAGACACGTGTGGGGATAGATCAGAATAAGAAATGTCACCACCTTTTTGTCGTTTATTGGATATCATGAAAGGGAACGAATAGCAAATCCTTATCAAGATGGTTATCTAAAGTTCTAATCAAATTCAAAATTAACCAGGCTGACTACCATGGTATCAGTACTATTAATACCAGAGCAGTTCCATCGCAGGTCTATTACCTGAGAAGCTGGCCAACTAGTGGCGATATCCTCAGGCAAAGTCCGTAGCCATATGCTGAGCACTACGCTTTTTAATGTGCCATAATAAACATTATCGTCTCTGGACGAAATCCTCGGACTATTGAAGTCCCTACAGTGACCTTATTATAAGTATTTGAAATAAGAAGGAAAACTTGAAATTAAACCCTATGGCAATCCGTCTGGCCAGCGTAGTATAAGTAGGCAAGTATCCCTCCGTATCGACGGGAGGCTCGTCCCTGCAGTGGTACATTAGGTAATGGGCTGTAATGATGATGGAAACAATATTCTAATTACGAATGGCAACCGCAGGAGATGACTTCATTAAAGTTACGGGAATTCGAAGGACGAAGCAGGGACAAGATAGCCTGCGGTAAAGACTGTTGAAGAAAGCCTATGGACAACAGTTAACGTGTTTAGACTGATGTTATGATAATGATTCTTATCACGTATCTCAATTGACAATGAAATCATTACGATTAACACGTCCTAACAATATATTATGATATAGTGTTGTATGAGCACAGTGTATGACGTACATTGTAACGTTTAGTTACTCTGTATGGGAGACTTGTATTGACCCATTTGGTAACACGTCGGGTGGCCCTATAAAGCAATATTATTTGTACTATATTATTATTATTATTTTTTTAAAGTCAACTCCCGCACTAGGGATCAATTAACGGACACAAAGAACACCCAGACAAGGACAATAATTTGTGGATCTCACAAATTATTGTCCTGCGTGGGGATCGAGCCCACAACCTCTTGCACGGCAGCCGCTTGCGCTACCGTCGCGCCATCGAGGTCGTCATATATTGGTAGAAGATTATAGACTACACTTTCTATCATGGTCTATGAAGCTATTAGATGAGGTACAGAATCTAAAGTTGTACTGGATCCTAATAAACCCCTCTCGTACTAAAAAAAACTACCTCTGTAGCATAATGGTCGCGGCTGTCATCTCAGCAGTGCATGAGTTTGCAACATTCGATTCTTACGTCAGATATTTATGGTGTGGTTTGTGAAAAAAATCTATTTTTCTCTAATTCTTTCTCTTGTTCTAAATGCCAACTAAGTAGTTTATTTTTTAATAATTAAAATTTTAATAATTACTTATTAAGTAGATAAGATAGAAACAAGAGAAAGAAACAGAGAAACAGAAGAAGAGACAGAGAGAAACTTTGGACGTCCTTTTAGGCTGATATGGATGGATGGATGGAAGTAGATATTTATTGAATTACTCTTAAGTGAATTAAGTGAGTTTGAACTCGTGGCTTTGCAATAATATTTTATTAAGTATTTGTCTTATAACTTCAAAAGAATGAAAACAATAAAATAAAATGTTTCCTTAAAAAATATACAATAATTTATAAGGTTCCCTAGTAGTAAAGTATAGAAATGTGATAAAGTTTAGTAAACTTAAAAAGTACCTTAATGTTAACTTAGATTCAGTTGAATTAGGTACCTATATTGACGTCAATAAGTTTATTTATTTATTTATTGTATGAATCTTCAACAAAGGATATACACGACAAAAAATCTTATCTAATTGTGACACAATTATAACATTAAGTTATTGGTCAAGCTGTTACTTCATGTTAAATAATATATAATTCTATCGTAAATGCTATTGAAAGTCTAATGAATTTTTTCAGCTTCATTTATCAAAGAAGAATATGTATAGGTATGTTATAAAAATTAAAAGAAGGAAAACTTGAAATTAAACCCTATACCAATCCCAGCCAGCGTGGTATTAGTAGGGCAAGTATCTCTCCGTCATGGGAGAAGGCCCGTCCCTGCAGTGGGACCTTAATGGGCTGTTATGATGATAATAAAAATTAAATAATCCTATTGTAACTCAGAGGAAGACGCACGATTTAACTAGTACCTAAGTAGGTACATAAATTTAATAAAAAGAAACTTACAAAAATAAACAATTATAAATATTTATTTTCCTTCTTTCCTTTTAACCACAACCAATATCCCACACACGCGTACTACTTCAAAAGGTGTGCAGGATCGACTCCCGCGCACGGTAAGGCACAGCACACACTGGCGAGGTTACGCACACAAACATGTTTGTATAGCGATTATCGCGTGATTAGCACGGGTGAATTTTTGCTTCGATGACGTCAGAAATACTGAATTATGTAAGGATATTTAGTTTTAATGGTGTAGAAAACCTGGTATATACTGGCGTGGTATCGTTACCGTTGTATATAGTATAGGTACATATGAAGTTATCTTTTCTTTAGCTTTTTTTTCATATACTTAGATAATATTTTCGAAATACTTAATAATCATTTTATTTAGGTAGGTATAGGTTAGATGTACTTATGTACCAAATAAAAACTAGATTAGTAAATTACGGAATTTTATACTAACAAACATATTAACAAAGTACAACCGAACTTAGAACTCCTTCCTCTTTTTAGGATATCATTGTTATGGGCAACGTGATTAAGTGGGCATTATTAATAAGGACCGGTCTTTATTAATAATGCCCAATAACGATGGCCAAAGTGATAAATTTATCACTTTGACCGGCCATTATTAATAATGGCCGACGGCCTGTGGTCCATGTAATAAGTTAGTGTTCGAGATAGCTTAAAAAAAGCCAAAAGTCAGAAACAGTTGGTTAGGTTAGGTTAGTATGGCGACCACAACAAGCGAGCGGGCCGCGGCAGCGGCCGGCGAGTGCCAGAAACATTTTTTTATAAATAATTAAAATAATAAAATGTTTAATTTTGTAATTACTATGTCTAATAGTTTATTTATTTTTAACTTTTCATGAAAATGTAGTAAGTTTAATTTCATTTAATAAAGAAAAACACTACAGTTCACCTATTTTATTACTTTGCCCAAGATAGGGCGGGCATTATTCATAATGGCCGGGAAAATTGATTAATTATGCTGTTTTTATCACATTGCCCAATTGAGTCGGGCATTATGAATAAAGACCGGTCATTATTCATAGTGCCCGGACTTATCACATTGCCCGTAACATCATTATTTCCATCACAAATAAATAAGGTTTATCGATGGTATCAGTAGCCTCTTCATCATCGATGTGAAATTTCGTTTGTACTGATTAATTGGGGAGGCCTTATTAGCCTATGCTAACGAAGTCTTCCTCGTAAGTATTTCTCGCAATAAAAAAAAAATACAGAAATCTATCTTACGTAAGTATCTACATTACTTCTCTTACCTACAAACGATTAGTTGTTTGCTTTGCTTTTTGTTGAGAATAACACAGGAGGACTGGAAATGTAATAAAAAAAATTAAATTAATTGTAACGTGTTTTATTATAAATTTATCCCATAATGTCAGATATTTTATTTTATTCAATAGGTATAGAAACACATGACAGTTTAACAAATTATAACAATATTGTACGAGTACAACAACTAAACATTTTCAAATCTGACATCCAAAATTATGTAGATCTAATTGACATCTTGCATGCCCTGTACTTTTTATCCAGTTAAAGTTAAGTGTTCATCGAATTACTAATGCGATTAATAAACATGAAAAAAAAATTAAAATAAAATAATTATTAAATAAATTTAATACAGATAATAAACACTAGGGAGCATAGGATAAGGCTATTTTGTCTGAAGGTATAATAAGTCACAACCAAAATCTAAAAGAGCAGTCGCAGGCAACTACAAGCTATAAATATTTCAAGGCTTTACTATACCGTCATAAACCTTACTCATCTCAATAGCGGCCTAAAACGATACGATTAATATTCAAGCTAAATCAACAATTAAAGAAGATAAGTAAATTTTACACAAGATAATGTGATATTAAAGTATATTTACCTCGGATAAGCAGGTTACTTAGATTATCATAAAGTAAAGAAACAAAATCAAGAATATTAACACTAATGTCCCGTAAAGCAGATAATCCAAATGTAATATACACCAATTACTGGCCACTTTATCACTTTCCTGTGTAGACATTTCACAATAATCCAACTTCAAACACAAAAATATAAGTTCGAACACAAATAATCCAAATTCGAAAACAAAAAACCGTTAAATATAGAAAAAAGAAATTAAATTAGGAACACACAATTTAAGAAAAAGAAATATCGATTAAACTGCTAATTTAAATTTGAAATCACAAAAATCGAATTTCAATTTAAATAACTTTAATAATTTGTAAAACAATGACATCTAACAAGCTACGAGATTCAATTTGGAAGACGTCGTCAATGTAATTAATTATTAATTAACACTGTATAAGTAACAAAACCTCTCGCTCTGTCTAATTAAACATTCATGACTATTAACAGCGTGAACTAATTAAACAATAATCTAATTTCCCGCAATCAAATTTTATTTAAAACGTGATATTCGTACGTAAAATCTACAAAATGGCTGAACAAATACTGAGGTAATCAATCTGCTAGTATTAGCGGGTCAACCATGTCCTGACCTTGATATAATGACCACGCTTTATGCTCCATAAATAAGTTCCGGGTGTCAGACTAATACTAAACAATGATGTCAATTTTGATGTTTGCTGATTACAAAAATCTGACACTTGCATGCATAGGTGTGCGGACGCATCCCTTCAGGCTCAAAATGTCACTAGGTTTTAAAAAGTCCATTTTCCTGAGTGTCACTTTGGCAAAACGTCTTTTTCCCACTAAGACTCCTTCCCGAAACATTTTTTTCTTTCTCAAAATGTGCCTTTCTTACGTCAGCTAAGCGGTTAAACTGCTGGAAAGGAGAGTAATGGCCTACGCAGACCCGGACGGCATGGCAAGGAATTTTAATTTTTACTAATGGACATTCAACCGTACTGTTACAGAAATAAGACATAAATTGCTTTGCTTTAAAATGAAAAATGCCGTGCGATAAAATCCCTTTTAATGCCGCGGCATCATTTTAAAGCATAGCAATTTATGTCGTATTTATGTAACAGTACGGTTGAATGTCCATAAGTAAAAATTAAAATCCCTTGCCATGCCGTCCGGGCTGCGTAGGCCATAATGCAACGAATTTCGTTGTCCATAGCTTCTGATTTAGTCGCCTTTTACGCACCCCACGGGTCTCACGATAGTCACATTGCTCTGTAATAATCTATAGGTAGATATGATATGATCAACAGAAAAGTAAGGAGATAACTCTATGCCCTCTTTGCAATAGTACCTACCTAGTTTTCTAAAACATCCGAGATTACTTAATGTAAATGTAAAATGCTGTAAACGGACTATTTATATGTAATATTAAACTGTAGTCTTACATAGACAATAAAATACATAAATAAGGACATAATGACGTCGTTCAGAAACGCATTACAACTAACCATTGTTTCTACACGTTATTTATTTACATAAAACAAGAGACCCATTAGTTCGCTAAGGATGGACTTTGCTAAATGGTCACTATTCTCATGTATGTTGTCCTTCGGGATTTTTAGGTCAACGTGACACTGCGGGCAATCAGGTCGATCATCGCCTGATTTCAACGTAAGTAAAACACTCTAGAAAACAATTTTAAAAATTATAAAATCCCGGTAAGAAGTGTTTGGCTTAGTGGTCAGGGCAAATATTTTATTTTTGGAATTTTCTATAGATAAACAACATAAAAGCCGCTTCTAAATTCAACGTATAATAGAAAAACTTGTTATGGGGACGAAATAGTAACTAACTGACAGATCATGCGAGAACACGATTCATCTATTGTCGAAATACTTACTTAGCTTAGGTCGAAGCATGCTATGACCTTACCTAGCTTTCCTGACCTATAATGAATATATACAAAAGTTGGTTTGATGTTCTATGAAAGAGTAAAAAGTATTAAAATAAGAAGGCCCAAAGTTTGATTTCTGGTCACAGCAAATCTTTGTGTGCCTTGAAATGAATTTTTGCATTGCTTTATGTGTTTTCTATCTATAAGTAAATGTAAGTATGTAAATATTTACATAAAAAATGGATAGTCTAGTACCCTATAGTACCTGAATAGGTAATAGGTATAGGGTACTTGACTATCAATTCATGATTATCACATGGTACAATCTGAATAGCTTACACCATGTGATCGTCTCCACACAATTTACATAACTATATATAGCTATATTATGTATATTTACTTATTTATTGCGCTATGAATGTAAGCGGTTCGATATTATTGTGGTCTGCGTTTGAGATAAAAGCGGTAAGTTTAGATAAAGATGACGACGATAACAGTTTGAATACAATACCTAGCTGTGATTGCTATCTTAAACGACGACGTCTACTATTTTGAAATGTTATCTATTCCCTTTTGACGACCTTTTTGGCTTAGTGGTTCATGGTCAATGTGCAGAGGTCTCTGACACGATTCCTGCACTTATTTTTTTTTCTTTTTGTACATCATCATCATCATAACAGCCCATTAATGTCCCACTGTAGAGACGGACCTCCTCCCGTGCCGGAGGTACTTGGCCTACTAATACGCTGGTTTTTTGCTAATACGTGGCTAATTAATTCCATTACACCCGATGTTCAGCTGTTAAGCAGTCTAAGAACAGTAAGGACTATCGAAAGGCGCTAGACATTGGACAGAACAAAAAAAACCACAAAGGTGTTTTACGGATAGATGGATCATTTATTGCATTTAAAAGATACACATTTTTTACTTTTATATTAAATACATTGCCTCACAAACATAACTGCTTTGGCAGTTTAACTGTGAGATCGTGGATTATAGTACGGTCAGCTGCAGAGATATCTAACCCCCTTTAAGAATATAAATAACAGTGCGCTAAAGGGGTTAGATATCTTTGGAGCTGACTGTACCTACTTGTTAATAGTCGGTCGCACGCGCGTTGCCGACAGTAGGTATTATTTTTAAACCTTTTTCTACCTCCCTACCTTCTTGCTTTAGAGGACTCATTCTTATAGTTTTTTTGGCAGGTATGTAATTCATACATTGTTTAGCCCTAATAAACAATATCTAAGAATATAGGTACCTATACGTGATGTAGGCAATCTTAAAATGATTATCGGCGACAGACACTTCAATGTATCAGTTATCAGTGCATTTGATAATACCATAATCCTTACGCCTACCTATATATCGTAAATAAGTAAAGGCTTTAAATCTTTTTGGCGACCGCTAATTTTGGCTGTATGACGGTGACGAACTAGAATTAGGTACAAATTGTCATTATCTTTCCCATAAGACGACCAAGGGAGATTATGTTAAGATACAGCTCACGCCGTCTTATCTGGCCGGCCAAAGCTAATTTCAGTCATCAGAGGCGTTCGCGCATGTAGGTACTAGGTAAGTATATTCCTCACATTCTCACATATTTCTCACACAACGTCATAATCTAGTCCCAAGCTAAGCAGAGTTTGTACTATGGGTACTAGACAACGGATATACATATTTGTTCCTTTGCCTTACTTTTTCTATGTAGGTATAACGTGTATTATACAACTTATACAACTTTTTTTTTTTAAAAGACATCTCCCGCACTAGGGATCATGCCCTGTGTCGCGGGGACCTTTTACAAACATCAATTAAAGGACACAAAGAACACCCAGACCAGGACAATAATTTATGGATCTCACAAATTATTGTCCTGCATGGGGATCGAACCCACAACCTCTTGCACGGCAGCCGCTTGCACTACCGTCGCGCCACCGAGGTCGTCAATAATTTAATATGTATTTACCACAGAAATCTAAATAAAACAAAACAAAAGTATCCGATTTAGTTCCAATAAGGATATCTATTCATCATCCACTTGCAACAACTTGTAGCCGACCAACTCGACGTAAACGCTGTCTAAAATTTGTCTGGCCTGACAGCACAAAAAAGTTTGGTAATGACTTCCTTTGCCGAATCGTTATATTGTCAACAATCATTATTATAATGAATAGAATAGAATAGAACAGAACAGAACAGAACAGAACAGAACAGAACAGAACAGAACAGAACAGAACAGAACAGAACAGAACAGAACAGAACAGAACAGAACAGAACAGAACAGAACAGAACAGAACAGAACAGAACAGAACAGAACAGAACAGAACAGAACAGAACAGAACAGAACAGAACAGAACAGAACAGAACAGAACAGAACAGAACAGAACAGAACAGAACAGAACAGAATAGAATAGTTTATTAATTTTGCAAACATGGGTATCAGGTACAATGACATAAGTTGTTACATAAAATTAAGTTTCTCCATATTCTACCATTTGGCATGCAAAATATACATCAATACAATTTCAAATAAAATACACTTTAAATGAAAAAAAAAAACTATTAAAGTATTTTAGTTATGTACAAAATTACTTAATTTGTATTGTAAATGCTAATTATTTTTATTTTTGGTACAGTTTCATACATTTCATAATTTAATTACATATACTTATTATCTAGGTTGAAGGAGGTTATGCATCATTTAGAAATTCTCCTATGGAGTAATAGGCTTTGTCCAATAGGAATGATGAAAGACTCTGTTTAAATTTTTTTATTGGTAGATCTTTGATACTATTTGGTATTTTATTGTAAATTACAGGTGCCATTCCAAAGACACTCTTTTTATACAAAGCTGTATTAAAACCTCCTGTATTTAATAGCTGAGCGTAGTTTGATCTTAAAGATACAGTTCTGACGCGTGTTTCACATAAAGTCGAAAACAGATGTGGATTAGATTTGACAAATATAGCTATTTCTAAAATGTAAAGACATGGGAAGGTAAGTAATTTGTGTTCCCTAAAGATAGGTACACAGCTGTCTGTTATGTTTATATTAAAAATGGATCTAATACAACGTTTTTGAGCCTTGAAAATACTTTCTCTTTCAATACAATTGCCCCAAAATATAATGCTAAATCGCAATAGGCCAACAACGATACTATGGTAAGCCATTAATACAGTTTTAATTTGCACTTTTTTTGTCAGTATGAAGAGAGCATAATAATATGCTGATGCATGCAGCTTTTTGCACAAGTAATCAGCTTGTGGTCTCCATGTTAACTGATAGTCTATATGAATACCCAGAAATTTGGTGACCTCTATCTTTTCGATGGTATGATTATTACATATTGTGCTCAAGTTATCTATGCACAGTCTTTGATGGAAATGCACTTTTGTTTTTTGAAAATTTATTTGAAGATTATTGTGATTTAACCAATTACTAATTATATTTATTGAATTATTTATTTCATCCAAATATGTTTTCGCCAAGTCAATCTTCGATCCAAATATAGACCCAAGTATTTTGCGTGATCTTCTTGAGGAATTTCGTTATTGTACATCTTTACTGGCGGACAATTTCCTGTCTTCAGCGTAAAAGTGACATGTGTAGACTTGGTGTGATTTGGTTTTATCCTCCATAGTTTAAACCACTTGCCTAATTCGTTTAAATGGCTTTGAAGTTGATATGAGGCAGTTTCTGGGTTAGAGTGTACTGACATGATAGCAGTGTCGTCAGCATAGGTTGCGGTCGTTGTATTTTTATTTGTTGGCAAGTCTGTAGTATAGATCACGTAGAGGACTGGTCCTAAGATGCTACCCTGAGGGACTCCGGAGCATAACTCGTGAAGAGAGGAACACTCACCATTACATTTGACCTGAAAACTTCTTTTTTTGAGATACGATGAGAGAAGGTGGTAAAATGAGTTTGTAAGTGTCTTCTTTATTTTGTATGCAAGGCCATCATGCCAAACCTTGTCAAAGGCCTGACTTATATCTAAAAAGGCTGCTGAGCAGTACGAGCGATTTTCCAGGCATTTACTGATGACGTCAACGGTGCGATGCACTTGTTCCACAGTGCCGTGCTCTTCACGAAATCCAAATTGATGGTTAGGGAACTCATAGGGATTATGTCATTCAAATGTTCCTTCATGCGACTAAGGATAATTCTTTCCATTATTTTTCCAACGACTGGTAAAAGGCTGATAGGTCTATATGAGGTCCTTTCATGTGGTGGTTTTCCTGGTTTAGGAACCATGACCACCTGAGCAATCTTCCACTGTCCCGGAAAGTGATCAAGTCTGAGACAGGCGTTGAAAAGGTTAACTAAGCTCATAATAGCCTTGTGTGGAAGATGTTTCAGTAGAGTTGCATCGACGTCGTCATAACCCGGCGCTTTCCCATCTTCGAGATTTTTTATTTCTCCTTCGACCTCTTTAGAATTTACGCTTCTTAGTGGCAGACACATTTGTAGTAGTGAATGAAGGTAATCTATTATTTCGGTGGTATGTTCTCGATCAGATTCCGGGAATGGTTGAAAGACAGCGCTTAGATGTTTAGCAAAGGCATAGGCTTTCTCCTTGTCGGACCTCGCCCAATCGCCCGTGTCATCTTTAATAGGTGCCATATGAGCTTTTGACTTTTTAAGGTTTTTAGTTACTTTCCATAAAAGGAAACAACTTGACAACAAACTTCGAAGTACATACTGGTTAATTGGACGACACTCCCATCTAAGCAATGAGAGTAAGATGCTGGTATACAAAGCTATAATAAAACCAATCTGGACGTACGGCATACAACTATGGGGTACAGCAAGCAATAGCAATATAGACATCTTGGAGAGATTCCAAAGCAAAACCCTCAGAAACATGTTGAACATACCCCAATGTATTAGCAACAAATACATGTACCTGGATCTCAAAGTGAAAACTGTCAAGCAGGAAATAAGTAACCACAGCCTGAGATACCAGAAGAGACTAGCGCAACATAAGAACGAGCTCGCACTCGCGCTAAGTGGAGAGGGAGGACAGCAGTACAGAAGGCTCAGGAGATATGATGTTCCGAGTCTCAGTAACAGATTTACATAAGGAGATGAGAGTTTAACACCTAAGGTGGAGGCTCTCCTCACGTAGAATAAGTCATGACTGACTAGACGTCGAACAACACAGTGGCTTATTGTTGTATTACAGATCGCCATGGAGCAGAAATATAACAAAAAAAAAAAAAAAAAAATTATTTCATCTTCGTGGTTTTCCACATTTGATCAGAGCCGTGCCATCATCAGCAAACAATGTTATTGGGTGTTGTATCTGAATAGGTAGATCGTTTATGTAGATCAAAAACAACAGAGGACCAAGGACACTACCTTGTGGTACTCCGCATTCTACTTCTCTATGTGTTGAAACAAAATTACGTTCGAATTTAGAGGTCGTGCATACTCTTGTTAATTCTGTTACTTGTTTTCGTCCCGTTAAATAAGATTTTACTAGCTTTAAGATGTTTCCCCGGATGCCATAGATATATAGTTTTTGCAGTAGCACCTCATGATTTACATGATCGAAAGCTTTTGACATATAGGTGAATATAGCACATTTAGGGTTTTTAATATCTACGTTTGTCATTATTATTTTTAGTGTGCTGAATATGGCCATGTTAATATTTTTGTTTTTCCTAAAACCGTATTGTTCATCGCAAAGTATGTTATATTTATTTAAGAAGGTATATATAGAGTCATATAGTAGTTTTTCAATTATTTTAGAAAACACAGAAGTTAGAGCAATCGGCCTATAATTTGAGATTTCTTCTTTAGACCCTTTTTTGTAAATTGGTTTTACTATTACGGTTTTTAGTTTTTCTGGGAATACTCCAGCTGATATGCACAGATTAATAATGTAAGTTAGCGGTTCTGATATGATAATAGAAACGAATTTGATAACCTGAGTTGAGATTCCATCATAACCACAGCTCTTTTTGTTTTTTAACGCTCCTATAGTTTTTATTACGTCTTGTGGTACAACAGGCATCATAAATAAGGTGTGAAGAATGAAATCTGTTTTTTTTAATTTTTAATCTTATTTGATTGTTTTGTTTTATCGGTTTTTGATTATTTACAAAGAAATAATTAAAAGTTTCTGCTATTTGTGCAGGATCATTTATAATGGAATTATTTGTTTTTATCTGAGTGATGGAGTCTAAAGATTTTTTACAATTATTAATTATTTGCCAAGAGGTTTTAGATTTATTTTTTGAATTTTTAATTAAATAGTTATTTTGTGCTTCTGGTGTTTCTTTGATAATGTATTTTAATCTGCGTGAATAGTTTATAAAATTGTTTTTGTTTTCTTTACTAGGTTTTAATCTTTTCTGTCAAAGTAATTGACGTTGTTTTTTGGTACAAGCGCGTATACCTCGTGACACCCATTTAATGTTTTTTTCTGTTTTTATTGTAATTACTTTTTGTGGAAAGCATAAGTTGTATATCAAGCAAAACAATTCGTTAAACCTATTGTATGCTTCATTAGGATAATTAGTTTCAAAAACATCTGAAAAAGTAAGATTTTGTAAATGACTTTTGAACTTCATTAAGTTTTGGGTAGAAATGTCTCTAATTTCATTCTATTACTCCTTTTATGGAACATTTCATAATGTCTGGTAGTTCCTTATATTCAATGTATTTTTAATTAGTATGCATGATCCTCCGCGTTTTACATTTTCTCTTGAATAGCATGCAGCTAGTTTATAATTTTCTAAATATAATAAGTGTTCATGTCCAGACATGATGAAATGCTCAGTTATACAAATTATATCTATATTATTTTTCTTTGTTTTTAGCTCCTGCAGCTGTACAGTTAAACTGTCTCTCTTGTTTAAGAGACCAGCGATATTTTGATGTAATATACTAATGTGATTGATTGCGAAAAAGATAGTTATCAGCAGAGTCAGAAGCAATCACACTATCAGTACAATTCATATTAATATGCGAAACATTACCTTTTTTTAGATTATAGTTGATACAAAAACAGACATTATCAATTATATTTGACATACCACAATTATTTAGCCTTCCGCTGTGTTTTAGAAAGTGACTGTAATCACAGGACAAATCAAGATTAGAATCTACTAGTGTTATGTAATTATGTGTAAGATTATCGAGATACAATAAGTTATTAAAAGTCTCTACTCTGTAATTGTACATAGAACAGTAATAGCTATATTTATAGGTTGGGAGCATTGATTTATAAAAAACCCTTTGGTTTTTTGTAAATCAATGGTTGGGAGACAGAGTTTTATATTTGTATGCTGAATGACTTGCAGCGTTTTTCTTATTTGCACTATTATGTCAAAATAATTGTTAGTTTTACGAAAATCTACTTCTCCGATTAGTATAACGCAGTGATCCTCCATGGAAAAATCTGTTAATTTGTTGTTTAAATTATTGAAAAGTTCAGTTATTCCACAGTGTGGCGTAATATAATGACATATATCATAATTAACAGTCTTCTTACACATGTATTCTGTTTTTTCTATGACTTCGGGTTCTTTAATGTAGTGTGAACAAGCGTAATTATGGTCAGTCAGACAGGCAGGTAGCGTCAGAATAATTAGCTTAATTTTTAGAGTTTGTGTTTGCCATCAGGTATATTATTGCCGTATCATTATTAAGATAAAAAAATATTATTACTATCCGATAGTGAAACTATACACATAATTGGTATAGGATTTAAATCAACCTTTTTCTTCTATTGTTTTCGTAAAAGTTTGTATCTTTATCTGTCTATCTATCAGCAAACGTCGTCTTTTTTTTCGGCTTTTACAAAACGCGTGAGATGAGATGCTAGCACTATACTTATATTTGCACTCTGTGACCACATAAATTAATAAAGGGAATGAGATAAAGGGTGACTCAAAGTGTGTAAAGGTGGACCGGCAATTTTATCCCATACTTTATTGACACAACACATTATTTTAGGATATAAACCGAAAAATCTATGAATGATCTGAATATTAAGTAACTGTATTAAAATTGAAACTACATAGGTACACTTGTAGTAACTTACTTAAATCTAAAAATATGAGTTCACTTAATACATGTAATTGGGTAGATCTCCAGAGGCATTTTTTATCGTGTCGGGCTGGAGAAACCCATTTTAAAATCGATAAACGTTTTCATTACATTTTTTTACATACAGTTTGGTGTCTAATCTATGTGGTGCAGGGCTGAAATGATGAATTAGTTTATTATAAAAATTAAAAAAAAAATCATAAACCCTAAATTCCTGATTGCTCTGGGTTGACCCAACTCCCGATTGAATGAGAAAACATTGTGTAACTTTTTAATGAGAAGGTTCATATGTCCGATGTTATTTTATATTACATAACAAATAGTTAATCTTCATTGTAATATTTTTTTAAAAATTATATTTACAATATTTTTGGCACAATTTAAATTTACCGTCATGACCTGGCATTTTATCTCATCGCTCTGCGCTGGAGTAAAACATCGCCCTCATCTCTAGTTTTACGAAATAGACACTCTATTCCCCTCTCCCGGGGTAGCGGCAGTAGTGGTCTAACCTCAGAGGACGATACGTGTGTGCCACGTTCCCGCGGTCCCACATTACGAAGGTAAGTTTATGACTGATCTGGGTTTGGTTCTCGAATTTGATGATTGATATGTCATGTTTTTTAAATTAAGTAGTAAGGTTGTCAATGTGTTTATTAAGTAAATTAAGTGATAGTAACGATGTTCTTTATAAGACGTAAACACAACTTTCTACTGTTTTTATTTTGGGCTATATTAATGATTTTATGACTTTTTTTGATCGCTATGGCTATGATTGCTCTGTCCAAAAGACCAGAGCGATGATATTTTGCAATAATTGTACGTTATAAAACTACTTTAAGTAATAATACCAGATTGTCAGGCACAGGCATGACTCAGCTGTCAAAAATTCTGTGACGTCACGACTCATCTGTTAAAAATTCTATGACGTCATGACTCACCTGCAAAAATATTTTACCCCCAATATTCTATGATGTCACGACTCATCTGTCAAAATTGTATGAGGTCACTAGTCACGTGACTCAACTGTCAAAATTATTTTCCCGCCAAAATTATCAAAATATAATATGATGGAAGTCAAAATTTCAAGTTTTCGGAATTTTCCCTTTACATGCACTATAAGACCTTGCTTCATGCCAAATTTCAAGTTTGTAGGTAGACTGGAAGTACCCTGTAGGTTTTTGCCCGTTGCTCATCGAAAATTTACGACATAAACGGCTATATGTCTTGATTTCGTTGGATTAGAAGTTTGATTTTTTTACAGCACTAAAAGGCAACAGACCTTAGTATTTGGGGAAAATAGCTTGATACCTCTACGCGTTCCTGAGATAAATGATCTTGATAGACAGACAAAGAGACGAACAGAGGGACAACGAAGTGATCCTATAAGGGTTCCGATTTTTCAAAATCGATACGCACCTAGGGTTCCGTACAAACCTATTTACTTTCTCGCCAAATTGTGATGATGTCAGGGCTCAGCTGTCTAAATATTATATTCCCCGCCAAAATTCAATGACGGCAAGACTCAGCTGTCAAAAAGTATTTTCCAGCCAAAATTCTGTGACGTCATGACTCATCTGTCAAAAATTCTATGACGTCACGATTCAGCTGTAAATTTTTTTCCTGCCAAAATTCTATGACGTCACGACTCATCTGATTAAAATTCTGTGATTCACGACTCATCTGCCTAAAATACAATGACGTCACGACTCAGCTGTCAAAAAATATTTTCCCGCCAAAATTCCGTTACGTCACGACTTATCTGTCAAAAATTCCATGACGTCACGTCTCATCACTAATAATGTTTGGTGAAAATTTTAGCTTGATACCTGCACCCATTCCTAAGATAAATGGTCTTGACAGACAGACAGAGAGAAGGACAGAGGGAAAACGAAGTGATCCTATAAGGGTTCCGTTTTTTTCAAAATCGGTACTTAGCCCTAAAAGTGAACAAGTTTCCAACTGATGAGCTCTCAAAAAGCTCTAGATATATCCCCTAAACAAAAAATGACTAAATAAATAATATATTAACAATTTTATTATTTTTGTTTCACCATTTATGATCGCTCTAGCGCCTATCATGATTGCTCTGGACGCGAAAATGTTTGAACTTAAATAATTCCATAACTGTTTGTCAAAAATAAAGGCCAATAGTAAAAATGTAGTATTTTAATATCATTATTTTCAATGAGATACATAATTACCAAAAATTCTCAAGATCTAAAAAGCACCAGAGCGATCACACGAATACGCCCGATTTGGAGATCGACCCAATTATGTTTTAAAATTATAGCAATTTATTTCATTTTACGGGAAGCACGACATTACCATTAGTGAAGTAATTTAGTAAATTATCGATGTTTTTGTAAATGTACAGTCGATAACGTTGGCGTTGTACCACCACAGAACTTTATTTACTAAACAACTAATTTGTTACTCTACTTTGATTCAAACTGCTGCAATCTCTATCGAATACTGACTTTGTTGATAGACGTTGTTTAAAATGCACTGTTTCTATTGGGAGGATTATAATATATGAAAACTTACTATAAATTTTCACTTAGGTAATATTTATAAAAAAAAAACTCGTGAATAACATGTAACAATTAATTTCTTTTGCATAGTGAGCTAGGTAGTAAAATAGTGACAGCACTGATGCTTTTCCAAAGATTAACATGACAGGTATTATTTTCTTTTTCTTTTTTAGAAACATATCCCGCACTAGGGTCTGCCTGCCCTGTCCTGCGTCGCGGACTTTAAATTAACGGACACAAATACTATCCAAACTCAAAAATTTGTGGATGAAATACTATCATTAAACAAAGTGAATCTACACTGGCGGACAAAAAAATCGACTCACTTCATATCTTCTCATTCAAAGTGCCCTAATTTTAAAATTAAGACCTAAATTCTAATTTAGGTCTTAAATTATTTAAGTTCTAGGTCTAAACTTAAAAAAAAGAGCAATAATCGCAGTTTTAACTCTCAAATAACCTAACAGTAGTCTATGAACGTTAACTGTATAATTTTATGCTCGTATACTCAGTTGATTTTGCGCGACTTCAGGGGGTATAAAAAGCGACCCACCCCTATGAGCTTTATCACCACCCAGCGCCCCGGTACCGCCGCCGCCACCACCACCGCCACTCGCGCCCTCGCTCCGCGTTGCGCCTCCGCCGGTTCGAGCGCCGCCCGCTCCCGGCCCGAGCGCACCACGTGTCGAGCCACGTGCCGAGCCACGCGCCGCCGCCTCCCGCGCCGTGCCACCACCGCGTGCCGTGCCACCACCGCGTGATACCGCTGCACCCGCTTCACCACCATCGAAGCGGGCTGCACGCGCCGCCGCCCCCGTCACCAGTGAAAGTGAAAGTGACTGTGACTACGAAAGTGCGAGTGTGCCCGCGTCGCCGATGCGTACAACGCCGCCGTCGTACGCGGCCGCCGCCGCCACCGCCGCCTCCCCCACAACACCTACGGGGACCACCGCAGCCGCCACCCAGAAGAAGGAACCCCGCTACCCTCCCATCGTAGTGGAGCGGTTCCCAAACTGGGGTAAGCATTTCGCAGCTCTAAACCGCGCCCTAGGCCACCTACCACCGGCCCGCCCCTTCGGCAAGGGCGTACGTTTCCTCTCCACCTCCGGCGACGAGTACCGCATCATACAGCGGTACCTCGCCGGGCTGGAAGAACCCGAGAAGGTGGAGTGGTTCAGTTACTCCCTTCCCGACGAACAAGCCTTCAAGGTGGCCATTAGAGGGCTGCCTGTGAATACCCCACCTGCCGACATCGCCGACGCCCTCAGAGAGCGCGGCATAGAAGCGGACTTCGTGCGCCCTATCCGCGCCCGCTCCGGACGACCTGGGTGCATTTACTTCGCCCAATTGCAACGAACGCCGACCCGCTACCGGGCGTGTACAGTATTACGGACCTGCTGTGCATGCCCGGCATCACAATTGAAGCCTAGCGGGGCAAGCGCGGACCCGCGCAATGCCACCGCTGCCAGCAGTTCAGGCACTCGTCACACCAATGCCGCCGCAAGCTTGCGTGCGTGAGGTGTGGCGAGGAACACCGCGCCGCGGACTGCCCGAGGCCACTAGAGGACCCACCGACCTGCGTGAACTGCGGGGGGGGGGCACCCCTCGAACCACACCAGCTGCTCCGTGTTCCGCAGGGAGGTGCGGAACAAGAAGGCCAGCACGGTGGCGCGCACGTACTCCGCGCGCCCCGTCAAGAAGACACCCGCTCCCGCTAGCGAAGTTGAAGTAAATGCACCCGGCTCGCTCATGGCGGACGCTAACGCGCCCGGGGCGAGCAAGCGCCGGAGAAGACGCCGGAAGAAGAAGCCGCAGCCAACAGAGGCCGCCACCACCACCAACGCTGCCCCGTCAGCCCCAGTCCAAGCGGTCGCCGCCCCCTCACAGGGGAAGAAGGCGAAGCGGGGGGAAAGTGACACTGCTGCCACCACAACAACACTCCGCGTCGTTAAACGTTGCCTGGAGACCCTCAACGAGGTGCTCCAAGCGATGGATAGCGGCGCGGACGTCGTCGAGACCGTGCGGCGAGGGATCGCTAACATATGCACCCTCGCCGCAGACCTACAAGGACCAGACCCGGCCGCCAGCTCGACGGAGGCCCGCAAGGGCTGACCTCGCTGGCGACCCGCACCACCGGACTAGACCACGGCCGCCGTGCTTGTAGTCGCTCGCTGGGCCCAACGGGGTCCCACTCGGCGGGCTGACTCGCCGGCGGCTAAGAAACAAGAAAAAGACGACGCCACAGCTCTATAAGAGAAACCCAACGACCGTAGACCTCCTTTCGTGGGCTACGCGCATATGACACCTCATGCAGGGGGCCTACGCCCCGATCTTGATCCACACGCCCCCTGGGACTCACTCTACAAAGGGACCCAGCGCGGGACGTTGTGACGACCTTCGGAGCTTTATCAGTTGACCGTAAAACGTCAACAGGTACACATCTCCAGAATTTCCAAGCAAGAAGACTTCCCAGATATGGACACAAGACCAGAAGTAGCGGCTCAAACTGTTACCCTGTTGGAACAGGGCATGAGTCAACGTCAAGTGGCTCGTACTCTGAATATGAGCCAGTCAGCGGTGTCAAGAATATACCGAAGGTACCAGGAGACTGGTGGCTTTGAACGAAGAAGAGGTTCCGGTAGGAAACGATCCACTTCAGAGAGAGACGATCGCTTCATCGTCAGCACTTCACTGAGAAATCGTTCACTCGACGGGGTTCAAATCCAACGGGAGCTCCGAGAAACGCGTGGAGTAGCTGTCAGTTCCCGGACGGTGAGAAGAAGACTCAAGGCAGCTACCCTGACTCCAAAAAGACCAGCAACAGGACCCAAATTGACTCCAGCGCACCGAGCAGCCCGTATTCGTTTTGCGAGAGAACACGTTGATTGGACGGAAGATCAGTGGCGCTCTGTTCTCTTCTCCGATGAAAGCAGAGTATGTCTACATGGAAGTGACAGAAGAAGAAGAGTGTACAGAAGGCCGGGGGAGCGATACGCACAATGCTGCATAGCAGAAACTGTTGCATATGGTGGTGGTTCCTGCATGGTGTGGGCTGGTATTTTATTGGAAGCAAAAACCGACTTGGTTTTCATTGAAACCGGCCGCCATGTAGGAGGATTGACTGCAGATCGGTACATGAGAGAAATCCTGGGGGACCACGTAGTTCCATATGCTGGTTTCGTTGGCGATAACTTCATCCTGATGCAGGATAATGCCCGTCCACACAGCTCAAATGCTGTACGGCAGTACCTACAAGACGTGGGTATAACTGTTATGGACTGGCCAGCGCGTAGTCCGGACTTGAATCCCATTGAGCATTTATGGGATGAGCTGAAGAGAAGAGTCCGGGCTAGAAATCCTGCACCAGGGTCAAGAGATGACCTTCAAGCAGCCTTAACAGAAGAATGGAATGGCATCCCGCAGGAAAGGGTGAAGCACCTTATTGGATCCATGAAGAACCGATTGGAAGCAGTTATAAGGGCTAGGGGGGGTAACACTAGGTATTAAAATTATTTTTATTCTGTAATAAAGATTTTATTAAATGTTATGTTGTTTTTTGTTAAAAAATTTCCCACTGAATTCTTCAAGTTTTAGGACTCATAAAGTTTATCCCCATTTTCTTTTAAGGAAAATGAGTGCAAGTTAACATTATTTGTACTCATTTTAAAGCTAACACCTAGAACTTAAAGAATTTAAGATCTAAATTAGAATTTAGGTCTTAATTTTGAAATTAGGGCACTTTAAATGAGAAAGTATGAAGTGAGTCGATTTTTTTGTCCGCCAGTGTATTTTCTAACTAATCAAATTCTGCCTTTCGACTATACATATAGGTACATAAATATGGTTGGTCTAAACTGTCAGGAATGTTAGACGATCAACGTTGTCGACTGTACTTGTAATCATTGTAAATAGATTTGCTAGCGAAGGTTGTTTTAAACTACACACATCAAAAAAGTCTAAGCAACATGCATGATATTACAAATTTACCATTTATATTAATTTATTTTACCATTAATTTTAATTATAACGTTGTATTTTATTATTAAAATAATATTTTTAGGGTTCTATGATGTAAAAATAACAGCTGTTTTCTTTATAAGTTCTTTTAATAACAGAAATTAACAATATTAGAATATACAGGTACATAAGAAACTAAACTTTTTTTTTACAAATTGAAATTTCTTAAGAAAATGAATTTATTGTGAAAGAATAGGACAATTTAATACAAAGTATGGCCTCCTCTGCTATTCAGAACTTGTCGGCAACGATTATTCATTGAATTAATGAGACTGTTTATGTCATCTTGCGGTATTCGCTCCCAATGGAATTGTAGCAAATCCTTCAGCTGTTGGGTGACGTCATGGAGCGACGTCATTTGACGGCAGATGAAATGCAAAGAGCTGTAGGGATGTTGCAAGCGGGAAGTAATCAATCTCAGGTATCTCGACATTTTGGTATTCATAGAAGTGTTATTTGTCGTCTTTGGCAGCGCTACAATAATACAGGGGAACCCGCTGAACAGCATCCAGGCCGTAAAAGGAGTACAACCACTCGGCAAGACCGGTACATACAACTGACTGCAAGACGCCAGCCGATGTTAACCGCTCGAGAGATAAGTTTGAGGCTACAAAATTCAAGTGGTGTTGATGTAAGTCCCCAAACTGTGCGAAATCGACTGCATGAGTACGGCCTACGAGCTCGACGCCCTATCAGGTGCCCAGCGATACGTCACGGGAATCGCGCTCGTCGAAATGAATGGTGTAGAGAACGCATAACATGGACCCAGGAACAATGGGATAAAATTATGTTTTCCGATGAGTCGCGATTCGGGTTTAGGCCTGATACAAGAAGGGTGCGAGTGTACCGTCGACCCGGAAATATTGAAAGACTCAGGTGCGTTCAGGAAGTTCAAGAATTTTGTAGCCTCAAACTTATCTCTCGAGCGGTTAACATCGGCTGGCGTCTTGCAGTCAGTTGTATGTACCGGTCTTGCCGAGTGGTTGTACTCCTTTTACGGCCTGGATGCTGTTCAGCGGGTTCCCCTGTATTATTGTAGCGCTGCCAAAGACGACAAATAACACTTCTATGAATACCAAAATGTCGAGATACCTGAGATTGATTACTTCCCGCTTGCAACATCCCTACAGCTCTTTGCATTTCATCTGCCGTCAAATGACGTCGCTCCATGACGTAAAGAATATCTAACAATTCAATTTTGTCGCCAACTGTATTTAAATGGTTGGTAAAATTATAAAATCAAGACTAAAACGTAGCAATTAACATGCACTCAAATTCAAACAAATTCGCAGTCATTTGAATTTTATGAAAAAAAACAAAACATAATCGAATTTTTTTTTTTACAACCAGCCAGTATGTCATCAATAACAAAAAAGTTTACTTACCTATACACTTTGAGTGAGTAAATACTTAGAAATTAATTAATATACTTAAATGGTAAATTTGTAATATCATGCATGTTGCTTAGACTTTTTTGATGTGTGTATATTTATTTTTTTATTTGTTTTAGTTTAAAGTTAAACTAAGTTATTCGTAGATGTATTTTTAGACGAAAGGACAAACAATAATTATAGAAAAGGAATGGAAAGAGCCGTGATGGGCGTATCTGTGTGAACAACATAAAATCTTTTTGTTTGTGTTTTTCTTCTCCATCTTTTTTTTTTATTACTACTATTATTTAGTTTTAGATTACTTACTGTTATATACTATTATTAATTTATCTTGATCCAATAAAGGGCGAGGTAAATTATCCTAATATTGTGTTTCCTCAGCACTTAGTCATTTCTTGGATTCTTCAGAATTGAAAGTTCAGGGGCTGTACCGTTGTGTCTAAAATCAAAGTTATAGCTACCGTTATATCTTAATCCGGTGCTATCATTGACAATCTTACTTTTTTGACAATATTGATAACATATTGCAACACTTTATCTTATTACTTACTACAAGGAACGAAAGTGAAACATTTCAAGGTGTGTAAGTAAGGTAATGGTCTCTGTGACGTCATCATATACCTAGGCAAGGCATCGATATCTGTATCAGTCTATGGACGTCCACTGATGCACATAGGCCTCCTTCAAACATTTCCTCCCTGCACGGCCTTGTGCCTCCCTCAACAATCGCGACTGGTGCACTTCGCAACTGGTACACTTCGCAATTGGTTTACTTCTCAATTGATTCACTTCTCAACTGACTTTATGATGAGTGGTGATTTGGAAAATTGACATAAATTAAAGACACTTGTCAAAAAGGCTAAGTTGGAATTTGGTAGATGTTACAAAAAGACAAATTTTATTTATATGCAATGTTTAGTTATTAAATGTGTCAGGGTAATTTGGTACGTTAAAATAACATATTTAAATAATTAATTCGTTTGAAGAATTATAACACAAAAATCTTAGTAAGACATAATTTTGCTAATTAAAAACCCAGCAAACCAGAGCGTAGATAACGATTATTTATGATTAAGTACTAATTTCATTTACATGCATGATTTAGAGAAATTCATTTTTTTTAATAAATGCCTAATTATTTGACCTATTTTGACACAAATGTGATCTTAATGGGACTAACTTGGACGTCCTCTGCTGAACAAATGCCTCCTCAAAATATATACAACTAGCTTTTGCCGGCGGGTTCTGCGCTTCAAATTCGGGGTAGCACTAAAGAAAAAGAAAGTAGCCTATGTTACTTTCCATCCCTTCAACTATCTCCACTTAAAAAATCACGTCAATTCGTACCTAGCTCCGTTTTGCCGTGAAAGAAAGACAAACAGACAGACAGACACACTTTTCCATTTATAATATTAATATGTACTTATATTATGCCTTTCTCATCCATCAGTCTAAATGCAAAGAAAGATTTTGAGTCGGTTAAAAATAAAATCTACTTACTAGGTTACTTACTGTTCCTAAGTTTGAATCAAGTGCTTAAATATGTAGGTACAGTATGCAACCTAGATAAATGAATAGTGTCGAGTCTTTTATATTTATAAGGTACCTGCGGGTAACAAGAGCCGATGGGTATCAAGAGCCGTTGCTTGAAAATGACACTTTTAATGATCACAGCACCCTACATTTACACATGCTTAAAAATGACAAATAGGAAAGCTAAGATCCGAGCTCGCGTCGTCGCACGATCATCAATCTTACCTGTAGCCACGAGTCAGTTGAGAGTGATAGACAACGCAGCTCCACTATAATTTTATCTTGCCAAAACAATTTTTTTTTACCTAAAATACAGCCGTTTGTTAAAATCTTGTTAATTAATTGTGAATGTTATACAAATAGTGTGGGCTAGTTGAGATAAGTTATAAATTTTTGTTAATAAATACAATACTTTTTACCGTTTTCAATTATGCTATTATCAGGGGCTAATACGGGCCACGCTTGAGGCTGGTACATAGGCCGGCCCTTATTATACATATAGAATGTAAATTAATTTTAAAAAAATTCAATAGACTTCGTTATTTTAATGCATACCATAGTTATTATTATTAAGCATGTATTTGTTATTATTTTTGTATCATAAATCATCCCTAATATCTTTAATTAACTTAAAAGTGTCCAAGTTGTTGATCTCGATAACAATAGATTTTATAATAAGGATAAGACGGGCCACGTACATGGCTTGTCTTATACCGTACTAATTATTTATAAAAAAAAATGTTTTAGTTTTGTAATTTCTATAGATAATATTTAAAAAGTTACAAACTCATTGTTTACGTCTGTGATTATTTTTACGATATGTTATAGATAAAGGTTTTTATGACATGTTTTTGCTATGTTAGTTTATTAAGAGCCATTGCTAGTTTTTCCTTTGATTAAGTAATGTTAAAAGCGTGATTTAATGCCAAATGATAATTAAAGTCAAATGAAACCGAAAACAATATTTTTTCAATTGATTACTCTTTTAATATTTGAATTAAAATTTGGCCCTTATAAAACTACATACGTTTATTAAGGGCCAAGGAGAGGGTTTTTTAAAATCATGATTACTATGCCTAATTGAGATGAAAATACTTGTAATAGTACTTTCTGATACAGATATTGAAATAAACATTACCATGATATTAAATATTTTATTATATTCCTTTATTTATAGAAATTATTTAGGTTTAGATTAAGGTGGCCCTTATTTACCGCAAGTACCTTAGTCCTCGAGTTTGATAAGACACTTATATACCTAGCTTTGTACCTATGTTAATTTTATGAAGTAAGTACTAACTAAAAGAAGGAAAGAAATAAAGAAAGAATGTATGTAATTTAATTTCATTTTGTTTTTTAAAGACAGCGGTTTTGGCGTACGTGAAAAGATCCTACTTTCAATTCCCACTCAATGCGGATCTTTGAGTGCATGAACATAAATATTTTTGTAGATCTGAACTCTGAATGCTTTCTACGAGTATGTAAAATGTCAATATTTACAAAAAAAGGTAAGTAAGTTTGTATTATTGTTAAGGACAAGGCCTGCCTCGTATGGAACTAAATAGATGGAATTGTGTCAGGAGTATTAAATTATATTCACTTATTATATTGGAACATAGGTGGGTTTCCTTTAGTTAAGTAAGAAAGCATATGTGAATGCCATGAGTTTCTTTGCCAGGTTTCTTCTCATTGGCTCTATGCATTTGGTAACTGTAATTTATGGATCAACACAGACAGACAAGTAGATTTGATTAATAGATTGGTGTTATTTTTCTCTTCTAATTTAACTACATTGGACAATACAACGCGGTTTTTTTAATACTGCGGCGTTTGTCTGTGTCGATCTATAATTTTAACTGTAGCTTCAATTTAAAGTAAATTGTATACGACGATTTCAAACAATTTGTGATAAATTTTATGAAATAAAGCAATTTAAAATGTTAAGGCCTACGAATACGACACTCAGGCTCAGGAGGCAGATCGTTACAGGTTTGTTCGTTTCGATTTTAAGGGACGATGCAAGACTTGACAAAATTAACTTATAATTAATTTAAGTATAAATACTTGCCTCAATTAATTTGTCACCCTTAGTTAATTATGTATTAAATTAATTATAGACCTATACATATTATATGAGCTCATCATAACAACCAATCGATGACCACTGCCGGACATAGGCCTCCTTTAAATATCTCCTTGCGCATTATAAAAGAATATTATTAATTATTACTAAACACAATATTTATTTATAAAAACAAACACAAAACAACTTAAAGTTGATAACTATTTTGTTTATTTTATTATTGTTGCCGCCAAAAACGACTACAATCCCCAAAAATTACTCAAAAAAAAAAAGTAATATTAAGTATAACACAAAAACCTACCACAAAATTCACATATAGGTATAGTACAAAATTTAATTTTTCACAAACACAAAACTTTAGTACACGTAGTCCTGTACTATACTGTACTATTAGAAGTAAGAATTAAGTAAAGCGCGCGTTGCGCCTGCGCCGGTAAACACACACTGACATTATCATCACTGATCATTTATTCGAGTGCCCACGATCTGAGTAATATTGTGACGTTTGTACCACGTGAGGAACCACTATAAATGTCTGTAAAGGGACAGTTTTATTTAATTAAAGGTGAACAAATTATTTTAACTGAACCTAATAACTTTGATTAGGTATTTAAAGAAAAACACTGTCGAAGGAATTTTTACAGAGTGATATACTTACATTCATTCATTTATAACAGTCCATTAATGTCCCACTGCAGAGACGGGCCTCCTCCTATGATGGAGGGATAGGTACTTGGCCTACTAATACCACGCTGGCCAGACGTATTGGTTTAAGGTTTAATTTCAAGTAGGTATTCCTTCTTTTTATTTCGTAAGGATTTTTCGGTTTTTACGACACCCATGGAATGAGACGGGGTGGTGACATATTGTATTCTTACTCCGTCACCACACGGAGAAGATATGATATAAACAGATATAAAGTAGAAACATACAAAATAATGATGAATCCCAAAAATTGTCTTGCTTTGGGTCCGAAAGCGTCCTTTTTACGGTAGTCGCACACACCGTTTAACTGCCTCAGTGGCAAAACGGTCGTGAATGTGACTGCGGGTTCGAATACTAGGTATGCAATATACTTACTTATTTCTGTGATTCAAAAATAACTTAAGTTGATGTTTTTATGTCCGTTAATTTAATGTTTGAAAAAGTTCCCGCAAAACAGGAAAGACCCCAGTGTGGGAGTGGTCAGATTAAAAAAAAACAATAAATACCTACTTACAACAGAATGGTCTATTTCTACGAGTAAATTATATTTCTTTCCAAATGCAATTACAATGTTTTCTGTTTACAAAACAAACACGTTTACAATATGAATGTAGTTTTAGTTGTTTTCTGAGACATAATAATAAAGATATTCCAACAAACATTTTAGCTACAAATAGAACTACCATTAGAACCCAAAGAAACCAGCGGTCATCGCTACCCTGGTAGCCATAGTTGACTTAACACCAAGCTCAAGAGACCCTCTGACGACCAAGGGTATTGAGAATATACTATATAACTAGCTAAGCTACAGCTTCATAATTGGCTTAACATTAAGTTTTTCATTTGTTTTCGTACACGTACCTACGTAATCGAACGACTTGCAAAATTTTCTTAGTCGGTTTTTACGACAAACACGAGATGAGTTATGGTGGTGATACCGTGTATTCTTCCTCCGTCACCTGATATGATCACCATCAGGTATTGTAAGGGTTTAAAACAGTACCTTATATGTTTACCCAGTGCCTAGTTATCTACGTAGTGCCAAGCTTACCTACGTGCAGACACACATACCTAATGAAATAGCGTAATGGATACAGTTGTAGCGGCGCCGGATCTACTTGTGTTGTTAACGCGTCCTCTCAGACATTATACCTACTATTGCACAGGATGGGAATATGGGACATGGACAGGGTAAGCGTAAACAATACTGTTTGTTCGCACTGTTCAGCTATTATTGAACCTCTGTTGGACATACGACTCAATCTTAGAAATATAACAAGGTAAAGACTTTAGTTTATTTGTAGTTTGAAGACAAACTTCGTCCCATTAGTAGAACAATGTTGTATCTACAAAATGTCTACTTTTCAGTAGAGCGATTTGAAGTTTTGCGCTAGCATTTTTTGCTTATAACTTTTTTACGGAAGACTTTAGCCATGTAATATTTTTACAATGTACATAGATATAAATACAGCTATTATTGATATAATTATTTAGTCTAAAAACTATTCCTGTTCGTAGATAGTGTGTCGCATGTGCATACATAACATTGTACTGCCAACGGAAATAGTTCAGGAGCTGTCTCTTGAACACATGCAACGTTATTTGACCAAATTAATCACGTTGTATGTGCAGGTGAAACAATATTTTACGAAATCCTAAAATTATGTCAATGTTTTTCGTGAAGATGTTTTATATAATACTAGTTTGTCGGCCGGCTCCGCCCGTCTTAAGAATTAACGTAAGTAATGATGTGAATTTTACAAGTATTGAATGCACTTGCACACACACTGCAGGGACGCACCTCCTCCCGTGACGGAGGGTTACTTGGCCTACTAATACCACGCTGACCAGACGGATTGCTATAGGGTTTAATTTCAAGTTTTCCTTCTTTTATTTCGTAAATATAATATTCACGGATAGTCCCTTTGATTTTTAGGACACCCATGGGATGAGATGGGGTGGTGACATATTGTATTCCTACTCCGTTACCACACGGATAACTAAAAGTTAACTAAGCCGAATTTTTATGATTACGACTATAAAGAAGGTACACGTAATTATAATAATTATTGATCACATGAATATGTGCTGGTTAAATTTGAGATCCGGCTTTTATAGACCAAATACACACATCAACTTTGTCTAGGGATATTTGGTATTTACTCAATTAACTCAAAAATTATTGAAGATAACATTCAATAAATATGTTAATATTTTTATACACTAAAATTTTATTTAATTCTAGATTGTAGCCATATAAATGGCATATAGCTACAATCTAGATATTATTTTAGCGTAAATAATGTTTTATTCAAATAAATTAAAAACTTAACTGAACAATAAGCGATTATTAATCTGTTTTTAACTCAGTACTAGTCAGTACATCCAAAAAACATAAATAACGGTTTTTCATGCTTGGATTAAGTTATCCAGGTCTTGGTGCGGTATATTGTTCCATGTCCGACTAGGATGCAAAAAAGTTGCTCTTCAATCGCAATTTTTGCAGGAAAATTCATCAAAGCACTTCTTTGGAACATTTCCTACGTGTGTTTTATGGTTTTTAGTCCAGGTGATTGAGTGATTCAGGATAAGACCGATATGTCGTGGTCCTGCAACTATCTCGATAACACTTTTGTTTTAAACGGATGGGTGTTATTTGCAAAATGTAGTATACGGGGGTAGATTATTGGAACTAGAAGCTCAAATAACCTCGTTAAGCTATTTTTCAGCCGTCATGGTACTTCTGATCAAAACGTACTTAAGTCTGCTTTAAGACCCACACGAATTCCCGTCCAAACCATAATTTTTCCATCGTCGTATGAATAGATTTCCTGAGGATATTGTAGACAGCTATCACATCTAGGAACTGGCCAAACACGCCACGTACGCACAACATGACCTCTTAGTTGTGTACTTTAACACATACTCTCATTGCTTTTTTCAGTCACAAAACTCCTAAAGCTATTTAAATATAATCTAAGCTTTGTACGTAACCAATATCAAAGCACTTGATAGACCCATTTGTTTTGTATTAAATACGTTCCCAGTTTTAGTAGAGTGCTCCTGTCCAAGGTTGTCGTTTCCTTCCTAGATCAGTCCAATTATCGCGACATATTGGCGTGGTATCGCAAGTTCAGAAACAGAGCTATTTGTACCATAAAATGATTGACTTTGAGCTGAGGGAGCGGGAGATGCCATCACAGTACTTTCAGTGTTTGACCGAGTTGGGCAAGATTGAGCAAATTGGGAGCTAGTGTTGCTTCATAGAATTAGACTAATTAGGACCTTCTGAAGAACGTTCTTCGATAGCTTGCACTTGTGATTAAAGTGATATGACAGTATTAGAAACAGAGCGATCTATACCATGAAGCGATTGACTTTGATCAGAAAGTGCACGTAATGCCATCAAGTTACTCTCAATGTTGAACTGACTTGAGTAAGATTTAGCTATAGGTGCATTCGGTTGCTTCACTGAATTGAATGGATCATGATGTTCTTCTGAAAAATATTCTTCAATACCTTGCAGTTTTATCCAGTACTTTTTACGAATACTATTTAAATACGTTTTTTGTCTTGAATGTTTGACTGGCAAGTGGCGCTTTTTTAGCCGACTGCTGGGAAATGTAATTTTATCATAACTCAAGTCAGATTCAATTGACTGATCTGAATATATCAGATAAAAATCACTATAACACTTTGTCTGATACGGAGGTGGTGATAGCATAGGCGTAGGTATACAAATCTTCGATACTATACTTAAAATCGCTGCTATACTGATAACAATGATGCTTCATAACTGGATGCAGATTGAATTTGAAACGGAGTTACAGGACGCAGTTCAGTAAGAGTCGATGGATCCGCTGGTTCATCACGACAAGTAGAACGACGTTTACAAATGTACACACTGCTACCGTTCAACCTATACAGAATCAGTGTAAGCTGATCTCGCATTTGGTTGTACATATTATGAAACCATTGCTCGGCCAGCTTAGACTGTGTATGTGTAGTACACACGAATGTGTGTACTATGAAGTTAGACCTAGATTTTTTTTGAAACACCAATATAATTGTAAAATTTGTTGGTTTTTATGTAGAGTTAGCCGAAAATTAGATATTAAGAATAGCTGCGTACAATTAATACTGTATTTAATAATTTTATAACACTTTTAGATTTCGAATAATGTTTTACAAGAAACTAATTAACAGAAAAAAGTAGCATAAGTGCTTACGACGCACACTTTAAAATATAATTTGGTCGAGTAATGTTTCATGTGTACGTACCGACGAAAAGAAGATACAATTATGCGTAGTAAAATATAATATGTGCATAAGAAACTACAAAATTAGAGAAACAAATAAGACAAGCTTCATTGCATATTAACATGTTAAGAAACTTATCAGTAAAGTATTTTAGTGTATTACACTTAATTTTAAAAAGATGCGGCAACTTGGTAGAAAAATGTTTTATGTGATTTTAAATACTGTCTTTGTGGTAATGTCAATAATTTTGTGTAATAGACCTAAAACAATGTAATTAACACACTAAAATTGTTTACTTTCCATTAAATATAATTTAAATTTATGGATGTTGTATAAATTTTATAAAAATCCATGAAATATGTATTTTACGTATATTCTATTTTGTAAATAATTTTCTTATTACTAATTTAAACGTTTAATTCTCAATAGTAATGAACATCGTTGTGTATGTAAACAAAATAGCAATAATTTAATTGATTTCTGACCGATTTCTGACCATTTTGATCGCTATTGTCGGTTTCCATTGTTACAACACCTCACTCTTGCCGACTCCGTTGAACAATGTGCGTTGTAATGAAGAAACACGACGCACGGAGCCGGGGTGCGCGTTATGTGGTCGTGAGACGTTATTTTAGGTATGCCGCGCGGCAAAAACTTTATTCGAACTTCATAACTTTTAAAATATAGAACAAAAGTTATAAAAAAAATATATCATTAGATAGCTTACGTCATTATGATAACGAATTTACAATAAAATCATTTTTGTTACATGTGATGATACAACAATATTCTACTAATGGGACGACTTGCTAACTAACTTTTTTATCAAATTGCGACTCAGGGGAAGAATGCGAGTCTAATGACACCTAAAGCTAAAAAATTGGTTTAGCCGTTCAGGCTACATACAGAATGTAAATAACACCTAATTGAACGAATACCTATAAATTACAGCCGAAAACATTATTGAATTCGTAGAGAATACATTACGCAGCCTTAGAAATAGAATTTTATAATAGTCTTCTCCTGACCTTGCTGTGGTACTCTTTAAGGGTTGTAATCATGACGTAGTAATGAAACGTACAAGCCAGTACCTAAAATTCAGTGAAAACATTGGCTAACCAGACGTTAACAACAAGTGGAGTACCTAACCATGAGAGTTATGTTTCACAATTAGCGATCAGTTGTTCGTGAGTGTTCACTTAGCAGAGCTTGCTCACGTGAACTGCGTTTACATATTAGTGAACAATCTTGTTAATACTTTGTTAAATTAGCTAACTTGGTTAACGAATTAGAAGTCTTTTGTTTCGAAGGAAATTTATATGTATCTGGTATTTATTTGTTTTTTTTTCTTTTGTTTAAAAACATCTCCGCTCAGGGATCACGAGGATGAAAACTGAAAACAATAATTTGTGGATCGCACAACTCAATCTTGCAGGGGAATCGAACCCATAACCTAATGCAACAGCAAACACGACCTTTATACCACCGGTAGTAAGGTCTATCTCTTATATTTTAATGAGTGAGGATGAGGACAACTGTACTTAAATTAATCATAACAGCCCATTAATATCCCACTGCAAGGACGGGCCTCCTCCAGTGACGGAGGGATACTTGGCCTACTAATACCAAGAAATACGGTTATGAAGGAGTATGCAAAAATTTAATACTTTGACAGTTATTATAATTATTTTGATATTGATAAAAGCCCATTAATGTCCCACTGCAGGGACATTAATGGGCTCCTCCCATGACGGAGGGATACTTGGCCTACTAATACCACGCTGGCCAGACGGATTGGTATAGGGTTTAATTTCAAGTTTTTTTTCTTTTTATTTCGTAAAGATAATATTCACGGATAGTCCTTTAGTTGGTTTCTACGACACCCATTGGATGAGATGGGGTGGTGACATATTGTATTCTTACTCCGTCACCACACGGATAAAGGGTACTTAGATAACTGTTATACATACTTACTTTAATTTTTTTTTGTAAATGCACTAGGTACAGTCACGAGCAATAATATGTACACATTGTCAAATTTTTTAAACTATCTGCACGTTTACCTAGACATTAGAATACGAAAATTATTTCGTAATTTAGAAGAGGTTCCGTACAGCTTTGAGCTAATCTTCGAATATTCAATTTTGGTTTGGCAGAACTTTAGATAACTGTTTTACAAAATGTGAAAAAGTGTACATATTATTGCTCGTGACTGTACCCATGTCATCATAACTGGGTGAAAAACATAAGATATTTGTAAGTAAGAACATACCACGATACGGAACGTACCACTTGTGTTAACGGGCGACACAATTTGGTTTTGATAACATCTTGCTTTTCAATTTAGTTTCGGAAGGATGCCCGACTTAGTTCGGGTTATAACGAGCGTCGAATCGTAAATCTAATACTTGAACCCACGCTAATAGTAGTAAAGTATCTTTATTTGTACTTACCTACATACAGAGGTAAACTAATATGGGAATGTACTTATCTATGTTTTTATTGCAATTAGTTGTTTATTGGACCTTAAATTGTCAGAAAATTATTAAAATAAAGATACTTGTACTGTGATAATATTTACTATCTTATAATTCGTGTAGTTCTTCACCATAAGCTAATATTAGTATGACATTCAAATCTAGAAAAAATCCCAGTACCTAGTTACCAATACCTCACCACAGTAACGAGACGGATTGCTTCAGCAGTGATGTTTACGTAGTTTCACTTTCACCATTAGTAGACTTTTACGACATCTTTAGAACACTAAGAGCTATTGACGACCTTTAGTGGCGATTCCCGCTCAATGTAAATATTTGTGTGCATGAATATGATTGTTTGCATTGGTCTAGGTGTTTTACTTGTGTGTAATATGTATGTATTTACAAAAAAAAGTAAGTACATATATAAGTATTTATATCCGTTATTCTGTTACCCATAACACAAGCAAGTTAAGCTTAGCTTACTTTGGGAACAGATGGCGCTGTGTTAAGATGTCTGTGAATATTTAATATTAGGTTGGGGAAAAAGTCTTTTCGTATTTTTGTATGAAAAGTCAAGACATTTTTTTCAAAGTTTATTTACATTTATTTACAATATATATGTACCGTTTTG
Organism: Schrankia costaestrigalis; assembly: GCA_905475405.1. Lineage (NCBI taxonomy): Eukaryota > Metazoa > Arthropoda > Insecta > Lepidoptera > Erebidae > Schrankia > Schrankia costaestrigalis. Next base: position 18,610,044 of record FR997839.1, read on the forward strand.
TTGAACAACTTTCTGCCATTTTGTGGGCAGAGACATTATCCCGTTACTGTAGAAACTTTGGGACTTCTGATCAAAAAAACGGGACAAATAGTTTTGGCAGTCCTCTCTTGAGGTCAACCTTACAGAACCTAAAGAATTCTGAAGAGACCGAAACAGGTGAAAATCTGAAGGCGCAAGGTCAGGGCTATATGGTGGATGCACTAGGACCTCCCAGTCGAACTCTCTTAATTTTTGCTGAGTGGCTAAAGATGTGTGTGGTCTAGCGTTATCGTGATGAAAGACCACACCCTTCCTGTTGATCAATTCCGGCCGTTTTCTCTCGACTGCTTCCTTTAATCTCATCAGTTGCTGGCAGTAAAGATCAGATTCGATGGTTTTGCCGGGCGGTAAAAGCTCATAATGAACAATGCTCTTCCAATCCCACCATACACACAGCATCACCTTATTTCGTGTTAGGCCAGGTTTGGCCAGTCTGTGAAGCCTGGCCAACTTTCGACCACGACCTTTTTCGCACGTTCTTGTCGTACGTGATCCACTTTTCATCGCCAGTTATCAATCTCTTCAAAAACGGCTCGGTTTCATTACGTCTCAATAATGAATCGCAAATGAGTACACGGTTCATTAAGTTTCTTTGAGTGAGCTCGTGTGGCACCCAAATATCGAGCTTTTTTGTATAACCAGCTTTCTTCAAATGGGTCAAAACTGTTTTGTGGTCAATTCCCAGTTCTTCAGCTACATCGTAACTACTAATATGCCGATCTTGCTCTACTCTTTAAAAAATGGCGTCCATTTTATTCGTAACAGGGCGACCAGAGCGAGGTGCATCTTTAACATCAAAATTTCCGGACTGAAAACGTTTGAACCAAATTTGTGCTACTCTTACTGACACTGCATCAGGTCCATACACATCACAAATTTTTTTCACTGCTTGAGTTGCATTTTTGCCTTTTTTATAATAAAATTTTAAAATGTATCGAAGTTCTTCATTAGATTCACTCATTTTTACGGAGAGAAAAACAAATGAAAAATAGCGGGAAACAACTTTTTTTTATTTTTTTCTTTTCTTTATAATGTAACCTTTTTAATGTTACCAAAACCAGCCAGACACAAGTAGTACAGTCAAAGAAATTTTATAATAAGTTTATACCTACGTTATGCGAAAAGACTTTTTCTCCGACCTATTATTATAAATTAGTTTGAGGGTAAAAAAATTAATCAAAAACAATAAATTGATTACAATTTTATTTAATAAAGCGAAATCTATACATACTGATCCTCATCACACAAACAACTGTGAATGACATACAATAATTACATACAAATACATATAATAAAAAGAAGTTGGGCAACTTTCTACTATCTAAAGACACTTTCTGTGCTTATTCTTGTCCATTAACTTCCCTTCCACTTTAGAATATAATATATGATCAATAATAAAATGTTGCAAAATAGTCAGGCAACAGTTGCCCCACATTTAGCCAACTATTACCAAACAACGGAGCTGCAATAGTTACCAATAACTGTAAAATTGTTTTCAAATCTGACGATTTTTACTAGTAAGTATAGGTACCCTGCTCTCGTATAGTTGACCAACTGTGACCAGACAGTTAAGTTACAATTGCTAGATTATTTTGCATTGTATTTCGCACAAATGACAAAAAAAATAAAGCACGTATTATTAACGAATTATTTTTACATTTCAGTCAGGATCATGAAAATAATTTTCGATGCATTTGACTAGTAAAGACTCATTTTTCATATATTTTGTTTTTAAATTATTTCGTGCCACTAAAAGTTGCCCATAAATATCTAAGTATCGGACACCACAATGGATATTTACTCTACCATGGAATGTATTATACAGTAAAAATGTTTTATCTAGAAAGAAAAATAATGAGATTTTTGTCTTATTTCTATAATACCACTACTTTGTCGTAAACACTAAAGTGCTTTATAATATTTTATCGAATTAGACCTTTTGTTAATATTTTTTACAATTTTTGATTAATTAGATGAAATTAATTATACAAAAAATAAATAGGTATAGAGGGACTTATCAAATTAGAAATACGTGAAATAAATGTATTTATAATATATTTTCAATAATAATGATTAACTATTTAGTAGTTACCTAAACATTTTCAATAAAACATGTTTTGCACGACATCATGTATTATATCACTTTAAAACATACGATAGAGGCAAATATTTAATATTATTTGCAAGATAGGACAGAGTAGGTACATTTTTCTAATAAGTTATTCCATAATCCACCCTATCAATCAATACCTGGATTTACAAAATACGAGTAAATATAATAAGTTTACAAAACCATAAACAAAAGTTCCAATAATAAAAACCTCCTTTTACAATCAAAATTATTAAAAAAAAACAAATACCACAGACTATAATATTATTACGCTTAACACTTTTATCAGTCCTCCGTGCGATGGCACCTAAACAAGACAACAACTATGTGATATCTAACGAAAAACATTTATTTATAGCTTTTTTTACTTAATATTTAATTATTTATTATAAAAATTCAAATATATAGGTATTTAAACAGTTTACCATTTTGAACATTATATTAGCAATTATTGCAACATTGCGACCATGTCACTGATTCAAGACAGAAGTTACATTAAAAAAAAATTATTTAGTGGACAATGTTATGTATTTGTCGAAAAAGCTTTAGGATTTAAACATGGGAACCTTGAACAAAGAATACACCCGCTACCCGCCAACTACTTTCAAGATTTACATCTGCGCACCCATTAGCAACAACTTCAACCCAGTCGACTTAGCTTGCGCGTATTGTATAGTTTAAAAGAATATATATTGGAAAAGTTCATTTAACAGGTTACCTGTACCGCCATATAAACACAATATTAAAATAATGTGTATGTATCATATATATACGTACATTATACAGGGTACGGTAAATATGGATACACATTTACACAAATAAGTACATAATAAGCACCTTCCATCTTGTATCAATATATCTATTATTTATAACCATAATGCTACCCGACAACGCAGTTAAAAATAAGTACATCTTCTCTTATTACAAGTTTAATTGTCATGAATAATTTGTATAGAGGCTGACACTACAACTGATTGGTGATACAGAGATGTGTAAAAAGTAATGCTGAGGTTTTTTAAACAAAATTCAATTATTTTGAAAGGGTCCATCACCATATCACTATAAAATCTCTCAATAAACATTCAAGATATATTATTAAAACCCACATAATACAATATAATAATTACAAATAATAATCATTTCTAATAGCATAACACTGCTAATCATTTTTGTTCAACAACCTAACAAAGGTGTAACTGAGATATTTATTATACAATAACTTTGTCTCTTTTTTTCTTTGTTGAGGCAAATTAGGGTAGTTTAATATTTTTAGAAGTAAGATTAAAAATTAAGTGCTGCCTTTTAATTGGTAATGTTTATTTTGTTTAAAATATATGCCATGAAACAAGGCATCAAACATCATATAAATTAAACCACATGCCTCTACTCAGCCAGTACCTATATTATTCTGTAATTACCAAAACCAAAAATAACTTAAATTTATATATTTATAGAGATGTCACCATAGGCTGCTGTAACCAACTTGTAGGAGAAATGCCTCTGACAAAATTCTAAATAAAGAACCGCTCACTATACTGCCAATTCATTAAGCTGTTTGTTAAATAAACGTTAAGATATGCATGTCACAAATCGCTAATTGATAAATCAATTCATAAATATCCAATTTTACAGTGTAAACCGACATCTTTATGGCACTGACGGTGTTTCATAAAAGAAAACCGTTCTGACAAGATCTGTGCTATAATCAAATATGTGAAAATATCAGCCAGCATATAAGTAAAAGTAAAATTTCTCAAAGGGGACTCTCTGATATAAATCTGTGAACGCACACAATGCACATCTACCATTTGTGACAACTTCGATCAAGTAATATAAATTTCATAAATTATAGGCATTACCACTGAGGAGAAAAACTAATGGACAATCTTTATAGAGGTGATAATTTTCCTAACCGTTTTAAATACACAATCTCTACCAGTTGTAATCATAATTAATTCCCTCATAGTATATAGTCAGTAAACACCTGTCTTTATAATAAAAAATAACAACAATTTTAGACAAATCAAGTTTTTAAATTAGATGTTGCTATAACACCAATATTTATTCTCGTGTACCATTTCAATAATAACATTTAATATGCTGCTTCCAAACAATTATCACTTACATAAAATCTATTAAATAACTAATATAGGACATGTAATTATAAAGGATATGTAAAAAGGCTTATAATTGTTTATAATAGCACTATTGAACGAACATTTAACACAGTTACACTTAATAATAGCATAATATTTCATTTCATTAAGATGCTCTTTAAGGATAATTTGAAGTATATACAATATAAAAATAAAAAAGCTAACATTACAGGGAAATGTCGAGCTGCGTTCATTAATTAATAATACCTTAAAATGTCCCATTAATGTAATGACCAATGTGTATTTAATTCAATTTAATGAATTAACTTTCAAACAACAAAACATAACATACAGTTATAAAATTGTTCAAGTGTTTTCAGATAAGCGCTATCTATTGATAACAGATCAAAAAACAAACCAACGCTTAACTTTTTGAACTCAATTATTTAGAAACATTACATTTTATTCGACATAATATTCTTTTACGCTATGCTGTAATGTATAAACTATCACTTTTAATGTCATCCTAGAAGAATTAAATATTAAAATGTGTTAACTAAATATAAAACTATTATAAAAAAAAGCTTATAGCTGCTATAATAATAATAATATAGTATTCATTAAAGAACTATTATGAATTTTATAATAGAAGATAATTTACATTTCTTGAAACGTAAAATATATCCTCAAAATTAATTTATATAGATGCCCAATAAAACTTTTATTTAAAAATTTCATATTTTACATCAAGTACTAAATCTTGATGATTTTTTAAATGATTTTCTAATAAATATATTATGACGACAATATAACAGATCTAACTTATAAACCTCCTAAAACTGTAAGTACATCAATAACTATAAAATAAAGATAAGAGAGACTACACAGATGGCATAATATACTATTAATTAGTAGTACAGATTACAAATTCCTTGATATTTTTATCATTGACATTTTGTCGAATTCGAATTATTAATTTATTCAGAGAACGTAACACAAAGTTGGTGATGTTAGGTTACTTCTTAGTTTACAAACTTGAAGTAGAGTTTCAAACCTTAAAGATGAAATCAACATTACAAAATGCGATTAAAAGAATAATAACTGTGTACCACATAACTCAAAAGAGTGTATTTTTATATAAATTGCCCCAGTTCAAAAGAAAACAAATATTATATCAACCAGACAAATAAAATTTTAACATAATTAAAATTGCTATTTATTTTTGCTCAGACTTATATAATATTAGTTTCCACCGGAACTAGAGCAATAAGTAAATCGTTACTTATTCAGTGTTTTAGACTCTAATTTCACATCACACACTACAAATAATTATTTAAGCATTGCTTAATAGTTATCTATAAATTTATATTACACAATTATTCTACTATTACTTTCTTGATATTGCATTTAAATCGGAAGAAAACATCTTATGATTTATGCTATTTTAGTTGATATTATTTAATTTGTATATGATTTCCATACACAATACTACGACCAATAAGTATTATTTTATTTGCAAGTTCATAAATTTATATTAATTACATTTTTCGTGTAATATTGTATATGAAAATTAATTATCACATACTTAATACAATTATTACTGTAATGATTCAAAGATTTGTTAACGTTATACAAAGTTTTAATGTTATATTACTAACAAGACTTAACGATGTAATACTCGCACGGCCATCTAGAAGGAATATTATTTTTGTGATGGCAACATTCAGATCAATCAGTGTTGCCAGTATTAAATATGAATGTTCTACTAAAGGAGTGTGGCGCAGTGTTCAGTAACTTACTCGCTATTGTTCCTGTGACCTCTTGTTTAAAGTGGTTTTATTCTCCAGTGTCGACCCAGCTCGCTTCTTCGGCTATTCTGTCTAGGCAGTTGCATAGGAACTGGTACTGAAAAAATATATTAATTAATTAGAAGATAAAAAAGTACCTAAGTATAGTATTTGTATGTTGCGAAATATCTGTATAATAGACAATTTAGAAAAAAGAAGTTGGGGATTTTTATCTAAATTATTATTTGTTCGATTTTTATTTATATATGGAACTGTTTGAGTATTTTACTTTTTGTAGGTTTTGAGTAGGTCAGATCTTTAATTTTATACAGTTTGTGAGGGTTGTGATTTTTCATGTAGTTTTGCTTATTGAAGAAAAAGTTTAGATAATTGAAGATTATGTCATGGCTTAAAAAAAGAAAATAGAAATAAATTGTAAATTTAAGAATCCTATAAGGGCGCTGGTACACGCTAAGAAAATTTACCGTGTCTGCGGCAGACAAGACAAATTTTCGTCTAGACGTTAAGAATTTTGTCTTTTCCGCACACGAAAATTTTTCGTGTCTTCCGCAGACAAGATTTTTTTCTTATTCAACGCCGGCAAAGTGTACACAGGTCATGTTTAGAAACGACACGAATTCTTGCGTAGGTCCGGTGACTTTTCTTAGCGTGTACAAGCGCCGTAACAGTTTTGAAAGGGAAAATCAAAATCAATTATTACAAAGTATACTTACATATGGCGTATACAGCGTGATGGTTCTTTCGCGTTGATCGTCTCGCTCGTACGTGAGCCTCAGCGCGGCGGCTTCGTCATCGGCGCGCCACTGCAGGATGTCCTGGCGCGGCACGTGCGACGCCAGGTCGTCGGGCGCGCCCAGCGTGACGCCGGGCCAGCCCACGTGCAGCGCGAGCGCGGCGTCGTGCGGCACGTCGGCGCGCGCGGGCGGCAGCGCCACGTGTCCGTAGCCGGGCAGCGCGCGCGCCAGGCCGAGGTAGTCCTGCGCGCGCCGCACGTCCTGCAGCGCCTTCAGCTGGTACAGGCGCGGTCCGGCGCGACACACGCCGCGGTTCACGTCTTCTACGCTCTGTGGGGAAGAAACGAAATGTTTTTAATTCATAACTTAAAAACTAGTGTACTACTGGTGTCACAGGGTAGCGTTCAGATATTCTACGATCTTTTTAATGCGTTTGATTCTGTTGACCGTCTGACCCATTTACTCCGAGTTTCACCAATACTTGGACTTACAGTCGAAGTGTTTTGACAACAAACTATCTAAAAAACTACTTTACAAACAAAATTGTAACTATTAATGTATATAACGTTAAGTCCAATAAACAACCATCAAAACAGGCGTACCCCAAGGATCAATTTTAGGACCTTTTCTCTTTTTGACTTAAATCAAATCTTGTATAATCGAAGCACAAGCTACAGTATGATTTGCAAATGATATATAGCTAATAAACAAGTAAATCGACTTATTAAAAATGCGAATTAATGTTATTAATAATTTGAATAATTTCAAATACTACCTAAGGGAACGATTCAAATATGGGGTTATTGTAATTGTAGTATCTAATATTAGAAGGATAGAACGAATGATTTACCATACCTGCCAAAATATAAAAGCAGCTGCCGTAGCGTCTTCGGCGACAAGCGTCATTTCTGTGTGAGGATTGAACAGCCACTTGCGTATCGACAGACAACTGCTGGACGCCGTCGAGTAGTTCTGTATGTATAGTGAGTGAGGACATTCGTTAGGTTGCAGTTTTCTTTCTGAAAATAATAAACGAATATTGCGTAATTTAGAATAGAAATACAAAATTATACAAAGTGTTCAATATAAAGTAAAATGTTCGCTTTATAAAAAGGAATTGACAAAAAAAATAATCTTAAATCAAATGTCACTTCTGAACCCGGCGATAAATATTAAACATCGACTTTTGAAAAAAGACAATCGGCTGATTTCGCCTTCGTAGAGCGTTATCTCTGTCGCACGAACAGTTCTCTGTCTTACGGAATGGATTTCCCAACTGATTTATTATTTCTACGAAAACAAAAGAACATGTAGTGTATTATAATACTCACCAAAATTATACTCGACAATTTCAAATAAATAAAAATACTTCTGTACAGATTTGGACAGGCCAATCTTTTCACAAACGGCCCGGTACACATCGTCGGCGTTCGTAGACTTTAGCACGCTGACCGTTACCACTTCTTTGTCTGGTAGTAACACTTTCAAGTCTACAGGGGTCGGGTTCGATGAGTCGTCGGAATCTGTGAGGAATTCTTGCACCGCATCTGATTCTGCTATTACTCTTACTGCACATACCTTGGGAAATATATATTGTTTATATAAGTGGTTGTGGTGACGGAGTAAGAATACAATATGTCACCATCCCATCTCATCCCATGGGTGTCGTAGAAACCGACTAAGGGACTATCTGTGAATATTACCTTTACATAGAAAAACTTGAAATTAAACCCTATACCAATCCGTCTGGCCAGCGTGGTATTAGCAGGCTAAGTATCCCGCCGTCACGGGAGGAGGCCCGTCCCTGCAGTGGGACATTAATGGGCTGTTATGATGATGTAAGTAGTATTTCTGAATTAATTTTTTAATGGGTATAGTATTTATTAAAAGTTCGTTGTTGGTATCACAGAGGCGATTAAGGGACAAACTACACATACAATAAAATGCTGGAGAGGAAAAAAAACGTAAAGAAACCCAAATAAATACGTCTGGACAGTAGACGCTGCTTGATGGAGTGGCAAAAGCAGGTGCTGGCAACACTTCCAGCAGGTGGCAAGTGCCGATTCTCTTCCCAGAACCTTTACACTTTTGACATGACCCTGTCCCATGTCCAGATACGCTAAGTTTAACTCTGGGAAAAACAACAAGCGTGTCCTTAAATCCTATATCAATTGACAAATTGAAATAACCCGAAAAGAAGAAATACAATGGAAAAAATTGGTACTCTAGGCGGGACTCGAACACGAGTCTCTGAACTATACGCGTCTAGCGACATGATCAACTAGGCCACTCGAGTACCCGTCTCAAATACCAAATTTGACCATTGCTATAACGGCGCCGCGCCGGGCCGCGACTTAGAACTTAACTCGGATGGCCTAGTGGTCATGGCGCTGGACGCGTCATTCTTCTTTTCGGATTTTTCTAGTTTACCTAAACACTTTATAGGTAAAAAAATATACCTATATATATACTTATTGAAATAATACTAAAAGATTAGTCCTTGCAGTGCATCTTTTATGAGTGTATCAGTGCTCAACAGTGGAACAGGAAATCATAATTTTTAGTTTTTTTTTAAATATAGTTTTAAATATTTACCTTTTCTAAATACTGTTCAAGACCTCTTCTTCGTGCATCAAGTTGTTGTTCGCTAAGTGTAAATGGCCATTTGCCTGGCAACTTTGGAAAATTAAAACCTAGAACAAATATTTTTTTTCATTTATATTTATTTAATCATTCATACATACCAAAATAAACCTATGTACCTACTTATGACTATGTACCTACTTATGACTATGTACCTACTTATGACTATGTACCTACTTATGCATTATACTCGTAGAATTTGACTTTTATTACAATCATAGCAAGTATTAAAACTGATTGATAGATTGTACAAGCGTTTATTATAATCGGGCCTATCATTAACCCTTAACAACCTAGCACCTGTTTTTGTCACACAACCACCTAGCACAGGTCTGTGAGACACCGGAACAAAATGATTCTCGTTTTTTAAACTGTGAAAGGTTATTATGAATATTGAGTTAAAAGTTTATTAGTAACATATTAAACTATTGATTAGGAAATAATGGCACAAGATAATATCAAAGGTTTAAAAAAAATCTTAATTGAATAATAAACAATCCTATTTTTTTGATTACAAAGTAACATATTTGGAAGATAAGACTTATTACAGTAATCCCACGAGTGGGTACATCTTTGTACTTTTTTTTGAGATAATTAAGAATCTATAAACATAAAAAACATCAAATTATCTCAAATAAAATAAAACTTGAGTAAAATTGCAAGATCTAAACATGCAGTTTTTCAGGACAATTAATACAAGGTTTATGTAAGCATTTCAAGCAAATAGGTGCTCTGTATTCAAAACACATGTATTGTTTTTTACTTTTTGTTTTTGTAGTAACATGTAGAACAGTTCTAACATACTGTTAACTTTTATTTAGCACTATTTCTTGAAGGAGTTACTCTTGGAGTGGTTCCTTTGTTGCTGTCGAGAACGCAGCAAATAGTCATTCTGATATCACGTTGCAATTTCAAGTTCTTTGCATGACGCTCCATATTTGATCTAGTGTTTAGTTTATTTCAATATACTAGTTTCACACTTCCTCTCTCCTGCACTATAATATACTATAGCGGTGTTGATGGAAAGAAAGAAGGGGTCAGAGGACAAGCTATTGCGCCTTTTACAGAAAAAAATCCTTTTTCGAGTTTTCAATTGCACTTTAGATACCTTTACATATCAATCTTCAGAAACAAACTGATCAAGAACTGTCGAAGATAAATCAGTTTTGGTCAGTACATTTATGTTGTTTTTCATTTTAGTTGTCTTTTCACATTGTGAGTCTGACTCGCAACTGCGTTCTAACGCTTCCTCTAATCATAAATCTACATAAAAATCACCCCGTTCATCATTTGGTACTGTTTCGTTGTCCTACCTTATTAATAAAAATCTTTTTCCAAACCCCGCTCAATCTTTTTTTACATTGAAAGTCATTTTTAAATAAAATAGAAAAAAATACTTAATTCTAAAATAGTCACGTAACCACCTAGCAGTGGTCTCTCAGACCCCGGGCGAAAGTTTTTTACTAACCAGAGCAAAACTTACGGACATAAAACCGTGGAAAGAGCTTGTGTAGCTCGGAGAGGGGCTAGGAAAAGGTACCGGAACGAACAGGTTTATACGAAACTCGGGTGCAATAATATTCAAGTTTTAATATTTGGTGGTGTCTGTCAGACCTATGCTAGGTGGTTAAGGGTTAATAACGTAAAATAAAACAAAAACACATTAGTTATATCTGAGGCAGCTGTTATTGCTTCTATTTGTAGAACAATACATATAACTGTGGCTGTTTCTCATTGTACTCACTGAAATACATCTATAGGTACATTCCTTTATATATTACTGTTGATCCCAAGCTAATTTGTCTGTATCTCTGCATTAGAAAAAAGAGCCTCACCTTTTTAATATTGGTTTTACGTGCCTTAAAATTTGTGCTCTAACCTTCGGAGGAAACAAAATGTGCCTTATTTTTGAACCCGAGGAGACCATAGACAACTTATTAAAATGTTTTTAGAAAATTTTAAGACTGATGGAAAGATTCATGTCTGCATAACATACAAAGATTTTCACCTGTGTTCTGTATCCAAAGCTCCACAGTAACCATTTATGTAATAAGCTAATTGAATAAGTAAAACTCACCTAAAAACTCTTTCCTCAGCTGTTGATGTAGCGCAGCAAATTCCCTATACCTTCTACTACAAAGATGTCTGCCGGCCATGTGCACGTTGAACGCGACGAAGGACCTGCCCGTGTTCCTCTCCATGACGATCCTGTAGTCCGGTATGGAGACAGGCAGTGACCGCTTGTCGGTGTAGTCGTACCGTTGGTAGACGGTCGCTCGGGAATTGGCCGCGCCGCCGATGACGCCCACAGGGGCCGTGCCATCGTCGCAAGGTTCTAGACGTTCTGCTTCCTGGAAAATTATTTTTGAAAAGGTTTACTTTAAGAAAACACGTGTAGTCAGCGGTACAATAATGGCGATGGAGTAAAGCCATTTTACGACTAAAATCCGTCGTCATCATACGAGGACTGTTTTCATGCTTTTATACTACTTTCTGACCTATTTCCAGTTTCGCTTCTCTTGCCTAAAGACCTCCCATAGACTTCTCATAAGGTGTTACCTAAAACTGTCATATCTCAGCATTTCCAAATTATTTTACCATAATAATATTTTTCATAGGTCTAATGACCTTTAACAGTATTCTTTCAAAGGGCTTATTAGATGATGATTAATTATAAGAAACAAATAAAAATAGCAAAACATAACTTACCCGAGGCGTAACAGATATAACAGTAAGCGTGAGACAGTCTCCCCCAGACTTGATGAGGTCTACCACTTGTCTGTGCGTTGATCCTTCTACGTTCACACCATTTCTGTAACAATACGAGGTTTATATTGAGTTATCATAACATGAGGTAAATAGTTATTACAAGCTGCAGTATGAGGACTACAAACTTAGGAAGGCATTGGAATGTTTATCAGAAAGAGAAGGTAGGTACAGTATGTATGACTTATCTATATTATTGGTGTAAATGCCCTGAAATATGTACAAGCCACGAGGCCTGTCGGGGTAGCATGTAATGCAGGCACCTTCAGTAACTCCGAATAATAGGTAGGTACACCGTAGGTATTTTTTAGCTGCCTGCTGGAGTTGAGTCTTTAGGTAGAAGGCCTCTAAAAAATTTCCCACGTTAAAAAAATATGTAAATGTACTTAATTCAAGTAATACGTAATTATAAATTAACATAATGTTTTGTTAGTACAAGTTAATACCCATTATATCTATACTAATATTATAAAGAGGTAAAGTTTGTGTGTTTATGACGTTGTAGGGGCTAATCTTTGGATCTAATGAACCGATTTTAATAATTCTTTCCGTGTTGAATAGTCTATTTATCGAGGAGTGTCATAGTATCACGCTATGATGACTAATAGGAGTGGAGCAGTAATGAAATATGTTTAAAAAAGGGTACGCGTTTTTTTGCTCTCCCAACGAAGTGGGCACGGGTCAGCTAGGAAAAAAATAAAGCAAAATAATTATTCAAGCTCATTGGACACAGGAACTTATTTTTATTACTGTATGAACTTTTGTGTGTACTTATTTAAGATCGAAGAAAGTCGTAAGAAAGTCTAGACTCAGGACAAGTATTTCTGTAGCGCACAAGCCTAATATTATCCGGGCGCGGAGGGTACATGAATGGCACACAGGATAAATGAAAATATGTGGGCCAGTTTCTTTCTACCATTTCTATTTCTAATTCCATGGTTAGGTTTCATCATACTTACTAAAAAATATTTTACTTGTATAATATTATTGAACCCAGGTCATTATATTCTATCGTACCTATACAGCCTAAAGGGATGATTGCCCACCCTTGCGTAATACGTGTACGTGTTTCTATTCGGGGTAGTTAGCCGTCCTTGACATTTCTAAACTCACATTTTGGTATACAATATTTAGTTTATTTCTATAATTAATTGGGTTATTCGGTGACGTAATGCTTTTATTAGGTATTTGAAAATGTAGATTGGTAGTATTAGTGTAGTAATTGATTAGTAAGCCAGGATAATTAATTTATATGAAAAGTAGTTCATACTTAAATATTTCTTAAACTTTATCAACTTTTTGGAAAAGAAGTCATCATTACAGAGTGGTTGAGGGAAACAATTTCTTTCAGATTCCTTCAGATTTTAAACCAAGACTTTCTGCTTATCGGTCTACAAGGTACAGATGAAACTTTCTAACGTTTATAGGAGTAATTTGGCCCACTGAATTCACAATGGTTTGGCGCATTGTTAGGAGTGGTTCGTGTTTATGGTTTTTGCCCCGGGAGTCCATCTGGTCTGATTATGTTGTTAACATACTCTACGAAAAAGATAAAAGGAAAATTTGACAACTCTACACCAATGCGCCTGGTCAGCCTGGAATCAGAATCAAAAATGTCCTCCTTCCCTGCAGATATAATCAATTACACACTTGAATATTTATTATCACAATATTGTGAATGTTATACATAATGTTGTGTAATGACACAGAACAATATTTATATCTGTTACTTCCGTTGTTTAGTTTACAAATATACATACAACGAACGCATGTACGTATATCAAACTAAGTTACTTTGTATACATTAAGCTTACTCAATTTCATTATGTTTTGCACTCTATAATGTTATGTAAAGATCTTAGATTATGGTAATGATACAATTATGTGGCCTATTAGACACGACAAAATGATAATAACGTGATAAATACGTCGAAAATCACTAATAAGACAGTTTATTTGAATTCATTGTTAAACTTATTATAAGTGGCCATTTTTATTACTATTCTGAACTAAGCAGCAGTACCTGGTAACATCAAGGAGTATCTTAAATTTACATTTTTTGAATAAGTACCCCATGGAAGCTCTAGACGGGTACAAGTAGGTACGACTTACACAAATTTTCAAAATTATCCTGCAACGGGCGTCGATTTGGTGATATGACTAGGATATGATGATGAACCAAGATTACCTCCTATCCTATCTTTACAGCTGCAGATAATGTGAAGATGAGGTAGTTGTTTGTTGCATGAAATATAACGACCTTTGCCCTCTTCGAAATTATGTGTAGGCGAGATTGAATACGTTTTGTTCTTGATAAATTAACTATACAATATTTACATTCGTTTGAATCTTCCATACAACACAATAAGACAACAGTCACTGGGTATAGTAAACAAGAAATAAAAACAACATTTATTATTCGGCCAAGTTGTAAATTTTCCGGTGGATTTTTTAGAGATCGCAAGTTTGATTCCCGCATAAATTAAATATTGGTGTTTGAGAACATAGCTGTTTGATATTTCACTATTTATCGGCAAGCTGCTAAGCGCGGGGGAGAACAATTTATATATGTATTTGTCAATTGCTTCAGTTATTATATATTGGCAACTATGACAAACGAGTAAGCAGTCCACCTGATAATAAAAGTTAACTACAATTTAGGTAAACCAGGAAAGCCAATGCACAGACAGGGCGCTGCCTGCCACAAGATTAATGAAGTATTTTAAGACGAAACGGGTTAGTAACTGTTACGTTACTTTTTGAAGTAGATCTCCTAAGTCAAGGAGAAAATGGAAAATTACTTCAGGCATTTTTCTTTAGATAATGATCTAAAATTTCATTCTACATAAGTACACTACTTCCAATTCGATTGAATCGAACGTAAATTCTCTCATTGAACACACCACAAAAATGACAATTAAAATAAGTATATCAATAACTTAAAAGTACCTAAATACTTACTTATAACATTATCGCTAAGTCATCGTTAACATTATTAATACACAAATCAATAATTTTGATACCTAATCATAATAATATGATAAAGGTCAGCAGCCTTAACAACTCATTTTACTCGTTTTTACTAGTTTTTGTTAACTTATGTCATTAAATCAAGTCATTACTTTTAACCAATTGATCCAATAGCATGTTTTAGCATAAATTTGTATCTCCTATGTGAAATAACAGCAATTGTAAATGGGCTCCAACAGCCTAGCTAACGTAACACATCAATCAATACACTTTAGTTACAAAGTGTTGTCTTATTACAAGGGATTGAGGTAGTAGGAGTTCTAGATTTATGTGTGTAAAAGGTCTATTTAGGTATGTACTGTAAATAAGAGGTCATTAAATACAAGTCAATAAGTGAATTGGGTTTTCACTGATTGTCACAAAGATATATAAAGAGAGAGAGCTATCCATTTCAATTTCTTCTTTCTACGCTACGATTGAAAGTCTTAAAGTTTTTAAGACATAATTAATTGAATTGAGTTTAGTGACAATATTTACTACATATTTTCTCTAATTATATTTTGGGCTCTGATTGGAGTAGTGTTCAAGGCGAGCAAATGTCAGAGCTTAACCCTTCTTCTTATACCACAGTTTATAGAACTTTAAGCTAACCTCATACACGGCCAAATCAGATTTATACTGAGTTTGGTTTCCAACACAAAAAATGTCAATGTTCATAGTTTGTGCGACTGATTTTATCTTATTTTTCTTACATAGTATGCATGAATATGTATAGTTATCTGATACCGGGACTATTATCCTTTCCGTTCACTTAGTTGTAATACTTATGCAACAGTGTCAAAGTTCAAGATAATAATATATCATATACAGTGTATAGTGCATACTATCAGATGAGTAACGACACACCAGGTAAAATTCTGCTGTTTTATGCTAAAAATATACCTTTCGCTAGCTCCAACCAAGATTCGATTTTACAGCTCCATTTTAACTGCGCCGCACGTTGCCAGCATGATTATAAAAATACAATTAATTTACAAAACAGATGTTGTTCGAACAGATCAGAGAAAATATATCGAGTATATTTACCCAGTATTCAATACTGACTCCTCGGTTTCCAGATCGTATACCTCGAATCCGGAACAATAATAGAAACAATAACGAAACTTTCCGACACCTCCTCTGTGCATTTCTGACATCTTGTTATACAAGGTAACATTGACACAGCGCAGTCACAACAATTACAAATGTTTTACACAAGTTTCTATCAATACTGTATACACTAAACCAGTCTCCGAAAAGTTTTTATTGTTCACAGTAGTCGAGTTCAGCTTCAAAACCCAGCCAAAGCTTTGGTTCTGACAAGCACTAGTTAAAACTTTTCCAATAGTTTCCAATCTTTGTCGTTGTCCACAAAGCATTCAGCTGTAACAGTTCTTTATATCCTTGTTGATTGCATTCACACTATTGTTATATTGTCTAACACTTAAGTTCATCGTGGCAGTAGTTAAACTTGCAGCAGCTCTTGAATCAAGCTTAAAAATAGATATAGATTTGTATAGATGAGGCTTATATTAAAAAAGCTAACACATACTATTCGACTGATAGTAAAAATAGTCAGTTAATCAAAACTAGTTTCATCAATGTTTCTGTTATAACACAACCCCAGAACTTCGTCAACAGAAATTGATCTCTAACTCCTTGCAGCTGATCAACAGTATAAAAATCCGGTACAACTTACAATCAGAAACCTACATCTTATTGCACAACTCACGAATTCAAACAATTATATCAATAAAGAAACCAAAATTTTCAATCACATAATAGAATATAATTTACTTTAGAATTACACGCGCGTATCGAAACACTAACATACCGCTAATGAGTATTAATTAGATACAGTTTAACAATAAACATTGATACTTGAATTGCGACGTTAAGTAATTGGTTACTCGCCGTGATGATATTAGATTGGATGCAGTATTGAACTTTGTGCAGCAGTGACCCCATATTCATTTATAGTATTTATTATTGTCCAAATATTAAGGTATCAACCTACAAGTATCTCGAGAGTGGTCTGCTTCTTGTCGTATGTCTATCGTCTTTACAGTTAGCAGATTGTAATCTTTGCAAATTACCAAATCTGGCATTACAACTGGCGTTTGTGATCGGGACCGATAATAAAACGTGCCTTCTGAAAACATTCGTTTCAGACAATCAAATAGATTCAGACCGGCATGATCCATTTCATAGATTTCGTACCTAACCATTTTTATGGATAACAGGTGCTTACCATTTTATTTTACATACCCTTGTGCAAGCACATATTATATTGCCTTCGTATTAGTTGATGAGAAGTACCCCGTAGTTTATTTGCCAGTCTTTTTGCGTCGTATTTAAGCAATAGACAAATAGTATTAAATGCAATTACATGATTTAGAGTATCGAATGTCTCGGCCTCAGATAAGCATAAAATAGGTTATTAGATTATTGATGCAGTCGTGAACTATTTTGTCATTAACTGGTTTGCGCTCGTGCCATTATGTGCCTAGTACTTGCGAGGGCTAAATAGAACAGAATGTGAAACTTTTACTAATAAGCTTAGCCTGTTGCAAATGTTTAAGGGTTCTTTAAAACAGTGACGACATTTTTAACGCGCCTTACCTTTAACCGAAAACATTGAACCGAAAGGCAATTTAAGAAAAAAGGAAACATAAAAATTATTGAGCTCTTGTAGTCGAGACCATGTAAAAAAGACCTTAAAGAGATAAGAAAACGGAAGAAAAACTTACCCTGTACCCAACAAAGGAGATCGTTCCTTCTCAATGTAAAAAACTTTCTTCTGAATGACAGGTTCGTATAAACACTGCATGTTATTAAACATGATTATAATTTTAGTTAAGCTTTATAAGAAAGCACCAACACTCATGGCTGAATCACACACAAACACAACTGATGTCGCAA
The DNA here is from genome assembly GCA_905475405.1 of Schrankia costaestrigalis. NCBI lineage: Eukaryota > Metazoa > Arthropoda > Insecta > Lepidoptera > Erebidae > Schrankia > Schrankia costaestrigalis. The sequence goes on from FR997839.1 coordinate 18,628,171, forward strand.
AAAAATAAGTTTTACGTAAAAAAATATCATAAGTTGTTGTTGTGGCAAGAATATTTGAAAATCAATGTGATCTGCTTTATTTGGATTTCCGATAACCGGTTTGATCAGACATTTTGATAATGCATTGTAAATAAAATGTTATTTTTTATAGGACATGGTGACGAGATAAACAAGTCGCTTGCCAGATCTCGATACCAGATGAAAAAGAAACTCGGCACTTTTAACGCCCAACATAAACTTGAGCGGATTTTTTGAACCAGTAAACCGTTTCGTACAATTTGGAATAAATAAAAAAAATGCCCGTTTTGCAAGAAAATCAAACATATTCTACTAACCTAGAATTTTACAACAAGATCTAAAACATCAAATGAACGTACTAATGAACCTTCTTAATTAGATTACGAGGCGCACCCTAAAGAAGTTTCCACACAAATGAAATGAAAAAAGTAACATCTCTATTCAACCACTTGGATAATTGGTCACGTAATTAGGTTAGACTCTTTCTTTAACATTAAAGTAACTGGAGAAAAAATCTTTAGAGAATTTATTGAATAAATTTAACATTAAAACTCTTTTTCTAGTTTTTAAAGTAATATTTAATAGGCTAAAAGATTAACAGAAAGTGCCTTGTATCTTGGATTAACAGAACGGGCCTTAATATTCCAGGCTTGTTACACCGAGACTAGGTTGGAATATTATGTTAGCAAATCAAAGGTCTTCGCAAGTCTCAGTTCTCCCTGACATAAATAATTAAGCACGTTGAGATAGCTACAAAACTTAACAATACATCGTGGTTAGCATCAAATCGCTTGCGAAATTCGTGATTCGTGTGGGTGGATTTCGATAAAATAAAAATAAAGTACTTAAGCATTTTGGACAAAAGAAACCACTTTCCAATACTGAAATATGATTACTTTCACTTTACTCGCGACAATTTATTACTTTGTTACTCTCTTTTACGTAATTCTTGTAACTAATATTTGCTTCAATATTTTCATTGGCTTTCTTTTGATGTAGCATTTCGGCTCAGATTTCTACATCGCATCGATCAAATCAAAGTATGACATTTCACTCTTTTAAGTAGGGAGTGTAATTAGTATATCAATTTTTAAGTATAATCCACAGTTGAATAACGTAACTACGCTACTCATTAATACAGTTTGAAAACGGTTTTACAAAGCTCTGTACATATTTACATACAAAGACCGTTCCAATTCAATCAATAGCCAAGATCAGACAAAGCATGCATGTCAAGCGTTTGAGTGTCATGAGTTTAGGCACAACTTATTACTTTTATTTACAAGTTTGCTTGTAAGTAGGTATGTATAATAAATATAATAGGGCAAAAAGTTAATGGAGTAATAAAGCCATTAAAAATATTTCATGGATTTTCTAGATTAATGGCATTTTACCTACGATTGGCAAAGTAATCTTTACTTTTAAAGTACACTTCTTAGTAGAGGGTCTTGTAAATAATTTCTTTTCTTGTAGATTACATCTCTTATAGCCGTACCTAATATGTTTATTATTCTCTTTTCAGCACATAGACAGTTTAATAACTCCTAACCACAATATTTAGAAAACAAGACTAATATTTACAGAAACACATTGTTTTTCAAATATCACACGCAAACACACAAATCAAAAATGTCCGACCACGACAGTTAACGTACAACAATTAAACAGAAATGTTGCTATTATTATGTTTTGTACAATACTAATAGATAATGGGTTTTGCAATTAAATATACTTGATTAAATAAATATTGCTATAACCACTTCATAATATAAAATAAATGTTAGTTTCGAAATGTCGGAGTATGGACAGATAGCGCAAAACAGAGATAGGCATAAAAGTCGGTCTAAATACAAAGTGCTTTCAAGTGACGCAGACATCTCGGTCTAGCACACGACATCTCAGAACGGTTGAGAACAGTGCGAGCGCAAATACAGCCAGGTATGGTTAGTGAAAAATTAATGCTTCCTTACACTTGTTTGAAGGACCCGTTATCTTAGGCAAGAAGGAACACATGTTCCAGAATATGATTCGGCATCAGAACGAATTTCCGTAACAATAGGTACCATCTAATCCTCTAGCCGCAAATATCGAGCTAGATGGCGTTTTGTAAAGTGAGAGAAGAACATAATAAAAGATTCGTCGCATCGTTTAAAGTTGACTATAAATAGATATAAACAAAATTCAAAGTTGCAACACCTACTCTAAGCAATCTTCAATACGACCCACGACTGCACCTTGACATATTCTACAACAAAGGTTATGAATGCAACGACAAAAATCACAATACAATATATTAATAGCTATTTAAAATCTAAAAACCCCATCTGCCTGTCTGCTTAATGAACAGGACTTACACTACCTAATAAACGGAAACGAGAAAAACCCCAGCCCCTCTTATGCAGGTGGAATTTTGAAAATTAATATATCGTTGGTATATGAATGAATGAATGAAATAATTTATTTGCTCAAACATGGTATAAAAAATAAAGATATTTACAAAATTTTGTGCGCATGTTCTGCCATATTTTCGGCGTGCAAATGTACAATGTCAATAAAATACATACAATCAGCGTCATGTTTATACAACTTACAATTATTATAAAATTAGGGTTAACAATGTCAAGATCAAAAAATAAAATAAAAAATACCATGTTACTATTACTACTACATTATAAATCAATGACACAAAAAATAGTAAAAAGGAATGATGTCCGTTTTTGAAATAAAAAAAAATAAATAAAAATATTATAATTTGTCCTCCAGAAATTCTTTTACAGCGTAATAGTTTTTATCTAAAAGCAATTTATATAACGATTTTTTAAACAGTGTCGTAGGAAGCTCGGTTATGCTTTTAGGTAGATGATTATATATCTGTACGGACATAGAATATGAATTTCTTTTACACAAGCTTAATTTACTAGGTGGTATACATAGTCTATTTTTATGTCGAGTCCGGCTATTCTCGCGGTCGGCAAACCTCTCATATAATTCTGGATGGTGCTTTACAAAGTTACATATTTCTAAAATATATAGACAAGGCAGGGGTAAGATTTTTAGTTTTTTAAAAAGAGGTTTACAACTTTCTAAGGGATGAGCACCACATATGGCTCTAACACATTTTTTTTGAGCTTTAAATGCTTTCTCTACTTCTACCGAATTTCCCCAGATTATAATACCGTATCTTGAGTACTGAAGATACGTAGCCATTGTATGCAATCAAGGCAGTTTTTATGTTGACAGTTTGACTGATTCGTTTAAGAGCAAATACATAACAATTCACTTTAAAAACAATTTTGTCTATGTGCCTTCCAATTACAGTGGATATCAATAGTTATTCCCAAAAAAGAGCAATCATTCGCATTTGTAATGTGAGTATTGTCTTGGTGTATGTTAAGTTCTTTTGTGTGTTTTGTGTTATATGTTGAAAATTGTACAATGTTAGTTTTAGTTGTGTTTAATTTTAGATTGTTACTTTCTAACCAAATTTTTGTCTCGTTTAGGGCTTTGTTTATGTCGGATTCGAGTTCTTCTTTCTTACTTTTCACAATTAATGTTGTATCATCTGCGAACAGTATGCAATCTGAGCTTAATGCGTTAGGTAGGTCGTTTATGTACCTAACCTAACCTAACCTAAATATTACAACTGACTATGGTTCTGATTGAGTTCACGACACTTCATGCAAGAACCACCCGGCACTTTGTGCTGTTGTTAGGCAAGTCAGACACATTTTCAGATGCAGGGTGGATAAAATTATTTTTAACTTTTTAACCTACACCTTAATATCCGTATGGTGACGGAGTAAGAATACAATATGTCACCACCACATCTCATCTCATGGGTGTCGTAAAAACCGACTAAGGGACTATCCGTGAATATTATCTTTACGAAATAAAAAGAAGGAAAACTTGAAATTAAACCCTATACTAATCCGTTTGGCCAGCGTGGTATTAGCAGGCCAAGTATCCCTCCTTCATGGGAGGAGGCCCCTGCAGCGGGACATCGATGGGCTGTTATGATAAATACACCTTTTAATTATCATTAATAATTATCATTGCATGCAATACGGATCCAAAGAAATTTCATTCCACGTACAGTCAGCCCCAAAAGTCGCTGAACACATTTTAAATTCTAAAACTGGTGAACACTAAAAATGTCATAAGTCAGTGTCGCAACAAGAGCACAGAATAAGCTTTACATACGAAACGACCATAACACGCTGAACACGGTTATTACAAAAGTAGCTGAACCCTAGTATTTTTAAAAGTAACTGATCGCCTAAGATTCCAAAAATAGTTGTACATACGCGTCAATTCGTATTAAAACCTACTTTTTGGGTATTATACTATAAGCATATTTAAAAAAATAAAAACTTTTGGAACAGATAAGTTTTGTTCAAAGAGGTTTAATTACAACGTTTTTTTATCTTGGTTATGGCCTAGGTATACATTTGTCAAATTATTTTACATGTCAATGGACCAAAATTCGCTTTACATCAAGAACACCAAAAGTAGATTGACAGGCAATAACATTGAAAATATGATTTTTTAACCTACTTTTGTATTTAATGATGTTCAGCTACTTTTGGAATACTAGTGTTCAAATACTTTTGTAATAACCGTGTTCAGCGTGTTATGGTCGTTTCGCATGTAAAGCTTATTCTGTACTCTTGTTGCGATTGCCTACTGACTTATGACATTTTTAGTGTTCAGCAGTTTTGGAATTTAAAATGTGTTCAGCTACTTTTGGGGCTGACTGTACATACACGACTACGAAATAATTTACTTGCTGGGGTTTTCCTTAGAAACTACAGCTGGAAATACTTCGAAAGAGCAATGATGAGTTGGGTTGGTGACAATACGTAATCTTAGCCGGAGGGCTAAGATGAGGAGACACAGCCTACCGAAATACCCATATAATGGAAACAAAAATTATGATGAAGTCTTCTTGTGAAAAACTTAGCTGGGCTATTTGTATAATTTTGAGTACCTCTTAAATCGTTATTATGGACATCAAATGCGGCACTTATATTTTACGCGATGACGTCATCGAGTGTAAACGTGACGTCAAACAGATATTGGGTAGGAACCGTGCCTATTTATGGGACCAGTAGTGTACTGTAGGTATAATCATATTTTGTCCTACAGGCTTCAGGCCGAAGGCGATTGAATTATGGATAAAGCTTTTGATTACAATATCGATGAGAATCTTTTGATTTACTTACATTTATTTTAAAAATCGATGTTTATATTTTAAACGAGCTTTTAGTGATGAACTAAAAATGCCAAATTATAAATTTAAAGTTACTTTGACCTGAAGCCTAACAGCAAAATATCACGCTTTTAAGGCATACATAATTTACTCTTTTTCCTTTTTCGGCTTCCAGAGAAGCCATCTCAAAGAAAAGGAAGCCTTCAAACCTGACAACTCTTCTGGGAATTTGAGACTTTATAATCTTTTTATTTTTATCTAAGGTTAGAAAACGAAATCAGCAAGTAAGTTCTGAATAAGATGTAGGTAACTTTATTCTTCTAAGCAAGCTGGTCCAGAAAATATTACATTGTGTATCGAGTAGAGTAGTAAAGTTTACTTGTAATAAACATTACAAAGAATTAATAGGTCGAGAATTTTATCGTGTAGATAAGAAATTAAACAAATAGAGGCGTCTAGACAGTAAGAACTAAGTATTCGCTGGTACAAACCAGTGCGTGGTCAAATATAACTTTTAGGCAAGAATTTGTGCTTTCGTGAACTACGCAGTAGCAGGCTCTTAGTGGCACTTGTTCCAATGTATAGGATGAAAACGAAGACAGATGGTAAACGCAAAAGAATCCTGCCAAAGCAGCAATGACCCTACACAGCTGTGATGATAATTTTGAAAGAGCAAGCTCGATCAATGAATTAATACTTAAGATAGGCATATTCGATCCTTCCTATCGTCTAACCGTTATGCAATATAAGAATATTATAAAACAGCAAGCCAGGCTGGTTTAAACTATTTAATTTTAAGAGATATTCTGTAGCGATTATGTCGATAAAACGTATAAGGTAAAGTGTATTTGCTACAATTATACCGAAAAACCATGTACATTTTGAGAAGCTCAAAGTAGGACTACGAGTCCTCTCCTGATATGGCTTAAGTAAGCTCCGCTACTGCTTTAGTAAGCAAGACTAATACCAGTAGTCTATCTTGGACGAATATTAATTATAAAGGCCTTTTTTAATTACATTTACCTACTTTTCCGCTCGTTACTGCGGCACAGTCGCGACTGTTCACTCCGCACAGCCACCGCTATCGTGAGCGTGTAGGTGTAACTCGCGTTTCGTCAACTTTCGTCCGTTTCTATGAAGTCGAAATACTGAATATATTTGTACTATGCTAATACACACGCCACAACCATATCTAGAGTATACCTATGCCAATACTTCGCGCTTACTTTGACGGCCTAATTGTTTAAAGCGTCTGCAGCGTATACTCAAATAATAGCGATTTAAATCTTGGTTTGTCTGATCTGTAGTTGTTATGTCATACAAGATAAGTTATGTTGGTTTCAGAGGATCGTGAGTGCAGAACCTCAAAGCGTAGCTAATATGATTGAACATTTAATTTATAAACAACTTCAAAGAAGTTCCCACATCCAATACACTGGGTTTACTAATAAATTAGGTACGTGAAGCACACGTCTGTTTGGCATAATACAAGGTTACCCATTGTTTTTATCTGTCCAGTTTAAAGCAGTACTGGTGAAGTATCTAATCAACTGTTTTTATTACATTTTACTACCGTATGTCAAGATAAAGTTAATCATATTATTGTATATTTTTTATTTGCCAAGGCATAGTAAACCGAGCCTATTACATTTTGTGACGACATTTCCGTTTTCTCTTCAATTTAAGTATTCTGCTACTGGGTTGAGGTTTTGTAGTTATAGACACAATTTCCAAACAAATCTTACAATATTTTCTTAATTGTAAAATACATACAGTGTTCCTTGTTAGAACTAGAGTCTGTGCTAGGCTCGGGGCCCGTATTACTAATCTCCAGACCCTCCTACCTCATAATTACAATTCCAATATGATGATATAATAAATGAATTTCATAACAATAAACTCTCTTTACTACGAGTATATTATGTATATTATATTTACGTAACAGTGCGACAATCCTACAGGGATTAACACACTCATGGCTCAGTTAACAAGTGGACATAGCAATTAGCGCTACGATTATAATCCAGTTTGATTGGGTAACTGTTTATTTAGTTACGCATTTAAGGTCTACAGATACCGAACAACAGCATTAATAAATAATTGGATGCAAACTATAGTATACTATACTATAGTGGCAATACTTGGAAGGCCTATGTCCAGCAGAGGACGTCGATTGGCTGATATGATGATGATGATGATGATGGTAGATTAAAATAATATTATTGTATAATTGTGCTTCCTTGAATAACTAAAGATTATTATTAAGAGGCATTTGGTCAGGAACCCAACGTTTTCATGGATTACGCAACAGGCCTAAAAAAGTACTGTATTAGCATTTGCTCTGCATCTATGCTACTGTATAGGTCGAAGTGGAACGTGCTAAAGATAACTTAAGCGCCGATTACACTACCCTACATGTAGATCCCTACATCTTGTAGGGCACTACATAATGAAGGGCGGTCGGGACTTGCCAATCTCCGATATATAGTGTCCTAACAGCCTACATGTGATTGCAAAAAGACAAACATGTAGTGCCCTACAAGATGTAGGGCCCTAAATGTAGGGTGGACTCGCCTATCTCCGATGTGTAGTATCCTAACAGCCTACATTTGATTACACTAGACAACATGTAGTGCACTGCAAAATGTAGTGTAATCGGCGCTTTAATTAATTGAGCTCATAATGAGATAATTTAGTTCTTTTTTCTCGTATTTAGTCACGAATCACTTGTAGATAAACACAAAGACAATAATAAGAATGTCACTATGTGGAGATTGTGATAACTGAGTCAAGGCTTGTCTAGAGAAACCTTACGAATGCACGGACTAGTACCTACTACTTTAGACATATGTTATGAAGTACATGATTATAAATACTTCATGTATTTATCTGCTTTAGAAACCTGATTTGCTTTTATTTTATAGCCTTGCACGAGGTCGCGGGTTAGAACCCTACGCAATATTGTGTAAGGGCCAGATTCAGAGACCGCACTTTGACTTTACTTTGAAGGAAAGTTCGACTTTGATACAAAAACGAGATATAAGGCCCAGACTCAGAGTCGTGACTTTACTTTCTTTCAAAGTAATCTTCCCTAAGTAAACTTTTTATGCGATAAGATTTCTTTAATGTTTTTCAAATTCAGAGATAATAACTAGACTTTGCTAAAGTAAAGTCGAAGTGCGGTCTCTGAATCTGGCCCTAAGGTTCACAAAAAGATTATATTATGGAGTCTGGATGTAAATTATTTCCGTTTATTTATTGTTTTTAAAAGTCCCCGTGACACAGTGCACGTTTCCCATTGCGGGACTTTATAAAAAAAACCTCTTTTTACACTCGGCTACAGTACTAAATTTGGTTTACACTATGAAGGCTATACCTAAGACTTATTTATATACGAATAAAACTACATATTTATTACGCAACGTATAACAGGTTAGATCAAGAGCAATTATGCAAATATTATAAAATCACTTTCATCAGTATGTCATTGATTAATAACTTCTTATTAGAATGTCATTGATATGTTTAAGTAAGTATTTACATTTTTCACAATCTTTTACATTTTTAAATATAAATATAAAAACATTTAAAAATATAAAAAAGGTAGACCACCAGCATCGAGTACAGGGACCAAGTTACTGGTGGTTAGGGCTCCAGAGATAGGAACCTCCTTACAATACGTGGCGTGTCCAACAGTACTGCCTTCTGCATCAGACTTATGATCCAACTGCCAAGCGCGAGTCTCCTTAGATGTTGATATTTGGAATAAGTTCATTTATCGAAAGTACTATCGGAACAATGATCGCTGAATTAACATTCTACATGTCGCGACAACCTTGTGAGCCAAGTCCAAATATTTTGTTTGTTTGTCTTTTTCGGCTTTCACAAGATTCTATTATTTCATTGATACTATTATGAATGTTTATGCATTCCATTATCTGGCTGTAAAAACAGTTATAGGATAGCTATAGAATTCATGCCACTCATTTCCCCTCCCTTTCACATGACTTAATAGTTGGTGTCTTTTCGTCTATAATTCAACAGGCTAGAGTAACTTAAACATTTTACAATAAAAGTGTATCATTTCAGGAATGGACCTCCTCCCAATGAAACGAAAAATAAAACTGGGCCTTCGGTTTTATGTCAACATTTCATTTGTTGTTCTCCATGTGGTGACGGAGTAAGAATATGAGTGTCGTAAAAACCGACTAAGGGAATATTATCTTTACGAAATAAAAAGAAGGAAAACTTGAAATTAAACCCTATACCAATCCGTCTGGCCGGCGTGGTATTAGTAGGTCAAGTATCCCTCCGTCATGGGAGGAGGCCCGTCCCTGCAGTGGGGCATTAATGGGCTGTTATGAAGAAATAACATCGACAAACTTTTCTTTAGTCCCTTAGTTCACAACACTGCATGAGATGAAATTGGTGGTGACCATTTATGGTCTTCCTATTCCATGGCCGAAAAACATATAATACTATAATAAATCCCAACTAATTATAAATGCGAAAGTAACTCTGTCTGTCTGTCTGTTACGCTTTCCCGCTTAAAGCTCGCAACCGATTTTGATGAAATTTGTCACAGACAACGACTTTAGAGTTAGACCCTGAGACAGAACATAGGCTTTATATTTTGAAAATCGTTTGTTCTAGCATTTTTAAAATTTCTACCAGTGTGGGGGTGAAATAGGGGTTGAATTGAAGATAAGACAATAAATCTTGGTACGTAGGTCTCATAGGATGTGCAGAGTTTTTCGACAAACGGAATTCCCAAAATTCGAACCAGGATTGACAAAAACTAATTTCACGCGGGCGAAGCCGCGGGCAAAAGCTAGTAATTATATAAAATAGTTATTGAATAAAGCTCAAATTCTGTGAGACCATTATGTTCAAGGTATCAAGATCAAATAAATTCATATATTTACGTAAATTTATGCTCCATATAGGTAGTTAATTATGTGGGAAGTGGGTTAATATGGTTTACTAAAACTTTCATAATTAAATGGATCAACATTATTAATGTTCATTTAGTAAAGTAAATGAGCTAATTGAGTATTTTAACTCGTGTTAATATAGGTCACTTTGTCATCAGTATGGTGACGGAGTAAGAATACAATATGTCACCACCTCATCTCATCCCATGGGTGTCGTAAAAACCGACTGAGGGACTATCCGTGAATATTATCCCTACGAAATAAAAAGAAAGGAAAACTTGGAATTAAACTTTATACCAATCCGTCTGGCCAGCGTGGTATTAGTAGGCCAAGTATCTTTCCGTTCCGGGAGGAGTCCCGTCCCTGCGGTAGAACATTAATGGGCTGGTTAATGATGATTTTTAATTATGGTACCGAGCTTAAACAAAAGCACAAATACAATCCATGAGGGTAATGGACAGTTATTCTTATTATTAAGTTACTTTAATCCATCGCCGTCTTTTTCACATTGGCTCTTCACACTATGTTTAAAGCAACAGATATCATAGAAGGGAAGGAAGACAAGCAACGCAAGACTTTTTCACTAATTGAGGATTCGGTATAAAAATGAATTGATAAGTATTTTAATTTCTAAGTTATCAAGATTGTTTTGCAGCGCCATCGCCGAACGCGCACACTTTATAGGTTTTGTTGGCGATAAACTAAAACTAGTAACGGGAACCCTTTGTGTTCAAAATCATGGTTGACTTCTCAACAACAAGTTGTTTTGTATTCCCCGTGTACGTTTACCAGGGGTTGCATGTGGCAGAGAGCATATAATGTGCTGTCATAACTATAGCTTTATTATGTATGTCTAAATATGCAGAAAAAAATAGTGGGCGTCAGTATTGAGCCTTGTGATACCAGCATTAACTAGCATGAACCTCAAAGTGTCTCCTTTAATGAAGATATGCGTTCTAAGGTAATGCATGGAGCAGACAATGCACTCACAAATATGTTTGGAAAGGAGCCAATGTTGCCAGAACCAATCAAAAGCCATAGGCATAGTGTATTGATAGCATAAACTGAAAACAGCGTTAAAACATTACCCATTGACCGATAAGACTGAGATCAATTGCAAAGGTCTTGTATATCTTCCTTATTGAGAATAGGCTGCACATTGACCCCTCTACAAGTAGGGGGATAGTAATGAGAGATTAGTATGAGAAGTGTAAGTGCGTCAGCAGCAGATATCCTCCATATTAAGGACAATGAATGGTATTCCATCTGGACATTACATTTTACATACATACATAAACTCACACCTGATTCGTCCGGGGTAAGCAGAGACGACAGAGTGTCATACATTACAATGTCTAATAAGAAAATCTGTCAATTAATGCTGCAGTTTGGAATGGATGGAAGTTGTGTGTATTCGGAAAGGTAAAATACAGCACTAGGAAGAATAGTTTGAGTAATGCCAGCTTACATTTCTGGTGTAACTCACAGAGTAAAACGGGAAAACAATAATTTATTTTATATTTCTTGTTAGAAAAGTATGTTTATTTATCAATTATTCATGCTTTATTTAGGCTGTAGTAAACAATGTTTCCTAATATGATTTAAGAATATAAATATTATGGTTGGAAGTAGAGCTTTCTTGTAGGATAATAAAACTAATAACAGATATGCACATTATTTAAATATTTTTTAAATAATAATTATATTACCGTAATATAATTATTATTTGTGAACAACCAAAAATAGTCTTTTGTGTAATAAAAGGGGAAAACATTTGGAAAAGTTTCAAGAGTGAACTTTCACAAAATCAATGACAGTGACTATAAACAAAGTTAAAATTGAATGAAATTGTATTATAGAAACAGTTATAAATTCGAATCGCAAAACCAATTATTTTAAAAACCTATTTCTTCAAATTCTGAAGAGAAATGGTACCTATTAAAGATATTTTATAACTTCTTTATGTTCTTGCAAAGCTTACAGATTTGTTATTTTATTATACAAATATAAAAACATAACTTATGATTCACAATAGGTACTTATAAAACAAGAAATGAAACATTCAACACAGCTATTGGTCATTCAAATAGAGCTACTAAGAGTATTCTTAACATTAGAATAAAAAAACATAATAAGTTTAAAATACAAAGACCCGGCGGGAAAGGCGTTGCTACCAAACAATCATGGGAAAATCCAATGTGAACTAAGATTTGTGGTCGTACATTGTAAAGACTAAAACGTGTGATAAAGTGTACTTACACTTCAAGTATGCGGTCTCCTTTCCTTATTCCAGCCTGTTCCGCAGCCCCGCTCTCCAGGACAGCACTGACATGCTGCAGAGGAGCGTAAAGCTCTCCATTAATCGATCTCAGCTGCCCACCTTCAGACACTTGTCCGCGCACGTTAAAACCAAAACCAGTCTCAGTTTTATATATAGTAACGCGACGGGGTCCATTATTAGCCACGGGACCTTTATTATTTCGTTCAGTTCTGTTAATACTGTTATTATCGGTTTCTGTCTCAGCCATTTTGAACGAATTTCATCACAGATAAATAATTTCAACTGACGTTTCTGTGCAAGGTAGCCAGATTACAAATTTACAAAAGTAAAACTTGGTGTTTATGGTAATACACAGACAACATAGACTCAAAAGAAGGGATTGATGAATAGATAAATAAATATGGAATAAAATATATATAAAATAAAACGGACATATTAAATGGTGTTACACAATATTTTTTATTTCTTTTCACAAAAAAAAATTACTTTAATCAAGAAACCTCGGCCTTTTTACATAGTTCTTTGTGCGGCCATCTAGTGTCATTTAATTAACAACTCGAATTTATCCTAAGGAAATTTATAACCCAGACGATAAAGCAGTGTTAAGTTTCATCTGTCTAGTCGCTAGGGAGCAGTGAATTCGAAACAACGTGGTACAAAAATTTCATTTTCTTTCACATCAAAATCAGCTGTGAACATCAGTATGGCCGCTACATTACTTTTAAAATAAAATTGTTTTTTTAAAATCATACAAAAAAAAAGCAACGTGCAGTTTTCGTACTTACACCGTCTATTTGTACAATTTCGAACAGTGTTGATGTTGACTAAAAGTGTTGCGTCATGACAGAGACCTCTCACTGACAAACAAATACAATAAAAATTGCGACTCGCTATTACGGCGACTGTATTGTAATTTCTATTCGGCTCGTGTGTATCGTTTCTATCGTTTGGTTCGGGGCTGATGTTATTATTGAATAGTTTTCGAAGTTAATATAATGAGTAGTGTTAGATTGAGCTTCATATCCGTGGGTAGGATAGCAGTAAGAAGAAATCCACAACTATTATCAGGTGAGTGTATAATATTTTCTCTATACATTGTTGTTTTTGCGCTAGTTGGCTGTGATCCAAACTCGTGTCGCAGTAGCAGTACTTAGTAAAAGACTTAGTGATGTTCTTTGTGTTTGAATGCGTACGTGATTATGTGTTTGATAACAAAACGTGATGTTTTCTGAATGCTTATCTTGCTTGGGTCATGTAAGCGCGATGGCGCGGACTTAGCAGTTTGACGTTCATAAGAATTAGTTCAATTTCAATGTGAAGCTATGTCCGACAGCCGCGCTCTTTGCCTGTCTAGGTGATTAGAGGCAAGGTCAAGGGTGTCACGTGTGGGCATCATCATATGCATACGGAACCTATACAATAATTATATTTATTTATTTCATAATTTCCAATAAGATCTTGTGATTATAATTGGTCCAATGACCTGTTGAACTTTTGTTTAGCAAATACTGCTTAATGTTACCTCATTGTGAACATTCTGCTATTTAAATAACTAGGTATTTATTTTTTTACAAAAAAGTATTAAAGTATGTTTATCCATTATCTAATAATACAAGCTCATCTCAGTAAGACTTGATATCATTATGTAAATGTAAAAGGATAAAAAAATCTACAATATTAATTACTGTAGCTGGATTGTTAGGATGTAAAATTAATAAAATGATACTTTACTTATAAAACTGTAGATAACTTTACTCTTAATTTCATGATCCATCATAAATACATATTACATGGTTACTAGGTACTATGAGTAATATCATTAGCCTTACATAGGAATGTTATTGTTCCCATGTTAAGCTATAGGGAATGTTACTATAGCTACAATGCTTTTAGGTTTAAATCCTACACAGTGGAATAGTTTGTGTAAACTAAAGCAACTACTTTGTTATGATAAATATATTGATAGGAAGAATTCCTTTATATATTTGTAAATATTCTAGCAACAATTGTAAATATTTTATTGCCATTTGTCATTAAATAACTTCTATATTTGCTTTGCTCTGAAGCCATTGTTAGTAGTATAATTTGTTATTTATAAATAAATATTTATTGAAAATAAAATATCCATCATAATAATCATGTCCAATAATAAAACTAAACAATAAATAATGTTCAAAGTAGTGTATGTTTTATCTTTAAATTTATTTTTGTACTTACCACTTATCATTACATTATCTTTGACCTTAGGACTGATTACCTATTGAACACCGTTTTAGGTACTAGTATTTGCGGTGACCTGAATTTATAAATAAATTGTCAATTTAACTATTGAAATTATATGTATAGGATTGAGAGAAGACATTGCAAAAAAAAATTCCTTTGCCTGTAAACCAAGATTTTTCCTTTTAGAGTCTTATTAGTAAATAATAGGGAAATATCATAGAATATAAACATAATAAGGTTATGTCATGTAATACAAACACATACTTCACACTCACTTCTTAGAAACATAATGATAAAGTACCCCCCCGTCCATTGTTCTTAGTAGAAAGCCCATTCCATTTTTTTAACTGTCAAAAAGCATGAGCTATCGATACTATGTGATGACCATGTTAGTCAGATAATATGTAGCTTACAATAATTAGGGTAGATTACTATAGATACTATATATAGTATATATACTATATACGATATATACTATAGATAGATTACTTTTTAAATTTAGTTTGTTTTTTTATGGTGTACCTATAATTAATTCTACTGTTATTGAACTGCAAACATGCTTGTTGTGGTGTGCCGTAGTAATTTTCCTGTGTCACAATAAATTATTATGAGAAACATAACTTGGCATCTTATTTTAAAAATATTGACATAGCTATTTGATACAAATATAAATATTATAAATCATCATAACAGCCTATTAATGTCCCACTGCAGGGAAGGGCCTGCTCCCATTACAGAGGGATAGTTGGCCTACTAATACCACGCTGGCCAGACGGATTGGTAGGTATAGGGTTTAATTTCAAGTTTTCTTTCTTTTTATTTCGTAAAGATTATAATCAATTCTTAATTGTTTAATATACTTACTCAAAATTAATTATTATTATTCTTAAATTACAGGTCAGTTTGGTAGTAATTTTAATGTTTGCAGTCATTATGTTTATCTAATGTAAAAGTCAAATTGTGCATTATTGTTAATAGCTCAAAAGTGATGTTGTTGTACTATTTGTGTTCTCACAACAGAAATCTAAGTAGAGGTATTGTATATTAAAAACATGAGCAGTCACAGGTTCAATCAATTAGCCTATTGCTTGTTGTCAAGCCTTTTTAACTCATAGCATCTATAGGTAAGTAAGCTAATCAACGCATATTGGCAATATTAAGTAAAAGGTGCGTTGACTCTGAATGTTGTATGATAACATACTAAGATTAAATTGTCAGAACTGATAAAGTATTATCTGCAGACTGCAATAGATTATTATTATGCTTTGTTTTGTATTTGTTTTTTTTTTAACGAAAAAACTACTAAATTAAATTCTACATGAGTTATTATTAATGTGTAAATAGAATAATGTAAAACATTCTGGCTAAAATAATGATCTCGCAGTCCTATTTAAATACTTCATAAAATGTTTCTTCAATAATAAAGAGCCTCATTTTAACCAGTGAAACTTAAAGGGCCGGCGATTCCTCCCTAATGGACAGGTGTGTCTGAATCCTAATAGACCTGTCTGTTGACTTCTAATGTACCTATTTTCGGGCTGCTAAGAGGCGACATTACTCGTTACCCCGTCAGTTTCGTAAATAAGAAACGTTAAAGAACCAAGCAGGCCACATCCCTTTTAAGGCTACATTGACCAAAAGAATCAGTTCCTTTAATAAACGTAGGTGGCCCTTCCCAATGTTGGGACTTTCATGAACTATTTTAAGTAACCATCAATTATTAAATTCATTTAATTTGTAAAACAAATAAATAAAACGCGGAAGGAATTACGAACAAAGTTAAAGTATTTCATTACGAAATAAATACAAGATTTTGCCGCCATTTAAAGTAAAAGTGTTGTCATAATTGAGATTTAATTATTATTAAGCGAAACGGCTTGTCGTAAACTTGTGCTGTTTACTTTCTACGTAACGATATAGAGTTAAACTGGCTAACTGATTAAAATAACTGGTACTACCTGTTATAGTATCATAAGTATACATAGATTTATTATGTACCTACAGCATTGGAGGTTTGGCCATAAGAAAATATTTTATGGAAGTGCAAATTTGCTTAGAATTTGATTAATAAATAACATTCAGTGATGTCTAGGTTCTAAATTACATTTTAAAAAAGCTATCAATAAATCAAAAATACTATAATTCATTTCATTTTCGTTTCGATTCTTTTTTTTTTACCTTTGAATTTTTTTATACATAATCATTGAAAGTTCCACTTGCAGAAACAGACCTGAATGAGGTAAACTGCGATAAGTGTCTTTAGTGCAACGTTTGTTTCGAGTTATATATTGGGCATATCTGTCTATTCGACTTTTACCACATCTATCAATCTAATCATTTGATATTTTCAGTCCGTGACAACGGCGACGCTCTATCAGGAAATTATAGGTCTAAATCATGTAACCGGCAAAGTTATGGCGACAGGGTGACATCATTTTGTGTTGCCTTCCTGAACTGTATTCTATCTATCCATCATCATTTTACAGTGTCTTTTATTTAGAAGAAAATATGAAAGACTAGTTGACCCGTGCCCATTTCGTTAGGTGGCGAAAAAAACACGCGTCCGTTTTTTAAACATATTTCATTACTGCTCCACTCCTATGTACTATATTATATAACCTATGACACTCCTCGAGAAACGGACTATTCAACACAGAAAGAATGTTTAAAATCGGTTCAGTAGATCCAGAGATTACCCCGTGCAACGTCACAAACACACAAACGTTACCTCTTTATAATATTAGTATAGATAAATATTTCACCACCTAGTTCCAAATTAAGCAGAGCTGGTACTCCGTTTACTAGACAACGGATAAACATAATTTAATTTTCTTGGTACATATTTCAAGGACATTAGTTTTTATGAAAAAATAATAAATGCAGCAATAACTGAGGCTGCCATAGTCGCGGTTTAAGTAAAAGTTAAATTAAATTGTTTATACAGGAAGACAGTTGTAAACTTTACGTTTCTACTTTAAAGTTATCGTGGCTGTCGGGTTCCCTTCACTTTTCATCCGCTTTTTAAGTGCTTTAAGATGTTATCAATAAAACAACGCGACATAAAATAGAAAACCATAGTTTTTACTAAATGTACAATTAATTACTAATGTTATAATTAGACTAGGTATAGAACATTTTTTTTGTGATCCACAAATGATGTTCGAGCCTGGATCGTTATTTTAGGCAGTTAATTTAATATTTGTAAAAGTCCCTGCGATATAGGTAAAATTAAAAAGTTCTATCCTGATGTAAGTACTATACTTGTTAATTTTGATAACTGCCTAACCGAAAACAAAAAGCATTATCTGTACTAATATTATAAAGAGGTAAAGTTTGTGTTTGTAACGTTGTAGGGGGTAATCTCTGGATCTACTAAACTGTTTAAAAAATCCTTTTGTGTTGAATAGTCCATTTATCGGGGAGTGTCATATAGCCTATAAATGAGTGAGTTAATGATAAATGAGTGTCATAGGCTATATAGTATCACGCTATGACTAGTAGGAGTGGAGAAGTAATGAAATATGATTAAAAAAGGGACGCGTTTTTTGCCGCCCAACGAAGTGGGCACGGGTCAGCTAGTAGGTACTAAATATATTGCTTAGGTTAACTTTATATTTTTTAAAGAATCAATCGAGTCTTAATAGATTTAAGACTCGATTTTTTCTAATATAACATAGGTTAGGTATAGGGGAGGTTTATGCCGCTAGGTTTGATATTAATGTTTCATCTCTCTTAGTCTCCTTACAATCTCACGGGACAGGAAGGTGTAGATTAGCAGTTCTATATTGGTTCTCCGTGTGGTGACGGGAGTAAGAATACAATATTATGTCACCACCCCATCTCATCCCATGGGTGTAGTAAGAACCGACTAAGGGACTATCCGTAAATATTATCTTTACGAAGTAAAAATAAGGAAAACTTTAAATTAAACCCTAAACCAGTCAGTCTGGCCAGCGTGGCATTAGTAGCCCAAATACCTATCCCTCCGTCACGGGAGGAGGCCCGTCCCTGCAGTGGGACATTAATGGGCTGTTATGATTGGGTCCAAAATGTAATTCATTTATTTTTTCAAATAAAAACACAAAACAAAATAATGGTATCCGAGCAACCATGACTGCGTAACACCCGACACGCTTACGAGTTTACTTATGAGCAAATTGGCGAATAATACGGTAGTTTATACCTACATCAAACATTTCCTATACCGGTCTGTTATCTAATAATTCACACTTTCTTTAACAACGCGCACGTGGTTTTAACACTAATGGCGGTATATAAAAGTATTTAGGTACTACATAGTATAGCCTAGTAGGTAACCTACACTCTAACCCCCTTACTCATAAACGCCTCTTAAATTTTAGTCAATTATGTTAGTCTAAAATATAGTCTACTTCAATTCATACGATTTTACTTAGAAAAATCTCGCTAAACAGTGATTAAATTTAAGAGACGTTTATGAGTAAGGGGGTAAGTCTTTGTTCAAAAACTTGTTATTAATAGATCTAAGGTCATCACTGCCTTGATGATGATGATGCCCTGCACGAGATGGTGGATTCGAATGATTACGGAGGGCTTAGTAGACAATATTTGTATGATTTGCATATTCTTGTAGCCTGACATGGCGGCCAATACATCTTTGAATAATTATAATTAGCTCACGATGCACTGTAAAGCTAATAATTTGTCAAGGTAATTTTTTATACTTAATGATTTTTGATTTATTACCTATGAGGTACTTACATACTTCTATGACCGTCAGGGTCATTATAATTATTTAATGTCATGTAAGGCTATGTTACTAGTAGTAGGTAAGTCTACAAGGATAACTGCAGTTTTAATAATTTTATCATAACAGTCCTATAATGCCCCACTGCAGGGACGGGCCTCCTCCCATGACGGAGGGATACTTGGCCTACTAATACCACACTGTTGGCCTACTAATACCACACTGGCCAGACGGATTGGTATAGGGTTTAATTTCAAGTTTTCCTTCTTTATATTTCGTAAAGATAATATTCACGGATAATCCCTTAGTCGGATTTTACGACACCCATGGTATGAGATGGGGTGGTGACATTGTATTCTTCTTACTCCGTCACCACACGGAGTATAATTTTATAAATGGTTCTTATTTATGTAATGTTAAGATCATAATGCAGCTCTCTCGATTGGAGCCTAAATCATTTCACGATTTTGAAGTTTGAGTTTAAATTAATTGGCTTAATCAAAAAAACATTCTAGTTGACCATAGCAAGGTTTCCCTAATTGGTAAGTTAAAATACTTCCGTTTTGCTAAATATTTGCAGTGCTATATTACCATTTCCTTCATCAAACAAAGATATGCCCGGCGTGGCGTTTCCGTGATTTAAATGGCGTCGAAAGAGAAAGGATTGTGTCCTCGGCAATAACAACAAAATAAACACTTATCTGTCAAGTCCAACTAAGTAAGGTTCCGTGCTTTTTGAACTTGATTTTTTCTTCAGCATGGGGCCGTGCTTTATGTTTTGTATTAAGATTACCCTCACGAAAGTTGTCGAGGAGAACTTTTGGCTTGGTGGCAGTTTTTGGCTTATATACCTAATGATAAATATGATAATGCTATCAACCCTGTAGTTGACCTTTCTTACACCAATACTTTTAAGTATGTCCTTTCTCTTACTGTCTCTTAAATATCACACCCAAAGACAGATACTTTAGGTTCTATAACGAAACGTATCTAAGATAACCACAAATACTTTAAGCAGCCCATTTGGTTCAGCGTGTTGTGTAGTCATCCTCCTTTTCTTTTCATTGACATAATCTCTGGGACTTGTCGACCTTTATGACACTCAAAATAACCGGTAGGTCTATAAACATACTTATTTTAATCCAAAATATGCACTATATTGTCACTTTTCTGCATAACATGGTTGGGTTCAAATTCACCCGTACCCCGTATGATTAAACTGGCAAATGAATACTGTAGAGAGATATTTTTGGTGACTCCCTTTACAAAGTAAGAAGGCGGTTGAAAAATATCATAGATAACTAATTAGTTGTAAGGTTTTCTGTTCACTACTGTTTTAAAATTATTAGTTCATAGATTATATTGTATTAAGTTTAGATACATACATAATATGTATATTAACACTACTTTTAATTAATTATGTGCATGTGGTGTTTGCTTTTAATTAGTTAAACATCGTATTATATTCCTATAGTGTAGTATTAGCAGATGTATAATGTCTTAACTGTAAGCAAACCTTTAAATAAATAACATAAAGATAATTTTTGTAATCCTTTAAAACCTCTCGAGAATTCTCCCATTACGTATATAATAATTTACTGCAATACTGCACAAGGAAATTAACGTAATGTAATTAACATATTATATAAGCGTTGTATTAAAGTTATTACGTAAACTTTAGATATACGGAATAATACCGTCACATTATACGAAAGTTATTTCAGTTTTGTCTTGTTGCCTTTTATTACAAAACTTATACTTAAACTATGATCACTGGTCACGCTAGGGTTTGTAAACAAAATTTTGTAGTAGTGGAACTCGCGTTGTTGTTAGATTTGTCATTAATTTCATACTGAATCGTTAATACAATAATATACGAAAATATGAGTCAGTAAAAACTAAAATGTTTTAATTTTATGTTACATGTTTTACTAAGTCCTACATAATATGTATTCCAAGATATTATATGTCTGTATTGGGCCCCTCGCGTTAGCTTTGTTCCTACACTACAGTTCGAGTTGTAGATATTTTGTGCGGAGAACTGACTTAGGTGTGCGTTGCACGAGTGATTAATACTTTATAGATTAGCTTCTATTGTGTTTTTATCTAATATCATGGCAGTCAGGAATACGTAGACATTAATGACAGGAATGAAAATGACAATAACAAGATTACAAGTTATCAGAATGAATAAATAAATACGTAAACTCTAACATATTATGTAGACATATTAAGGACATTATTTAAACAAGAGAACAATAAAACCAAACATACTGTATAATAGTATGTCTGCCCTGTATAGTATTAGTAAGTATGTCTCGTTTTTCTGTAGGATGTCCGATCCTGCACCCATTTAACTTCTTATAAGTTTAATGTAAGTAAATAAACCTTTGCACGACTTATGTCCAAAATACGAAATGTCCAATTAGGATTAATGTCCAACATGAATTTTGTCCAACACGTTTAATCTCCAAAATGCGAAATGTCCAACTACTATTACATACATTATACTTAAAAGACATTACACTATACTTATATACTACATTATACTTGAAAGAGTTAAGAGTGCAAACGATTTGCGTAACTAAGTGTAATCTTACATACTTGGTTATCTATTAGTAGTAGTAGACTCAGATAGCCTCCCAGTAAATATAGACATAATTAAAAAACAAACAAACGCTTAATCTATAGTTTAAGTTTTAATCTACCTAACTCGTAAAAAACCCCCGTCAGTTTGTTGGTAGTGGCACACACACATACATGGCTGCTAACATGGTAGTTTAACAGGTTCAAAACTCGTTTTAACATTCACATTAAATAAGTTATCGTCGTTAGCTCACAGTGTCACTTTCGTATGTGACGTATAATTACGTAGATGATAGCTTTTGCACGTGATTTTGCTTTGTATTGATAGAGGGAGATAATAAGGGCATATTTCTTATCTTTCTTCTACTGTCTTCGTGAATGATTAATGTGTAATTTTCTGATTTTCCTATAGGCAATTTTGATGCATTGAATCCTGGGCTAATTTGTGTGATGTCTCAAAATTTACTAATACAGCGTAGGATTGGCTTACGTGCTTGACTTTTGCTTGCAACAAAGTAATACTGTCAGTACTGAATAATATGTAATAAAAACATCTCTCACTTTTCGATCGACAGCTTGTATCTAACGTATTAAGACGCTACTTTGAAAATTTTCGAGTTTAATTCGGCCGTGGCCAGAGGGGCGCGCCCCTCGGCGCGCGAATGAGACGGATATACTCTCGCTCACGCGCCGCCGCGCCGTGTGCGCCGTCGTCGTCCCGCCGGCCCTCAAGGACACGTTATCGCTCTGTGCCATAGTACAAATATATACAGTATTTCAACTTCATAGAAACGGACGAAACGTGAGTTTATACCTACACGCTCACGATCGCGGAGGGAACAGTCGCTACTGTGCCGCAGTAACGAGCGGACTGTGTGTTATAATTTGAAACTAATTATATTATTCATAATAATATGTCAATTTCAAACAAACATGGCTGATATAAATACCTACCTTACTAAATGACTTAGGTATTTAATATTATAATATAGTATTTTGTGTATATCACGAAAACGGTTTGTTGTACTTAGGTCAATAATAATGAATATTTAGCCCCCCTTTATGTAATCCCCCATGCGTGTCTTTCACTTTGATCTAGGTAAATTTAAGCAATGACATCGATGTCTTTTTTTGAATGGATTGGTCACCCATCCATAAAGTGACCTCGATGCCTTTATTTTGACATTAAATAGATCTAATAGACCTGTTTTAAGTTTGGTTTTGGTTATCGATAAATTCAATTTCAAACAAACATGGCCAATATAATAAATACAGCACCCGGCCGTAAATATTACACATCGACTTTTTCTCTGACTCTCTACGAAGCCGAAATTGACCGATTGTATTTTTCTATAGGTTGATATGCAATATAAACGGCCCGGTACTGTACCTACTTTACTGAATGACTTGTTAAGTACATTCTTAATATTATAATTTAGTATTTTATTTATATCACAAACATGGTGGATATAAATACAAACATATATATGTTTCTTTAAATTAAATGTATCAATCATAAAACAACACGTGTTTTACAGAACACTTCCTATTTATTTAAATATAAAATAGAAAAATAAAAAGTATTAATTTACAATTACAAAACTAAATGGAAACACAAAGTAGATCGCATGTTTACTATTGTTTACGTACCGCGCACCCGTAGGCATTTATAATAAATAATCGGCCCAGTTTGACTACTGGTTATACTGTGACGTCAGTCCGCGGTAGGTAACAGAAAATTCTGTTACAGAAAAACCTACTATCTACCGGTCTATTATGTTTATACATGTAGCCCCTATTTTTTTTTTAATTTACACCCGCGCAAGTTGTTATGAAGGCACAAAGCACATCCAGATTTAGAACAATAATTTGGGGATCACAAAAATAATTTGACCGCCTCGGGGTATCGGTCGCAGTGCACGAGGTCGCGGGTTTGAATCTCACGCAAAATAATAGAACTTTAAAAAAAATACAATAGCCCCACTATGTATTGTCCTGTGTCGCGGGGTATTTACAAACATTTACTTAGCTGAAACAAAAAACATCCAGACTCAGGACAATAATTTGTGGATCGCACAAATAAAATTGTATTACCTACGTGAGATTTGAACTCTAGGTGATTTTCCACCAGAGGGGCGATACGAGGCAAAATTTGAAATCTTTATGTAAAAATGAACCGTATTGCTTAGGAAATAGAGTATATATTAACTTTGTAACAAAAACACTCGCTTCTCGCGATAGGCCTATTGTTGTTTGTTGCTACTTTTTGTTTGTGTAAAAATGAACCGTATTATTTCTCACATAGAGTTCAAAATACATTAACAAGAAACACGCATGTCGCGATGTCAATTTTTGGTGGAAAGAGTTCGGTGCGATTTCAATTCTCGTCTCGTCTCGCCCAAGGTTCTGGTGGACTCTTCATGCTGACTTACGATTACCGATTACTGCGCCCGCCACTGCCTAAGGCAGACAGTTTTTTTGTGTGATCCACAAACAACAGTCCTGAGTCTGAACGTTCTTTATGTTCGTTTGTTTCATGTTTGTAAACGTTCCCGCAGTGGAGTGCATGAGAGTTCAAATCTCACGTAAGAAATTTTTTTGTGTGATCCACAAACAACTGTCCTGAGTCTGGACGTTCTTTGTGTTCGTTTGTTTCATGTTTGTAAACGTTCCCGCGGTGGAGTGCATGAGAGTTCAAATCTCACGTAAGACAATTTTTTTGTGTGATCCACAAACAACTGTCCTGAGTCTGGACGTTCTTTGTGTTCGTTTGTTTCATGTTTGTAAAAGTTCCCGCGAAAGTAAAAAGTATTATTTAGATCTTATCAGTAAGTACCTACCTACCTAAGCTTGCAAATAAAATAGGTAAGTAATATTATTTCTTTGATTTTTTCAGTTTCACACAACTCCTAGGTATTGTCGCGGAGACTTTTATAAAGAACATCCGAACTCAGGACAGTAATTTGTGAATCGCTCAAACAACTTTTTTGCTTGGATTCGAGCCCGCGACCTCGTGCACGCAAGCCACTACCGCGACCGCGCCGCACTGCCCGCGCCACTGAGGCCGTTTCAATTACGTGATCTTGACGAAAACGGTTATAAAACTTATTACACTTGAGCATATAGTCTAAAATCGCTTATATAAACAAACGCTTGCATTATCAAAAGGGTCAACAGTAACTAGGTACTTAGTTGAGTTATGGCGAACTTTACCTAAGTTTTATAAAAGACATAACTACAAAAATATTTTACGAACCAATGTTATCGAAATAACTATTATAAAATAATACTATTATTTACTTAAAAAAGAGAACAAAGTATTACTTAATAAAAACTTAGGTATAAATATTTTAAACCTAACCTATATATTTTACCTACGATTAAAAATTACGCGATAAAATTTAGTACGAACGGTGAGTCGACATGCACAGGTCCGGCGTCGAAGAGGGCCATCGCCCGACTGAATCGTCGAACGTACTCATTCTGTATCGATCGTTAACTAATCGGTATAAGGTCTGAAATTGCGATGCGCCCGCAACGATCCGGAGCGCTTAGAAATTGCTAAAATCTTATTTGATTCATTAAAAATTATTGGTTCTAGTTATGTAATGATATTCTACAGTAATACTAATATTGATGTTACGAATGTATTTGAGTAATTCCTAAGCATAATGATAGTGTACTTTCCGTGTAATATGTAAAAAACTGTTTTTGTAGAGGTGTTTTCAAAAATAAATATGATCGAGCCAAAATCAAGCTATCGCGTTTTGGTAATTACAAAAACCTAGTTAAAGGTATCAATTTACCTATATTAAAATTCTAGATCAATAGGTCTTTTCATATTCCTGTAGTAGTTGATGAAAGATAGTGCATTTTATCAATGTATCATCTTGAACGTGTATGATTATATGGGATGTATATTGACAGTGGCTTTTTGCTCGTAATCATAGATTTCCTTGTAGAAATGGAGAATCATAGATTGCTTTTTAATTTAGGTAAACATAAGTTTCACATGAGTATTTCAATTTAAAGTATAGTTAAATACTTACAGTTATTTACAATAATATTTAAGGGATTTAAGCTACAAAAATACTCGATAATATTATATAAAATATGTAATTTTATTTAAGTAGGGGCACACGTCCTAATGTTGGCACTGCACCAGATTATCAGCACCCCCAACTAAAACTCAAATTATAAGCTTTCTATTAATTAATTTCGGCTACCATTTAACAAACATTAAAATAAGATCCTTTTGGAATTATAAACTGATCCAAACACGACATTTTTTGAAAAAAAAAAGCAATATTTTTAAAAACGCGGGAACATGTCCTTCACATTACTTTGTTTTGACAGTTTCTTATGATCGTAGGTAAGTTCAGGCTTTTTTATTTTACTTTATTTTAGATCTTTTAGATATTTTTTACTGAACCTTTAGGTTTTATTCATGTATAAAATGTTTTATAAGGCTTATTTGACAATGGAAATGAACGTTATCTTCAATCAATCAATCAATCAATCATCATTTATTTGCGAATATAGGTACAATAATTATGGTCTTACAACAGATTATTAGGTTTCTCCATATTCCACCTTTAGGCATGCAAAAATTATATTATTACAGGTTCATTATTTAAATTTCTAGTTACATTTAAAATAAATTAAATTATTAGTTTCTAATACAATTCTTAAAATTTTCGTCAAATGCATGCTGTTTACCTATCTAAAAATGTCTATCCTCTAAGTAGTCTTTTACACTATAGTATGTTTTTTCAAGTAATTTTATTTTCAGTTTGCTTTTAAATTCATTTACATTATCTAATTTACATAACTCGGCTGGTAGTCTGTTATAGACTTTGGATGCCATACATAGTATACTTTTATTTAAATAAGATGTCTTATTTGTTATAATTTTTATTTTATGCTGATGTCGGCTGCTGTGTAGATTATTAAACAGGTGTATATTCTTTTTGACAAATCTTGATTTTATGTTCATAAATGAGGTGCTGACATCTGGGTTCAATTTTTTTGCGAATTGCTAATTATCAGCACTGGTACTGTTACATGACAAAGTGGTATGTAAAATTGTTAATCCATATTTTTTATTGTAAAGCGTGATTATTTTATGCCTAGAATTCAATATTCTTGGAAAAAGTACTCTATGATTTCGGATTTCATATCCTGGCATGGTGCTGAAACTAACATTGCTAGTTATTTTCATAGTGTTGATATTATGATCAAAAGAATGTCTATTATTTTTTGGAGTTTTTTATATTTATGTAATTATTTTTCTGAAACTTCGGTTGTTAGGCTAGGTATAAATAAAAGAGATTTTACTATAAACATTGGATTATTTCATTTATCTACCTAATTTTATATCTAATTTTAAGGTGCAGATAATTGGCTCAGTCAATGCCAATAATTGGCGATGATGGTGCCAATAATTGGCGCCAGGGTCATTATTTAGTCAGACTCATCTAAATAAAATGTGTATGAATAATAACTATTTTTTATAACAAAAATCAATTATTTATTAAATAATGAACCAAGAAAGCATATTGTTATAGTTGTTATCATTGTCATCACTGTGATAAACGATGTTAAAGTAGGACTAACTCTTAAAGTGCTGATAATTGGTAGCATCACCCTATTAGCATTTAATTAATTTTTAGACAACATTTGAAACGAAAAAAGAACTAAGTACGTATTTTTCTGATAGTCAAAAGACAAAATAACAGAAACTCTAAAGCGCGAAAAGAAACCTACTTAGCTAAGGGTTTGATAAATTGAGAGATAGTTACTATGACCCATCTAAAAGACACACATTCTCTAGATGATAAATGTGATAATAATCTATTTATACATAGAGAAATGAATGCTAATCATGTACTAAAACAAGTTCACCAACACATGTGTAAACTAAGCACTTACATTGTAATCTTCAAGGTTACATACTTAGTGATGTAACGGATATTCGCATTCGCATTCGCGAATATCCGCATATTTTTCAATATTCGCATTCGTATTCGCAAAAATTATGCGAATATTTCGCGAATGTTTTTAATAATCAAAAAGGAAATTATTATATGCATGCATGCTTAAGAAATAATAATACATTGTCGCGAAGAGGACGCCAAAGAATTAATTTTAGCAGCATCTTGCTTTTCATGTTCTCTTTTTTTCAATTCCTCATATTCATTTTTGTGTTTAGCTTCCAGGTGATTTCTCATAGCACTAGTGGTCCTGCCTTTGCGCGAGTACTTTTTATCACACAACTTGCAATTAACATTTTCAGCATCACATAATATTGTAAAATAAGTCCAAACTTCGCTGATGTGTGCTTTACTCATGTTTTTATGCCACTTTGTCCCTTAAATATCAGTTAAATTTGCTAAATGACATAGAACTAACCTCAACAAAACAAAACTTTTAGAATGAACTTTTTGTGACTAAATTCATTCAATTAACCAATATCGGCTCGGCTATGTTCAATTTAAACATGGTCGACACGAAACGTCAAACCTGTCAAACATTTTACGCGCGCTTTTTTTTAAATTTTAAAATATTCGTATTCGCATTCGCATTCGCGAATGTTGAAGATAAATATTCGCATTCGCATTCGCGAATATGAAAAATCCAACATTCGTTACATCGCTAGCATACACACCTCAACAAAGTCTAGGGATATTTTGTATAAAGTTGTGAAACTCAAAAAATTTGGTTTGTAATTTTGTTTTTTTTTAATTCTTTTGATGAAAACTTACTTTGTTAACCTTTTTCAACCATTCTAAATTTGAATTTGAAAAAAAAAATTAAAAATAAAAGATTTACGCGGTTTAAACGTAGTCAAGTTCGAAAATTTCATTTACGAGCAGTAAGTTTTGACTGCTTTTATGTATAAAATTTAAGTTTTATGACAATTTAAACGTTTATTTCGAATGAATGATATTGTGTGCATCAAGCAGCGGCGCCATTTAACACGTTGCCTGTCCCATGAGCCATATATGGTACATGTGCATTGTTTTACTATTGTGTCTGCTGGCGGAACTGTGAAAGGGTTAATCATAGAGGAAATTTTAAGGGTAGTAGGCATGCTCCCAGCTGCGGGTACTAAGCGGAGTATTGCTGAAGAGATTGGAACAATACAAAATATGAAATCAAGGTTTTGGTCACGTTATTGTGCTACTGGTGAAGTGGCTGAAAGATACCACAGCAAAAAGTCTATCACCACTCAACGATATGATCGATTTTTGCAAGTTCCCGCGAAAAGACACCCAAATGTTACTACCATGCAGCTGGTTTAGAGGCTCCAGCTCTTGGTGGAGACTCTTGCGGGTGACCAAACTGTCAGAAGATGTCGGCATAAAGCCCACCTTTATGCTCGTATACCGCTTTGAACTCCAGGACTTAGCCGAGTGAATCGCGCACGACGACTAGAGTGGGCTCGTGAACATTTGCTCTGCAAAGATAACCTGTTATCTGTAGTGGTGTTTACACATGAGTCCCGGTTCGGTTTTCACTCGGATTCACGTAGAGAACGTGCTTGGCGAGTTCCTGGTTGTGATAGCCGTCTACAACATCGTCAGGAAATCCATTCATTCCACGATGGAACAATTATGGTTTGGACGGGAATTCGTGTCGGTTGAAGAACAGAGCGCGTTTTGAACAGAAACACCATGACGGTTGAAAAATAACATAACGAGGTGCTAGTACTAATAATCTACCCCCGTCCCGTAGACTACAATTGGGCCAAATGTTTAAGTTCATGGACGATATCACCCGTCCGCATAAAGCGAGAGTGAAGACGAGCTGGTTGCAGAAGCACGACGTATCGAATTTATGCTGAACCACTCCACCGCCTAACCTCAAAACCATAAAATACGCTTAGGAGATGTTCAGAAGAAGGGCTTTGATTATTTTTCCTGCATAAAATTGCGATGGAAGGGCTACTTTTTTTGCATCCTAGTCGGACCTGGAACAATATACCGCACCAAGACCTGGATAACCTAATAGAAGCATGAAAAACCATTGCAGGTCCGTTATTTACGGATTTTTCAATGTGCTGACTACTGATTACCCACATAACAGTTAAAAACAGATTAATTTTAGCTTATTTTCACTTTTGCTTAAGAAATAAATTCATTGATACTTTTTCCCAATTTTTTTAATTATTTGAAAAAAAAAACAATATTTACGCAAAAATAATACTTTTATTTAATTTTGGATTGTAGCCTGATAAATTGCCTTTATAAAAATATAAACATGTTGTATGTTATCTTCAATAATTTTGGAGTTAATTGAGTAAATACCAAATATCCCTAGACTTTGTTGAGGTGTGTATTTCAATTAATATAGCAATATGTAATATCTAAATTTTCATCATCATTACAGCCCATTAATGCCCCATTGCAGTGACGGGCCTCCTCCAGTCACGGAGGGTTATTTGGCCTACTATTACCACGCTGGCCAGACGGATTGGTATAGGATTTAATTTCAAGTTTTCCTTCTTTTTATTTCGTAAAGATAATATATATACTCGGATAGTCCCTTAGTCGGTTTTTACGACACCCATGGGATGAGATGGGGTGGTGGGTGACATATTGTATTCTTACCCCGTTACCACACGCAGCTATCTAAAATTTGATTATCACTAATTTTGCATTCGCGTGGTTTGCTGCGTGATTATTGTGCATTGGTGCGATGCATTTCTATTGATAAGCGTGCCCGTGTGCAGTGACTTTTGCATCAAGTTTGTTAACATTAAACAATTTTTCGGATACTGTAATTCAACTTGAGAAATGAATTTTTACCGTAGGTATATCTACAGTGACTTTTACATAAAGTTTTTCTGATAAAAAAATGATATAACGGTTATTATTTCATTTAAGATATTCATAAAAAATGCTGGAAATAAAACAAAATGAATGTAAAATAAAATTCGTAAATGTACTTAAGTACGTATAGATTTTTGTATTTTAATTTTACACGTGTGATAAGAGTCCTGGGAATCAAAATGTTGATTTGTAATTAATTTTTAATGTGCTTGTTAATTTATCTTCGTGTGATATTTTAAAATTTATCTGTTGTTCGACTTTGGTCTTATGATCAGCGGCGTTTGTACTTATATGTCAAAGTTCTCTCTAGAATAAGAGGAAGTTTTGTATTTACCAATAGGACAGCAACAGTCTGATATGCAATTGGTTTGCATAACCTTTGCCTATTAAACCTGATTGAACACGTGCTTCATTGATAGGTTGTTAGCGTACTTTCCAAAGAATTACCATACAATTATGGGTATAATGTATTTGTAAACATCGGTTACTGTTTCATTCATTTGCTGTTTAATGTAAGCTTTTGGCTGCATGTTGCGGTGGTCGTGGTGAAGTTTGCGAACCTTTTGGTTAAAATTACCACCAACCCTTTGCTGTTTGAGTCTTAAGCTTGAATAGCATCTTAAACACTCTCTTCCGTCTACATTAATGAGAATTTTAGGGTATCAAGAATTACATACTAGGAATACATAATATGTCAACAAACCCCTTGAGATCCCGTAGTTGTTCTTAAGATCGAAAACATCATTGAATAGTAGGGGATCTTGTAATAATCCCTATCACTATTCGTCTGACTTGTTTGCTATTAACAGGCCTTGTTTCCCTCTTCATTCATGAAATGGGAGTCCTAACCAGGGACATGTAAAATATATAAGTTTATGTTTTAATGTTTAGATAGCATTTGTGATTACTCTTAAAGCACATTTTTTATTCACTTTGCTGAGCAAAATATTATGGTTTCCATTACAACTTTCATTTTACCATGGATATAATTCACCGTCTAATTTTATCCGCTTGAGCAACAATAATGCACTTTTAATCGCACCCAAAATGCTCGGCAGTGACAGTGAAAGATGATCGCAATATCCGAATTATAATAGCCTATATACATATTCATTTGCAAAGAAATCTACACTTTAAGTTGTAGTATGAATGGTTTGTTTTTGAATGGTCCTAGTCGGTGATTACTGCAGATTGCTTGTTGCATATAACACTACGAGTAGTAAGTTCACCTAGATTGCCTAGAATGTTTGAAAGAGAAAGTAGTTGCGTCACCGATCTGAACTTTTGTATAACGTCAGTTATATTTATTATAACTCATTTTGTTAGTATCAATAACTCGTTTTATTAAATATTATGTATTGTATAATAGCAATTGTTTGGTGTATGGAAAAATCGTTTGAATACCGATCGACTGATTGTGAATAGCTGTGTTTATGTAAATCTAATTAGTGGCTTCTGATGTTTAATTAAAGCTGGAATATTATCAAAAGTTGACGGAAAAGTTAACTAAACTTCTATGACATTAGATTGTGACGTTTTCAAAACTGGGTTTCTGCGTGCTAGTATAGATTTTAAGCAAGATTGTAAAATGCCATGCACTTTTCTGAACCCTCTGGTCCAGTAGATTCGTTTGGCCTATGACTACATTACGCGGTATCCTGTTCACATTATCTACCTAGACACAGTTCTTTCTTTTACCGACCAAATCCTTTATGGTGGCCATCCTAGGATGTCGTGAGCAGTTTTGGAAAGAGCCTCGTCAAGGAGCCATAGCCTTCTCACACCTATCAAATAAAGGTAGCATCACCAAGACAGCATGTGCCCATTCGTAATCTGTTGCCATAAAAGAAGTCACTACGTATAATGACGAAGAACAAAATGCACACGCGATGGCAAAGTTTTATAAATGTGCGCGTATTTTTTTTTAATATATTATGTGTTGAATAAGAGTAGAAATGGCGGTTACATAAGGTTGTTATGTTTTTTTTTATATTAAAGTTATGTAATAATATTTGAACGGACGCTCTCTTTTATATGAATTGGATTCGAGGCGAAATGTTAATTGATTTGATGTATAATTTGATGTAATTTGGAACAATCAACGCAGATTAACTGTTTCGTATTGTATTAATAACAGAAACTTGTTTTATTTACATTTTGGCGCCGCCCGTTCAGATACGAATTCGTGATACTTTCTGCAGTAGATAAAGTTTTCCTTCATCACTTGTGTCCTGTGCTGGGACTTCTATTTAGCTGTTTTAATTGATTCGATAGGTTAGTGACCAGTACTGGCAGTTTTGATAGTACAACTAGTACACGCCAACCTAGACTTCCGGAGTATCCCCTAGCTCCTTGTAACAGAACATTAAATAATTCATTTACAGATATTTCCTATGATCTGTTGAACACCATTTCTAAATAATCGCCTTCGTAACCTTTTCTCGTTCGAAATTAACTGTAATCGTATACATTATAGTTACATGTAATTGTTTTGATTTCGTAACACACAGAGTAATGCTATAACATAACACATTGCAGAAAAATGATCTTGTCATTGTCGAAGAATTCTAACTTTCGCTATATTGTGTTTGTATACCTACAGTCATTGTTCGTTTGATGACTATAATTCTCAGCAGTTCCTAATTGTCACATTGTACCAGCCATTCTCCAGTGATAGAGAAAGACCTTACTGCATAATAGCTCTAGACTCATCATCGGTCTATCCATAACGAACCTTTGTATAAAACCTTTTTTGGGCTGTAGGTATATTTTATCAGCTTGTTGCTTTTGCGTAATATCTTTTAGAACTAGGACTGAGTACCTTGCTGCCACACTCACACAGTCGTGCTTTCGAAAAGTAATACGGGACCTGAACACAATCCAATTCAGTTCAGCGTTTAAGTTTTTTTCCTACGTTTTTGTAGTTCAAGATATCTTTTGGCTTCCATCGTATTACTTTTTAATATCATCCGAAAAACACAAGCTCTGTCTTGAGTCTTGAATAAGTAAAGCCCATGCATCTGCCACCCGCCATTTTTAGTAGGTCATCGGATTTTTCCTTAATACCATGTAAAGATGTTTACTTAAAAATGTTTAAAATTCCGTAATCACACGTCTCGTAGTTATTAAATGTTCCAAAAAAGTAAACATTCATTTTAGTCTGCCTTTTAAGTATAATAACATTATTACACACTATCAGTTTAAGATTGTTTACACGTTGTTTAAAAGTGATTACATAGTTATTATTTATTACTTGCTTATAATTGACTCTCATCAGCAGAAGTTTTTAAGACTCTGAAATATAAGTAGATGTGCTGGGATTTTTCAATAAAGGAACAGAGTAGAAATGTTTTAAGGTGTCTGAAGAAATGTCTTAGTATCCTCTACCATGGATATGTTGCATTTGCATTCTATTGAATTGATTGTGCATGCTTTCTTAAAACTATGCTGGCTATTTAAAATTGTATGTATTTTCAAAACAATAGTGTCTACACAGGGTCCCTGCCGTTTTGCCAAAAAGATTTTGACAAAATTTCATTACCCAAAGAAATTCTACCAAACTTTTTTTACACCAATGTATCATTATGAATTATTTTAATACGCATATTTTCATTTGGACAAATTTTTACTTGGCAGAGTATTGCTAAGGAAAATATTATTTAGTCATTTGGTCTTTTAACAAGTGTTTTATTTTAGCAAACAATCTTTAGACAAATAACGTTTCATCAAATGATTTGTTTTGACATCCTTATTTTTAACCAAAACTAACTAAATTTAGACAACAGTCAGAAACAGTTGGTTAGGTTAGGTTAGTATGGTGACCACAACGCGCACGAGCCGAGCGAGCGAAGCGAGCGTGCCGCGGCAGCGGCCGGCGAGTGCCAGAAACATTTTTTTTAATGTAAAACTAGAATATAGTACTTATGTTTGTTTTTTTAATATTATGGATTGTGATGTTTATAGCAAAAAAAATAGGTCATCTTATATTTATGGATTTAGGTTTTCGTACAAGTGATATTATGAGACATGAATTTAGGGCTGGTTATCATTCGGACACACGATGATTTGGACACAAAAAGATAATGAAAAAAAAAATGACACAAAATAGAGATCCCTAGGTAATAATAATAATAACTATAGATAATAATTATAGGTAAGTACATTATCTAAACTTATAATTTTAAGTTAGAGGCAATGGACATGAACAAATAACGAGTTAAATTATTTGGTTTATTTTATTTTGCGTAAAATATGTACTACTAACTGAAACCTTTGACTAAATAAAAATTGGTCAAAAGAACTACTTGGTAAACGAGCTATTGTTTAAACATTCACTTGGAAAACATTAGGTTTGCGTAACCATTACTTGCGAAGAGTTTATTTGCTAAGTAATTATTTGGCAAATGAAATTATGCGAAACATTTTTTGGGAAGTAATAATTTGTCAATATCTTTTTGATGAAACAACATAGACCCGTCTACACATATTTATAACAAGATCTGCTTAGTTTGAGAATAGATGGCGATTAATAAATACTACCATGTTTCACGTCGTATTTTAAACATAACTGCTCATCTCAGAAGACCAAGTATTAGCTTAAACAAAGCTAAGTACTATATTGGTTAACGTCATTATTTAAATATGGTAACAAAACGTCGTTATTCAAAGTGACTATTCTTTAGCACAAAAGAAGCAATTTCATATTTTACAATACTACTGACGATTCCGAGGCTCTATAGCGACGCCGCAGAGTATTTAGGACCTTTGAATGTATTTGTGGTGTGTGTAATGATACTGAAATTGTCTTTGACATTTATTTGTGTGTAGTTTAAATCTATATTATTATTATAATACTAGCTGACCCGTACCCACTTCGTTGGGCGGCGAAACGAAACGCGTCCATTTTTAAACATATTTCACTACTGCTCCACTCATATTAGTCACAGCGTGTTACTTTATAGCCTATGCCACTACCCGATAAATGGACTATTCAACACAGAAAGAATTTTTAAAATCGGTTCATTAGATCCAGAGATACCCCCTACAACGTCATATACACACAAACAAACATACATACTTTATCTCTTTATAATATTAGTATAGATTTAAACTTGCCAGGAATTTCACCTGGAATTGATCTCGCTCAGTACTTATCACTTCATGACGAGGTAAAGAGATGGTAGTCAGATAGTGCCTTGCCTTGGCTGTGCATTGGGTGACTTACGTGAGCAGTAGTAACTATTTACCCTCAGGTGGACTGCATAATCGTCTGCAATTTTATCCAATAAAAATAGAATTTCAGCATTTATGCCCAAATAATTTAGCCCAATTCGCCTGGTTAATTACACTTATCAGATACTGTTCAATTCTATAAATTTAATAACTTCCTAATAACTATCACCAATTTGACCTGCAAAATATCACCCTATCTCTATACCTTAAAAAGAATGGGTATGTATTGGGACATGTGATTCGTTGCTGTCAGATCGCCAGTATCTTGCTACACCATAGGACCTTTACGTAAGAGGTCATGGGCTCGACAATCGTGTAGGTACTGTGATTAGAATCAATGATCAATTTGCATAACGAACTTAAATGAAAGAATTCAACCAATTGAATGTTTATTTTCTTTCTATGATTACTGTTGCTGTAACATTGCACTGTTAATGTTTGTTACATTCCATATGGTTTATTTAACTAATTTCATATAGTCACCAACCCCATTGTTGTCCAATAGCCTACAATGTGCTTCGGCGTCGTTGCTATTTAGGAAGGTATATTCTGCGAATTTGAAGTGACGTAAAACAACTCACAACCATTTCTCGAAATTGTACTCCTAGCACTACGCGTACCCTGCCTGTTGGTAGAGCTTGTTATAAGTTTTCCCTCTCTATACCCCTTCCACTATATTTAACAACATTTGACAGATTGACGTTAGTGACGTTCAGCAGTATCTCGAATGTAATCCCATTCGATTGTAACCGATTTAGCGATTTTTCAAATTACTTTATTTTACACATTTAGATCCTTACATCAACTTACATTATCATTTTATTATTGTTTCTTTCTTCTATGTTAAGAGAACTAGCCTATAGCTTAAAATGATAGAGTTATAGATAGCTTAGGTATTATTTAAAATACATAATTTATCGTGACACATTCGCGGGTTATAGCTAATCTAAAATATCATATTACATTTTATAAACGTATGATGAAGAGTTTAGGTTTATTCATAGCATTTATTTCTACCGATTATTTGTAATTTGTTTCATAATGGTGGTAATCGTTTTGAGTGGTCATCACTAAGTAACCATGGTAACTGAAAAAAACATGGGTACGTCCATGAAATACAATATAATTTGTTCGAAAAATAAGCGGAAGTATTACGAAACTTCATGGACGTGAACTGTCAAAAAGCTAAACTTACGCTGGAAGGGGTATAGTAATCATGTTATATTTTCATCAAAGTGACGAGAAAGGGGGCGGTCACATTTACTATTCTTTGTTCGTCACCACACGTTCTAAAATAATATCGGAAATTAACAATTATTTAGAGTGTCGACCAGGGGAACCCGAACCGTACGCTTTTCTGACATTTTGTAAATTGAATTCACCATCTTTGATTTTCAATCGGACATCATAAAGCTTATTAACTATTATCCTAGTATTTATTTACGACAATCTCAAGATAATATGGGGAGGTGACATTTTGTAAAACCCTGAACATAAGTATTCCAATTTTTTGATTGTAGTCTTGTGATCGTCATGAGATCGTTCGAATTTGATATGAGAAATACTTGTGTATCTCTCATATCAAATTACAGTGTAACCTTCTTTGTCAGCATACCTTCAGGAAGTAACAATAACTTGCTGTAATTATAGATTTACAAAATAATTTTAGTGTTTGCACATGCCGTAAAGGTCATACTCAACCGTTTTCCTTAGAAGGTAAATTGAAGAGTTTGACTTCCTTGCAAAATAGTTTTTACCTAGACTTCGTGCCTAAGATTTTTCGTTAAAAATTGTAATCCTAATTTTGCTAATTTGGTTGCCTTTTTAATTAGTTTAGGGATGTTAAATACTGAAATGTTTTGTTTACACACTGAAGAGTAAAACAAGCCGCTTTGAAAGTTATTTCAGAGGTACAAGGTTTATGGAAATAAAATTTATTACATATCAAAAAAACTACGACTGAAAGACTAATGGTAGCCATACACGATCCTTCCTATCGTCCAATCGGCATGACGCTACCGATTGGATCAGTTAGAATTGACCGTGTGTGCGAGTGGATCGGAAGGACAGTTAGAATGGATGGCAGTATCGAATTTCGTTTCTTTTGATTGAGATTGGATCAAGCCTGCAGTATCATGCCGATGATGAGCCTGACCATGAGCTAAACTTTAGTTTTAAGTATGACTGATCCAATCGGTAGTTCATGCCGATTGGACAATAAGAAGGATCGTGTATGCGCAATGTGGACGAACTGCAGATTGGATCAAGCCTGTAGTGTCATGCCGATTGGACGATAGGAAGGATCGTGTATGGCTACCATAAGCCAGAAGCCTAAGTGCCATTAATTGTGGTATGTGGTCGAATAGGAAACGACATAGGTGCTGGGCGAGTTTTTACTCTCGTTATATTTACAAACTACATTATAAAGGTTTTCATACGTAAATAAAACATAATAGAGCCAGCTTTTATTCTTTAAAGAGAACTAGTTTCATCTGATAGGTACTAGTCCAATAAAAGGCAGTTGTTAAAATTACCTACTTATTTACCAACTTAAAAACTTTTTATAAAAATGGGTTATTTTATATAATTATCTCGAGGGAATCTCGATCTCGTTTTGAATGAAGCCTGTAGTTTTTATAATTGTAACTATGGTGTGTATTATTTTCTGTAGGTAGGTGTTTAATATTGGTTTTTGTCCAGTTCTGTTTTTTCATATACATACTTAATCCGTTAAGAGTTCTTATAGTACTAGATACTAGTACTGTAAGAAAACGATATAACATCAAAAATGTTATAAAGTAAACAACACTATTCTGATATAATATTTGGATGTGCGCTGTGTCAATTTATGCACAGTATTTAAAAGACATTTAATAAGAAACATAGATGGATATGAATTAATATAACGTTAGGTTTCTATCCAAGAACAATTCGAAACTAAACCATGTTTTAAAGTAATAATAATATAACAAAATTAAAAAACAAATTCACGTTATATTGCACACCATGCATAAAATATTGGTAATGCAGTCACAAACGAGTTTTGAATGCCAATGCGTGACCCCTAACTGGTATGAGACGCTTTGTTATGTCCAACAGGCACAATACATCTTCCATAATCATCAAGGGTACTAGTTGCGGTTACTGAGATTATGAAATCACACGTCTATGTACCTACTTGGTTTTGGTTATGTTAGTATTTCTCTATATAAGACTAGCTTACCCGTGCCCACTTCGATGGGTGGCGAAAAAAACGCGTCCATTGTTTAAACATCTTTCATTACTGCTCCACTCCTATAAGTCATAGCGTGACACTCCCCGATAAATGGACTATTCAACACAGAAAGAATTTTTAAAATCGGTTCAGTAGATCCAGAGATTACCCCATACAACGTTAAAAACACTCTTCTCCATCAATCCTTATTCAGAAATTTGTTCTTTCGGAAAAAGTTTACGAAAGCTATTTTTGAACTTTTCACGTTAGTTTTAAAAAGTAAAACTTTTTACTTATAAAATCATTTAAAATTGAAATAAAATGGTTGGAACAGAATAACAAAAAGTAAATAATATGACTAAGGATATTCATGCGAATGAATTATTTGCTTTACTAATATAAACGTAAAAGTGTATTGCACTATGCTCGTCTCCCTGAAACACAATCTGTTAAGCCCGATTTACACATCGACAAGTAGGTACAGTAGCGAGCTAAGTAGTAAGTTGTAGATTAAGTTGATTTGAATAGATCTCCATCCTATTTTTTGGCGAGTTAAGTTGGCAGGGTGCGGGATACGCTAGAGAGGGTGCTACTTCGTACTTAACTCGCCAAAAAATAGGATGGAGATCTATTCAAATCAACTTAATCTACAACTTACTACTTAGCTCGCTACTGTACCTACTTGTCGATTGACGACCTCGGTGGCGCGACGGTAGTGCAAGCGGCTGCCATGCATGAGGTTGTGGGTTCGATCCATAATTTGTGAGATCCACAAATTATTGTCCTGGTCTGGGTGTTCTTTGTGTCCGTTAATTGATGTTTGTAAAAGGTCCCCGCGACACAGGGCATGATCCCTAGTGCGGGAGTTGTCTTTTTAAAAAAAAAAAAACAAAAAAAAAAACTTAATCTACAACTTACTACTTAACTCGCTACTGTACTTGTCGATGTCTAAATCGGGCTTTAAGTCCCATAGCTCCAATTTCACACAATAAACACTGAAATGCACAAAAGCAAATGTTTTTTTTTGCTTTTTGTAAGACGTATCTAATAACTGTAATACTTAATCAAAATTCAGGGCAGAAATAATTTAGGCATATTATAATGACTAACTTATGTAGATTTGTTGTGTTTATTAATTTTGAATGTCATGACTAAAACATAGGAAGTAGACTACAAGGCTAATAAATAATTTTATATGCATTCAGTTATCTTATAGATAGGCTTAAGTAATTATCGCTGATGATGTCAGATTGATTATTAGAGTCATCATCATCATAACAACCCATTGATGTCCCACAGCAGGGACGGGCCTCCTCCCGGGACGGAGATATACTTGGCCTACTAATACCACGCTGGCCAAACGGATTGGTATAGGGTTTAATTTCAAGTTTTCTTTCTTTTTATTTCGTAAAGATAATATTGACGAACAGTCCCTTAGTCGGTTTTTACGGCACCCATGGGATGAGATGGGGTGGTGTCATTCATATTGTATTATTACTCCGTCACCACACGGAGAATTATTAGAGTATTGTTTATTATTTACTTAGAAACAGTTAAGAAACATCTCCTGTACTGAACCCGCGTACAAACCGCGTATTGAGCCTCGATGGCACAAATCGTCGTCCGTGGGATATGAATGCGCAAACTCGTAAACTATAAGCAACAGCTGCGAAGAGCAAAGCAGTATTTTTAATTGACTCGGTTTAAAAGGTCATAATTCTGGGCACGGATATCAGTTTAATATTCTTATAGAAATTTTATTTGAATAGTGATATATAAATATTTGTTTCCCCTTTTTGTTTTATAGAAAGATGCGCTAAGTCTTTTTTCAAAGGTTAAAAGTTACTAATTGATAAAAGACTTAGGCGTCTATTAAGGTATTAACTTTGAACAATGACCTCGGTCATGTTACGTGAACTGATATTGACCTACCGGTTTGGGCGTGACCTTGCTAATAGCTGTACGCCGCGATTGATATTGTACATATATATTATCTAATTAATTCGTTTATTTACTTTTTGTATAATTAATCACAGTGGATCGTGTAATATTTCATAAACAGCGGCATCTTTTAAATATCTCTGTTCTTAGACTGTATTTTGCTATTCATTAGCTTAGCATAATATGACATCGCTTGCCTTAAGATTAATGCGAGTCATATTTTTTTTATTTGCAACATATTTCAGCTGATATAGGTCGTAGCGCGAATAAGCGCGATGCTCTATAGAATAAACTACAGTACAAATACTTGAGTCAAGGTCTGGATGTGCTTAGTTTGCCCCAGGTTTGCTTGGTACCTTCAAAGTGTAATAGTGTAATATCATCAGTATTACGTAGTTGTTGTGCTACTGGCTGACCCGTGCCCACTTGGTTGGGCGGCGAAAAAAATAAATAAATAAAATAAAATAAAATAATCTCTTTATTTCCTTCACAATTGTTTCTTAATAACTACTTAAATCTATGATTATAATCATTTTGCGTATTGTGAAGGACTGGTGCCAGAAAAAGGTATATTATACCTGTGCCACTGGTCACCAGGCCCATCAACAAATTATGGCGAAAAAAAGGTTGTTAAGCGTCCTTTTTCAAACATATTTCATTACTGCTCTACTCCTATTAGTCATAGCGTGATATTATAGCCTATAATACTCCCCGATAAATAGGGTGATAAATGAACTATTAAACACAGAAAGAATTTTTAAATCGGTTCAGTAGATCCAGAGATTACACCCTACAACGTCACAAACACACAAACTTTACCTCTTTATAATATTAGTTTATAGCCCTTTGGCAAGTCAAACATTAAGTGGCGTCTCGTGATTAAAAAAACTCTGCTTGTAATAGTATTGTTATACAATTAGATAATTGACCGACTGTTTCTTTGTTTCTAGGAGTCCAGCAATGTCGGGCTTTACGCAGATCTTGTCCTCGTCAAGTAAGCACATGCGCTGTTCTATGCAAGAGTCCCACAGAGCAGCCCCCTGGGCCTCCTCATCATACACATCCACCTAAAGAAGCCACAAGTACTGGTATGTATAGTTACATAAATATGCCGATCTCGTACAATACACACAATCGAAGTTGGCCAGCTTAAAGGCAGCTTCTTAGTTACTATAGATGCGAAATGGTCTCTGAAAGCTTACTTTAGGAGTTCCAAGTACGCTTGCGAGAGTTGTACAAAATACAGGGTGGGCAGACCACTCTCAAAAAGTAGATAGGGCCCTGATCGGAGGGGCGGGAAACTGATAGATCCTTCAACAATGAGGAGGAGCAAACCAATTATTAATCCACCTCGTAAAGTTTTATAA
Organism: Schrankia costaestrigalis; assembly: GCA_905475405.1. Lineage (NCBI taxonomy): Eukaryota > Metazoa > Arthropoda > Insecta > Lepidoptera > Erebidae > Schrankia > Schrankia costaestrigalis. Next base: position 18,670,736 of record FR997839.1, read on the forward strand.
GTAGACCGTTGCAAGCCGCTGAGGGCCCGTCATTCCAGTAAGGCATTTAAGGTCTGATAAGAAGATACTTTCCCTAACAGCAGACCCACCGGCTAGGTTTATTCCCATTCTATAGATATAACTCTTTAGAACAAAGGACAACCCCTAGCAGAGTAGGTGATGCAATCAATTGAAGTAAATATCTTTTTCTATCGCCAATCCATAATTGTCTGTCTCCCTCCCCAGGCTCAACGACAGGTGGTAAGAAGTCAGGCTCAGGTAACGGCGTCCTCACATGTCCAAAATGTGGCGACCCCTGCACTCACGTGGAGACATTCGTCAGCAGCACGAGGTTCGTCAAGTGCGACAAATGCCATCACTTCTTCGTGGTACTCAGCGAAGTGGACACTAAGAAAAGCATCAAAGACAACGCAGAAAATAAGTCTGGATTTTACAGGTGAGTCTTTATTTATAGAATAGATTGTAGGAGAGGGGTGAATAGGATTTTTAAAGGGTCGCCTAAGCGTGTGTGATCGTGTTGCAGATGTCCATAGGCTACGGTAACCATTTAGCACCAGATACAGCATAATATACCTGTTTGCCACATCTTAGTATACCTTAAAACAAAAACAATTTATCGTTTAAGTATATCATATTTATGATACATACGGATTCTTTTACAATTGTGTTTACTGGCGGGATAGGTAACTGCTATGTCATGATATTTAGTACTTAGGTATAGGTATGTAGGCGCGTGTCCGTCTTGCTAATAAATATTTGATAGGCTTATTAAATTCATAATCAGTTAAGGCGCAGTTCGGGGACACAAAGTCTTGGGCCTGGGCAGGACATGGCAGGGATGTAGATACTAGTTATCCGTCTTAGTAGTTACCCAGTAACTCATTTCGGTAATCAATATGTCAACAAATGGTCATCTGACTCCCATCAATCATTTTTAATATCTATAGGTGCTACAAACAAATAGCACGCACAAATATTCAAACGAAGCTAATTTACGTATACAAACATCGGTGGTCGCCATGCAAATTTACGCGTTATTATAAGTATCTACGCTATGAAATTTAGAGCAGTTCTTAAAACTTATTCTTTGTCAGGAATCATTTTTAGCATAAGATTTAAAAGTGTGCTTGATCTTCATTTTAGCTGACATTCGGTCTGAATCAGGGTAAATTTGTTATTTAGCAACAGTAGCACTGCAATGATATTATCACGGTGGCCAGACGTGTTAGCATCACTTTCTTTTGAACAGCTTGGTCAACCTTGGTTTCCATTTAATAACATGGTATGTTAAAATTAGATTTCCAATCGTCACTAGATGATCAGGGCTCAATGTAAAAATACGTGACCCAGCTAGAAATGAAATTCCGAAATGTAACCGTAATGAATCAATAATCAGATCACTAAGCTAATATACCCTGTATATGTATAGTATTTGCTGATTATAAAACATATCACCTACATATTGCTATTTCTACTATAAAACATTTCGTTTAATTAGCACTTTATAAAATATAATGTATCCTTTATAAAATAACAAAAAATATATTTGTTTAAAAAATTATAATAATATATTCAACAAATTTACATGATAACAAAGCAATAAACCCATCGTTCTTGTCACCTCGTGTTGTGAGAGTTTAATGGGGTCATTGTACTTATTGTCAATATTTGACTGACGTACATTTTGAGATATAACATAGATATTCCACGCTCGTCTGGAAAGGCTAGCGTGGGACTCTCCAAAGTGGCTGTGGTGTTTCACCAGCCACTTTAGAGAGCGAGGTCGCTGCTGTGATTCGCCTGTAATATAAAATAAATAAATAAATAAATCTTTACGAAATATAAAAGAAGGAAAACTTGAAATTAAAGTCTATACTAATCCGTCTGGCCAGCGTGGTATTAGTAGGCAAAGTATCCCTCCGTCCCGGGAGGAGGCCCGTCCCTGCAGTGGGACATAAATGGGCTGTTATGATGATGAATTTTATATCCCTACGATTCACGTCTCAATTCCTTGCTTTAGAGTTGTTTTTTAAAAATAAGATCTAAATAGAATTTGTTTGCAGTTTGCAACACTTCAAACACCAGAGGAGAGGTATTATCCACTTATTTATTCTCAACTAACCTAAACATAGTAAACAGAGGATCTGAACCCACTTGGGTCACATCCAGGGGACAATCCATCATTGACCTAACGCTAGGCACAGATAATGCAGTAAAACTCATATCAAACTGGCGAGTATCCAATGAGCTCTCTTGTTCAGATCACAGGAGAATCCGTTTTACAATAACAATAAACACACTAACTCCCAGCCCAAAATGTAACCCGCGTCGGACAGATATACCTGGCTACAAGCGACTTCTCGCTTCCCTTATCGCCAGTAATCTACCACGCGACACAATAACAGACCCATCACAAATAGAAAATACAGTGACAAAACTAACACAATACATCACAGAAGCATATCACAAATGCTGTAAACTAAAAGTTCCGCTTACCAAGTGTAAAAATAACCGATGGTGGAGTGCCGAACTCGAAAAACTCAGAGGAAAACTACGGAAACAATTCAACCGAGCCAAGAACTCAAGACTAATTGAGGACTGGGACCAGTACAAGGAAACCCAATACGAATTCAAAAAACAAATCAGACACGCCAGGAGGTCTGCCTGGCGAAAGTTCTGCGAATCAATCGAGTCAAACAATGAAGCTGCCCGAGTAAGGAAAATTCTTTCTAGCGATCAAGATCGCAGCCTCGGTGCGCTGAAAAAACCTGATAACACCTTCACACAAACAGATGACGAAATAAGCAAGGTCCTTCTTGAGACACACTTCCCAGACTGCAGCCTGGTAAAAGATAAGGTCTGGGCAGATGACACAAGAATGAACCCGACCAACAGCGACTGGACCGTGGCCCACGACATAGTGACAGCTGAACGCATAACGTGGGCAATCGAATCCTTCCAACCATACAAATCCGCGGGCCTGGACGGCATTTTGCCAGCCCTTCTCCAGTGGGGTATAGATCCTCTAACCCCTTTGCTGGTCAAGGTCTACAGAGCCTGCATTGCACACAGATACATACCCCACGCCTGGCGTGAAGTAAAAGTTATCTTCATTCCTAAACCAGGAAAAACTGATTACACACAACCAAAGGCCTATAGACCTATAAGCCTAACGTCTTTACTTTTAAAGACCCTAGAAAGACTGCGATAGACACATCAGAGACGGACCCCTACGCACAATACCTTTACACAAACAACAACACGCATACTCCATAGGGAAATCAACAGAATCAGCTTTACATAGCGTGATTTCCAAAATCGAATGCGCTGTACATCACAAAAACTCTGCACTAGCCGCCTTCATAGACATCGAGGGCGCTTTTGACAAAACAATGTTTCACAGTATTGACACAGCCCTCATGAGACATGGTATAGCCCCGACATTGTGCGGGTGGATAACCAATATGCTCAAGCAGAGGGCCATTCAGGTCACGGTGAATGACACAACGAGAGCAATCGTAGCGAAAGGATGCCCACAAGGGGGCGTTCTCTCGCCTCTCCTGTGGAACCTTGTCGTGAACAGCCTTTTACACCGCTTAAACGACAAAGGTTATTTCACCGTAGGATACGCCGACGATCTAACCATCATAATAAATGGCACACACGAAAACACACTGTGCATCCTAATGCGCCAAGCCTTGAAAATAGTAGAGGACTGGTGCAAAGAGCACAAACTAACAGTCAACCCCACTAAAACAGAACTAGTCCTTTTCACCAAAAAAAGGAAGCTAGCAAACCTGCAATTACCATGATTTTACGGATCTACTCTAAGCCTAACATCAGAAACCAAGTATCTGGGCGTCTACTTGGACAAACAACTGAACTGGGCTTAACATACAGATTACATTACCACAAAAGCCAGTATATCGCTGTGGCAATGCAAGCGATTGCTTGGGAAAAATTGGGGTATCAGCCCTAAGACCACTCACTGGCTATACACTACAGTTATCCGACCGATTATAACATACGGTTCCCTACTCTGGTGGCCCAGAACAGACCAGGCTACCGGTCAAAAAGCACTAGAAAAAGTACAACGATATGCCTGCGTGGCCATCACAAGCAGCATGAGAACCGCACCCACAGCCGCACTACAAATTATGTTGGGGCTGCCACCCTTGCACCTAGTTGTGCAAGAGGAAGCAGCGCTAGCGACATTCAGACTCCAAAATGCGGACACACTGGGGAAAGACTCCAGAATTAAACACACACGGATACGTGAGCGAGGGATCAATTATCAACCCATGCTGACATCACCCAACGACAGGACTCTGAAGAAATTCAATTTCCATAAGCACTACACCATACAACACGTAGAGGAATCACAAGATTACTCAAGCCCAAAAGAGCTCAGAATATACACCGACGGCTCCAAGACAAACTCAGGCACTGGGGCAGGTGTATTCTCAAGCGAACTCAAGATAAATATATCCAAACCGCTAGGCAAATTCAACACCGTATTCCAAGCAGAATGCGTAGGGATTATCCTAGCAGCCTACACCATAGAGTCAAAAAGGATTTCAGACTCTCGAATCCGCATAATAACCGATAGCGCTTCGGTACTCAAAGCTCTGAATAAAACCCATGTCACTTCGAGGCTAATATTGGAATGCCACAATGCGTTAGAGCGGATTGCGACTTCCAATGGGAACTCGGTGACTCTACAATGGATAAAGGGACATAGCGGATCACTGGGAAACGATGCGGCTGACGCTCTGGCTAGAAGGGGATCTGACATGACTGTCTTCGGACCAGAACCTATCACACCAATCCCCTTCAGCCAAATCCGCAGCTGGCTGCAAGAGTTTACCCGCAAACAAACACAAGAGCACTGGTCATCAGCCCCAGGCTGCAGGCAGTCGAAGGAGGCCATGCCTCTCCTAAACGACAAACTGACCAAACGCATACTGCGTCTGGACAGAAACAGCCTGCGGCTGGTGACTGGAACCATCACAGGTCATTGCTCGCTAAACAAACACTTCCACACCATAGGCATAACAGATAGTCCCCTGTGCAGGGCATGCATGGAGGCAGAGGAAACGGTGTCACATGTGCTCCTTGAGTGCACAGGTGTCGCTGACACACGAAGAAACACACTAGGAACCCCGAAATCCATCACGGAAGGCCTGAACAAAATCAGTAACCTCACACGCTTCTGGAGGGAGGTGGGCTGGCTGGAATGACGAGCACCCCTCACGTACAATGGTCCACCTCAGGGACTAAGTGCGGAAACCAACCCCCAATAACTTAGAACTTAGAATTTGTTTTGAAACGTAAATAAAAATAAATTTTATGCAAATTTTATGATAGACTGTGAATTCTGCTCCATTTTTTCGTTAATTTGGTTTTTAAATTCGAATACTTACCTATGTAATGTTTTGGTAGAAAGTAGGTTAGTTTATCCTTAACAGAAACGCTATCGATAGTTTAAAATACTACTTAATTGGTATTCCATGTCTACCGCATTATATACCCGAAAAGGCAAGTTTAACCCTAACCACTATATCGTTGATTGATCTTTCATATTAGAACTTCCGAAACTGGAAGAAATAATACATGAGATCAGGTAGTTGTTATTTATACCCACAGGTCTGGTCTATGATTAATAACGTCTGGGCAATTAATTGGGCATGGGTCATCCTGTAATTAAATTTATTTAAGTTGGGTTGATAATAATAATATCACACATTAAAACGTACCTAGATAGTTTTTACCTAAATAAATCAATCAATACTTATGAATAATTTTTGTCTGAAAATTCACTAGAGGCATCGACCTAACGACTTAGTTATTCTTAGTTATTCTTATATGCATTCATTGAAGTGATGGATCTTTTTGACACACCGCTGATGTACGTACATAGACAATAGGTCATCTTCACAAAACGTACATCGTTCTAAGCACGTGTGTAATCGTTGATGTGACTTTGGGTTTAATAAAACGTATACTTGTATAACCTTCAACTCTATACGGAAAGTCAAGGCGGACAATTAGTTATCAATCTTTATATTTTACGATATGTTTATGATCTAATAGTTTATTAAAAGATTTTCGATGCACCCCCAAGATTTTCGATGCACCCCCAAGATTGAGTCTACAATAACCCAAACCGTTTTGCTAAATTTAGTACGTGATAAATATCGTACCTTCACTATATACTTGTTTTTCGAAGGTGAATCCCCAAATTTTCTGGGATTGAGATTATAGAAGATTTCTCCAATTATTTACATATTCTGGTAATCAGTCTTCTCCCAAATCGCGCCACAAATCACCTTCTTGTGGTAAGGAATTATCGAGGCATTGCATCATTAGGCCAGGCGCGCACTACGAGTTTTTCGCCGCGCGGCAGAAAAGCGCAGCGGTATAATGTCGCACAGTAATACTGGTGGGCTGCGGTGGCTCTGCCGTCAAGTGCGCGCAATACAATGTAAAACTGTTTGGTACAGTATTACAGTGCGACAATATACCGCTGCGCTTTTCTGCCGCGCGGCGAAAAACTCGTAGTGCGCGCCTGGCCTAAAATGTAAAGTAGCGAAAATAAGGTTTCTTAAAATAAAGAACCACTGCATAGACGAGCAATTTCGTCTCAAGATACCACCTATGATATAGGGCTTTTATTAAGTCGAGGGAAGTTTGCGAGTAGTTGCAATTTTACTTGTCGACCTTTAGGACATCCGCGGCATTACGAAATTAAAATACGATAAAATTTATGCCTACTCCGTCACGAAACGAATGTATAAATTATATTCTGACGTTAATTAGAATAATAATATTCCTTTGCCTCATAATTATTAGATTAGATCATCAGTTTTTTGTTTTATATGTAGATTAAACATTTACTTAAATTTTATTAAACATAGGTGAATGGAATGTGCCATATTATGTCAACTACGAGTATAGGTATATCATAGCATCAACAGGATATTATTATAATAATAATGTTGAATCAAAATACATTGCGTAATGTTCTACTTGTGGTTTAATGAGTATGTATATTTAAATGAGAGCCTTTGTTATTAACCGACTTTAAAAAAAGGAGGAGGTTCTCAATTCGATTATATATTTTTTTTGTGGTTACCCGGTTTTAACCCTTTTAGATTTTTTTTTGCATTTCCTAGGTTGACATAAGCAACATTTTCTTTTTATTCTTCTAGACTTGAAATTGGAATGCTCTCTAGAGAAATTCAGTTCTTCAATCAATTGATTTGAACTCTAACTCTGCTGTATACAATTCTTTTATCATTTAGGTTAGATTTCCACATTTTATTCATGTATTTATTTTGTAGTTTGTAATTCGACTCATTTACATTCAATGATACTATAGATAACAACGGTGACATTGTTATTGTTGAGATGGCTCGCTGATTCACTTTCGTATTTGTCGTGTTAAAGAGATGTGATCCATACTGTTTCCATCAGTCCGGGGCAGTGGTCCAACTGCTCTGTCCAACTTGTTGGACCACGGGTCTTTGCTAGGGGCAGTTGTCCAACTTTCAAAATAGTTGGACTACTGCACCTTTTGAGAGTTCCGTGGTCCAATTGATTTAAAAAATAACTTATTATATTAACTTTTTATAGTACGAGTATATCCTATTTTCTTTTTAAGGAATTTTTAACTTCCATAATTCATTGGGATGCATGGCTTTATGTTGGATTGAGTCAATCTACTTTAGATTGTAATTCAAAATCATATATATATTGAAAAGAATAGCCGGAGTTTTTTGTCACTGTTCTTCTTCGGCCCTATGTAGTCATCTGCAAGCATGGACGGTAGGGTTTGGCAGATATTTAGCATTACATTTACAGATTATAGCAGTTCATAAGTGTTACATTGTGACCTAAATGAATAAACGCTATCGATTTTGTTTTTTTTGATTTTGAGTCAAACACCCGACTTTATTTTTAAATAAATAAATAAATAAATAAATATTTTTTTAAATAATTAAGCTGTATTCTATGGCACCTATGACAACTGTCATCCGTTATCTGTCACCCGTGATCTCTGTCATATTTTAGTTGTCAACTGACAACTGCTATCTGTCACTGTCACTTAGTGTTCTCTTTTCGAAAAAAAGATCCCCACGGGAACATGCTACGCTACCAGGATGAAAAGTAGCCTATGTCCGATTTCATCCCACCTATCTCCATTCCAAATTTCATCCAAATCGGTCCAGCCATTTTCCCGTGATTGAGTAACAAGCACACTAACATCAAACATCCAAGCATCCTCACAAACTTTCACATTTATAACATTAGTTATTTAACAAACTTTACTGACACAATTATGACAAATGCATTGTACTATAATTGATAAAAACCAGCCAGTACCTACCTATTTACTGCAAAGAGGTTCAATATAACCGTAGACTAGATGGTTGGTACCATACACACATAAAGATGCAGTTGAGGTTTTTAGAGTTGGCAAGTTATTTTTTAAATCAATTGGACCACGGATCTCTCAAAAGGTGCAGTAGTCCAACTATTTTGAAAGTTGGACAACTGCCCCTAGTAAAGACCCGTGGTCCAACTAGTTAGACAGAGCAGTTGGACCACTGCCCCGGACTGGTTTCCATTGGTTTCGGTACACTGTTTACTTTTTCCACCCTTTTTTATCAGACGTCAACGTAATTGATGTTGTTGGTGCACAGTGTGAACCATATACATGTAGGTCGCGCGAAAGTACCTAGATCGGATCCCTCACTATTGCTTTATATCCTTCTCAAAAATTGTCTCCTCCTATACCTCAATATCCAATCTATTCAATATTAACAATATTGTCACGTTATTGTGTCTACCTGAAACTAATCAATCGTTTGCAACAATATCGTGCTTCCAAAGGAAAGTTAACGTAAAAATTACACGGTTTACCTGTACCTAAGCGCACTCACCTATGTTCCAAAAAACAATCAAACTACCACACTTTTGAACACACAAAAAAACCCCACAAAAGCATGACTTTCTTTAAAAGTAGTACAACAGTTTACACGCGTGTAATATGAGCTCGACATGTTACCTTCACTTTCATTTTCTTTGTTATGTTAAAGGACTGTAAAACGTATGTCTGACAGACACTGTGTCATACAAGAATACAAGATAAAGGCCTACGCAGACCGGGACGGCATGGCAAGGGATTTTAATTTTTACTAATGGACATTCAACCGGACTATTACAGAAATACGACATAAATTGCTATGCTTTAAAATGAAAAATGCCGGCGATAAAATCCCTTTCAATGCCACGGCATCATTTTAAAGCTTAGCAATTTATGTCGTATTTCTGTAACAGTACGCTTGAATTTCCATTAGTACAAATTAAAATCCCTTGCCATGCCGTCCCGGTCTGCGTAGGCCTTAATACGTAAGGACGCACTTTCACGGATGCTCATAAAATGAAGCTTTTAATTTCATAAGCGATACGATTTCAACATGTCAATGTTATCGCAATATATTATTTATTTATGGATACTGCTTGGTATTGCAGGCGGATGTTAGTTAACTCGATTTAAGAGCCTTGGTCCTTTCCAAAGCTTGTAGTTTAAATCTGTGCTAAGTTTTATTTAATCACCTCTTCTTTGGCCTCGCCTTGACAATGTTACATGGGGTCGGCTTTCCTAATCATTCAGCGCTTTGCCCTTTGGACACTTGTCAACCAAATGGTTTGAAGTCTTCCTCTACCCTATCTTTCAGTAGCCAGTAACTGGTGCTTACCTCACACTTAATATTTAGTGATGAAACGTAGTCTTTGTGATAGTGTCTAACACCCTTGGTTATCTGATACAAACTTTATACATTTAGTCCTGTTGATTTAGTTTAAAGTAGTAACATACAAACACACTCATTTTGGTTTTTACATTATTAGGATTTACTGTATAATTTTCATCATATCAAATTGTGATCGTTATTTATAAGATGTTCTTTAGATACCTATGTTTGCTTTAAATATACCTACAACATATTTATTATACAATATACATATTTTATTTTTGTCTAATTCACACACTACATCATTTTTTATACCTACTTATTATTTTAAATACATACTGTTTAACATAATAATAATATGTGAGAATCGAATACTACTTCCGGCGTGGGAGTTACATTATCCACTATACTATCATGTCATCCACGTATTATAATATTATTTTTATCATCAACAACTTGTCATTAAGATGACATAACTAATTATCGTGGTTATTACCAAAACATAATTCGTTTTGACCTCCGATGCACGGAAGTACATAGGATTAGAATGTTTTTCATTCTAATGCTTATTTAAGTTATGACCTCAGAGAATTGCCTAAAACTTCATATAGCGCGTCTTTTCCTCAAAAAATATTTATTTAAATTTTATAAGGCCATAGACCTCAAAGATGTTAATATGCATAATTTTTATAAAATAATGTTATTTATAAAACTGATACGTTTTTGACCTTGACAAAAACACTATTTAAATGTTTTTCTGTGTTATGCTTTATTGTCAATGATGGCAATGTATTTTCGTACTTATTTGTATTCTTTCCTCCCTTGGACTGTGCTGGTGTTATTCAAAACTTGTTTGTTATAATTTAAAAAAAATATTAAGTAAAAATGTATTCGGTACCAAAAATTCTAACACACCTCTTAACATAATTTATTAAAATATTATTGCAAGCAAAGGAAAACTCGTAACAAGCTCTATATGAATCACCAATAATCATTCATGAGTTAGGCTGACCGCACATTGGAGACTAGACTGTTTCAAGACTGACTTGCCTCATATAGACAAGTCTGTCTTAAAACTAAAACGAAACAGTTTTGACGACGATACGTAGCACACATAAAACAAAACTGTCTATCTGAGACAATATTGTCTATACGACGTAAAGCAATAGTCTGTCTTAAGACTGTCGTGTTCCAAGTCTGCGCTCAGCCTTAGGGGACTAGTTTTGTATTCTACAATATTTTATTGATTTACTACCTACCTACCTTATTTCAGTCCGTTAAAATATATGGCTTAAGCGCCGATTACACCATACTACATGTAGTCAACTACATCATGTAGGGGACTACATGTAGTCTAGTGTAATCACATGTAGGACAGTGTAAACAGAACGTCCTAACACTAAAAAGTTAGGACGTCCTTATGTAGGAGACTACATGTAGTCTAGTGTAATCGGCGCTTTACTGCTATACTGTAAATATTGTAATAAATTTGAACTATCCGTCAAAGCAAAACATTAGGTAAAAAAACATTTGATAAAAAAACAACAATTCATAACGACGACCCTGCATTCTTATTTCTATGGCTTACAACAAACCAAGGTTTTCAACTAACGTTTATCCTCTAACTGCAACTAGTATTACACTTGATTAACATAATAAGTTATAAGTTACTTTAAGTTATACTTATCTTAGATCTAATTTTGCGGTTTTATTACTTGTAACCTCGACGTAAGTAATTTTTGCGTATCGTGCGATTTGTAATGAAGGCCTTATTATATTAATTATGGTTTATTTGAAATGGTCTATAGTCTATACGGTTAAGGTTTAGATAGTTTGTGAATGGAGGTTAACTTGTCAAGGATAATTAAAATCTAGGTCGTCCGTCTTCACCATTTGCTAAAATGGATTGTCAACAAACTTAGCTTTTTTTTGGTTTATTATAAGTACATTATTTAATTTTTACATTTCGATTGTAGAGAAAGACAAAACCAGACAGAAAGAATTTTCACTTCATCACTAAAAATCTATCCTAAACACGTTTAAACTTGTGAATGTAATCATCACCGTCAAATCAATTAACGCCCATTTCTGGGCATGGCCTCCTCCCATGACGGAGGGATACTTGGCCTACTAATACCACGCTGGCCAGACGGATTGGTATAGGGTTTAATTTCAAGTTTTCCTTCTTTTTATTTCGTAAAGATAATATTCACGGACAGTCCCTTAGTCGGTTTTTACAACACCCATGGGATGCGATGGGATGGTGTCATATTGTATTCTTACTCCGTCACCACACGGAGAGCTCAAATTATTTTTACTTGAATGTAATAAAACTAACGAAATATTTCTTTCTTCCCAACAGAAAACCGCCGCCGCCTCCTAAAAAGATATTCGAATATTTGAACAAGCACGTCGTGGGCCAGGAATACGCGAAGAAGGTTCTGTCCGTGGCGGTGTACAACCATTACAAGAGGATCTACAACAACGTCACTAGCGGCGCTCCGGCGGACGCGCATCATCCGTTACAACACACACATAGAGGTAACTTAGGTACTTGACAATTTGTTAGCTTTTTATACTTACTACGTGATTGACAGAAAATTTCTGGAATGGCGACCGCGCACCGGAAGGCGCAGGGTGGGCAGACCCCTCACACGGTGGATCGACGACCTGGTTAGGACGGCGGGAAACCGATGGATGAGGGAGGTACAAGACCGCGCAGAGTGGAAACTTTTGGAGGAGGCCTATGTCCAGCAGTAGACGTCCATAGGCTGATATGGACGTGATTGACGTCCTCTGTGGGGTAGTCGTTATAGCACACAGCTGTTACGCAGAGGTCTGGGGTTCGATTCCCGCTCAATGCAAAACTTTGTGTGCATGAACATGATTGTTTGCATTGGTTTGGGTCTATTTATGTATAATATTATTATGTTTGTGTTACGTGTTATGCTAGAAGGTGGAGTAAGCCTAGGTTTGGGACAGACAGAGTTGGGTAGACCTAGGTGAGAACATAAGTAAGCCCCGAATTAAAATTGATTTTACTTATTATTTGGAGTTTTTAGCTATCCCTTATAATATCTCCTATTGACGCAAAACCAGAAAAAAGAGGTTTCAAAAACATTTCTTACGCAGTAGCTCAAAAGAAATTAATTCTTTGTATTAGTAGCTGAAAGTCTGACTGCGTAATGTAATAAAAATAATGTAAAATGTTACCAAAAACTGAAAGTAACTTTAACATTTCAAAGAAAGTGAAATTATTTAGCGTTCAGTCCAATTATTAAATGTGAGAAGTTTTTTCAAATTACTAAACGTTTCAGGTGAAAGTGTAACTGATTTTTGTGAACGAAACATTATGCTTCAGTGATTTTATGACCTCAGCTGTGACCATTGTTTGTTCAACTGACAGATTTTCCATTGTTAGTTTCTTGATAGGGACTTATGTTTCCGTTCTAATCTGAACCCGCGTATTTCTGTGTTCCATCACTATTTCTTATTCCTCTACTTCTCCTGCTCCGGTCGTAAAACGACTATGGTAGCTTCTAAAAACATAATGCACGAGGGTGAGGTATTAAATCCCACTCAATTGCCAATATTTCTTTCAAACATCTATCAGCTTTTACAATACCTACGTAGGTATATTTGAGATCAGGATAAGAGTCAATAACCAAAGTGATTTTATTTTAGAGATTTCTTAATTTATAAAAATTTGACAATTATTATGCGATCAACAAATAACTGTCGTGAGTCTGTATGCCTCTATTATCTATACTTTAATGAACTGACCACGTTTACCCATAACACTTTTTTTTTTTAATCTTTATTTATGGAGCTTTGTCACAATTTGACTATGTCGCTCAACACCTTTTTCAAAAAGCAAACTTGTAAATTCCAGACCTGCTGCACCTCAGTAACGCGAACAATGGCGGCGGCGGCGCGGAGGTGCTGGAGCGACAACATCACGAGCTGCGCCTCGACAAGAGCAACGTGCTGCTGCTCGGTCCTACCGGCTGCGGTGAGCACACGTTTATTACTTGTAGCTATAAGTAATCATGCATATTAAATGCCTCAGTGGTCGCCCACGTAAGCGGCTAGCATGCACGAGGTCGTCGGTTCGAGATCCACGCAGGACAAGTATTGTCCTCAGTTTGGAGGTGTCCGTAAAATTTATGTTTGTTAAGTCCCTGTGACACAGGACATGATCCCAAGTGCGGAAGGTGTCTATAAAAACTAAAAAATAACTAAGTAAAAACTAAAAATAATAAAGATCTAAAAATACGTTAATATTATGCATGGATTTCATTTCATAGCATTATGTGCAAGTAGCAAAATGTGCACTAGTGCAAGTAGCAAAATGTGCAGATAGTAAAATGTACACAGCAGAATAGGCACATCGCAAAAAGTGCAAATGGCGACGAAATGTTACCCCTAATTTTAACAAGTAGAAAGTCAAACGGGATATATCCCTAAGCTAATTAACTTAATTACTATCTCCATACATTTGTGTTCACACACATCAATGGTTGAAAAGGTCCCCATCTTAGCATTTGATGCCGCCTAAGCTGCAGCAATGATTTACCAAACAAAATGTTCTACAAATTAGTCACCCAAAGTAATTTAATTTTATATAAATAAGTATCTAGGTAAATAAGTGTGATCATTTATTTATTCAAATGGGTTTTTCGTTTTTTAATGTCAATAGTTTTAAGTATTGAGTTACAAGGTCACGAGTTCGATTACCTGTCATTTTCTTTTTATTACGTCTACGACTTATATTATTTTCAGTGTCAAACGTATTATTTAAGCATAATAATAATTATGAGGGTTCCTCGAAAAGAACCTTACCAAAATATAATACAATTATAAACTTTTCATGAAGCCCTCGTAAGGGGTCTCAATGAAACTATTATACAAATACACTTCTTACATAATTTTTACTTTACCGGTTAGACTATAAACCAATTAAGTCTTGCTGTTAACAAACGTATTTTAATACATTACACAACATATCCAAAATTAATTCAAAATAGTCAAAAAACAATAAAAAAAGTTAAAATGTCATTACAATCTAGGTCGATAAACACATATAAGGTAGGATTCACACGATGTGTTAGGTAAACAAGGCGTTAGTTGGCAAGCAGTGTGAAGTAATAATAGTTTAAAATGGTATTGATACGTGAGTTTAATATTCAGACTTATCTTAGAATAGAGTTTAGTTTAAATCTTACCTCGGTACGTGCTTAGAGATCATTATTGCGTAAAAGGTTTGGTAGTATCTGAATATGTTGATTCTCTTTGTGGTGATTGATTAAGAATATATGGGTGTCTATTGTGTATCTCTCATTGTGATGACGGAGTAAGAATACAATATGTCTCTACCCCATCTCATCCCATGGGTGTCGTAAAAACCGACTAAGGCAGTATCCGTCAATATTATCTTTACGAAATAATAATAAAGGAAAACTTGAAATTAAACCCTATACCCGTCGATGGGGCCCGTCTCTGCAGTGGGGCATTAATGGGCTGTTATGATGATATAGGTGTCATTACCTAACATCATTCCATGAGTGACATAAAGACTGACGATGGAAATACTTGCTGATATTATGCCTCCTAAAAGTGTGGCTAACATGGCTGGCTTGGTTTCCGGGCCATACATGGATCAGGGAAAGGGTTAAGATTAATCTACAAGCAAGAGCAAACTTAACTCAAAACCTGCTCTTACCTGTCTAGAGCGTATTATCAGTAAGGCTATTTTCCATCTCTGGATAAAGCGTGGTATAGGAAGTTTATTGGCTATTAGATGCTGTAGATTTAGGATCGTATCGTAGAAAAAACCAACCAAAAGTTATACCTAAATATGAAGTACATGACCGATAGTACAGTAGTTTAAATATGTATAAATAATGCAAAAAACACATAGATAATAATATATTCATAGCACGCGTGTTACCTCAATTACACAGATTACACTTGTAATGAGCTTTCTGTATTGCGAACGTGCTTCACATTACTTTAACTTATCGTCTCCGTCACATGTGTTTAAAAATTGTAAGTTTTAACGTAAGGAAAGGTTTTAATGAAAGGATCAACCCAAAAATTGGGTGTGCTAAATAGAGCGAAGCGCACTTAAAACCAGCGGCAGAAGCGCAAATTCGACCGCTTGTGAAGTACTGCTCGCACCTCTGGGCAAGCGCTTTCAAATACCTTTTGACTCCTTACAAATAAGCGCAGGTTTATTTTATATTATCAATGATCCTCATCTTAGGGAAAGACTCAGGTCGTTGGGACAGCAAAGGGGTGTTGGGTCTTGTTGTGTGTTTAATTTTGGGACTTTCACGGCGAGAACTCTGAGAAACTGTTTGAAGAGGTGCCATCAGACCATTCTATGTAACTCTCTATGTACTTACTTTTAAGTATATTTTTACTTGTTTATTTAACTATAATTATAAAACTTTATATTTGCAGGTAAAACCCTCCTAGCACAGACAATAGCGCAGTGCTTGGACGTACCGTTCGCGATATGTGACTGCACCACGCTCACGCAGGCGGGCTACGTCGGCGAGGACATCGAGAGTGTTATAGCTAAACTATTACAGGATGCCAACTTTAAGTAAGTATATTATTCGAAAAGACGATGGAAAATATTAGTACTCGAGACGACGGGACTCGAACCCGCGTCTCTGGACTGTACGCGTCCAATACCATGAACAATTAGTCGACCCGAGTATCCGTCTCGATTACCAAATTTAACCATTGCTTTATACGGCGTCACTAGCGCGCGCAACTTAAAACTCAAGCGTAACAACGCCATCTAGGCGCGACAGCTGTAAACTTTTAATGTTGCAATTGAAGAGTTTACATAATGGTTTTAAATTTCGTATTGTTTTTTATCAAAAAAAGATTGATATACATAATTTTAACACTACAAATAAATAAAATTTATGTTCCCCACACTAGGCTCCATAAAATAAGTAATTCTTTCGCTGGTAATGGTATTCGTTTTTATAATAAGCTCCCTAGTGAAGTTAAAGAAAGGTCAATTAATAAATTTAAATCTTTCATTAAACATAAGTTAATATCGAAATCATATTACAGTTTAAAGGATTACTTAATGATATAAATGCTTGGATCGGAATTGTCCTGTTTACTAAATAAAATAATATGTATTTGTGAAGTGATCACCAAAACAGGGATAGGAACCCAATCGAGTTTCTTGTCGTGTTCTGAACCCTCAGTAAACTTAGCCGTTAAGTTAGACGTGCATATTTGTGTGATCAGTATAAAAACCACGGAAGAAAAATCAAATGCTGTAGCGCAGAAAGAATTATATGACGTTTTGTAATCTAAATAGATCAATTTTCGAGTTAATTCTGCCGTTGTTCATAGATGGCTGTTTTCGCAGTTCTGGCAATTATATACTTTAACATGTTGCTCATAAGGGTGACATCATTCGCGTTCTGTATTACTATGACCTCAGCGACAAGTTACGCGGACCAGCGCGTATTAGTGACACGCGTACCACACTTACTTAGCACACTTTCCCTTGATTCTATCTTTCGTGATAAAAACGCAGACGTTAAACGTCATTTTTGTGTCTTATATGAATAAACTATTGTTTGATTTTGGTTTATTGCTTTATGTTAATCAATATTCATATAAATATAATATAATTTTATTTTAACTTCCAGTGTGGAACGAGCACAAACGGGCATCGTATTCCTAGACGAGGTGGATAAAATTGGTGCAGTCCCTGGTATACATCAGCTAAGAGATGTTGGAGGTGTGTATATAAATATACTTACATATAAAATAGAATATAGTATAGAACACAAAATCAAAAATACATTACAAAATGCAAATTTAGGAACCCAAAAATGAAATTGAAGTTATGTAACAGCATAACCACTCGTCTGGCACGACGCCTGATATTGGCGCCAAAAAAAAACGTCCATCTGGCCAAACGCCTGAAATTGGCGTTTTGACAAGGTCAAAACATCGTATCACTTTCTTGCCATTTATAAAATATTTCTTATTTGTTCTAGTCCTTACGCATTACAAATCGTCTATGCATGATATTTCTAGTCCTCTCATATAAAAATCATTTAATCTATGGAACAAAAGCTATGACAGATTTATTTTTGAATCTGTCAGTCATTTGTTTACGTTAAGCGAGTCGTGTTACGCGTTATATAAACATTGAAGTTTAAATTGTATTTGTGCTTTGTTTGTAATTGTGAGTGGTGTTATGTGAAGTCTAATAAGTGTTCATTGTTATTGTGTTACAACAATGTAATAAAACATTCGTATGTGGTTTATTTTTCATAACACGGAAGAGCTATTTTTTTGCAAGGTATGATTTTTGCAAGGTAAAGTTCATATTTTTTTATTTATTATCAAGAATCTTATTAGATTTATACAAAATTCCATTTAGAATGGGAGATAATCGGCTTATAAGAATCTTATTGGACTTATACTAAATTCCAATTAGATTTAAAGAAAATCTGCTTTTTCAAACATTGGTCAGTGAAAAAACCCGGCCTGGCAAAACGCCTGAAATAGGTTGGCCAGATGTCCAATTTTCCGCCATTTTGTCTTGCCAGACGAGTGGATAAAAGAATTATAAAAAAGACGTAAGTCCTAGAGTCTGTCATGCAAGTGTTCCGTCTTCTATCATGTGATAGACCTGACACCCGCAAGGAGAATCCGCGGAATGCTAAGATCAGGTGTTATTGTAAATAGGAGTTTAGATAGATATCCGAGCAGACAGTTCTTCGAGGCATGTAGTGTTGTATAGTAACGCTAGTGTGTGTGTATGTCTGGCAGGCGAGGGCGTGCAGCAGGGCATGCTGAAGATGCTGGAGGGCGCCGTGGTGTCGGTGCCGGAGCGCAACAGCCGCAAGCTGCGCGGCGACGCGGTGCAGGTGGACACCACCAACATACTCTTCGTGGCCAGCGGCGCCTACAACGGACTCGACAGGTCAGCAACACCACTATTTTATACTAACGCTTCTGTTTTGACTTATGACTGATAATATCCTTGATAAAAATCTTACTATCGTCCTGCATAAAAGTGCCGTTTTTTAACATTGGAATTTTTTTTATAATTGTCCACCCGACTTTAGTCCAGACAAGCAAGTGTGTCGAAATGGCTAAAATATATAACTTACCAACTAAAACTCACAGTGTTCCTCTCTCTACCATGAAGGGCAAGAACTGCAGAAAGTCTGGCATTACTCTAACCTCCTCCAGTATCTGGTTGACTTTCAATATCACATCGTCGGTTAAATCTGCTCTAGTAATACATTCATTGCTGTTATCCCACAAGACTCCGTGCTATCACCGACCATTTTTCTTCTGCATATCAATAATATGCACGATTACAGATAACAACACGTTACACGGCTGCTATCGTATACAATCCTCGAACAATCAGGAGGACCTCGAGAGGAACGGGGAACAACGTTGGTGACCTCAAACGGGCCCTCAACCACTTTTCTTCATAGAGTGTTCCTAATCTAATTAAGTTCAACGCCAAGAAAACCCAGTTTTGCGCGTGTCCTAGTGTGTTATCTACTTGTTCATTATGATTAAATCCTTTTTTTTCTGGTATGATGTATAACAGATATGATGTATAACAGATACATCATCTGCAAAAAGTACGCACTGCTGGGTAATCTGGTATAATAACAGATACATCATCTGCAAAAAGTACGCACTGCTGGGTAATCTGGTATAATAACAGATACATCATCTGCAAAAAGTACGCACTGCTTGGTAATCTGGTATAATAACAAATACATCATCTGCAAAAAGTACGCACTGCTTGGTAATCTGGTATAATAACAGATACATCATCTGCAAAAAGTACGCACTTCTGGGTAATACATTTGAGGAAGAATTTTGCCTCCCCTAGCTCTATTATGTCTCCCAAAAAGATTAGTCCACGCTGTAGATGACGATCAAGTTTTAATTGCGACAGTATTGATACATTTGTGCGTCTGGCCGTCCATTCTATGTGGACCATTCGTCGCCAACACCATATTTTAAATGCATCTATTCTGATATGCACCTATTCCATATCTATTCTGCCTCGGATTGTCCATGTCTCAATTTCATAGAGAAAGATAAGAAAAATAAGGGTTGTCCCTAGTCGAGTCTGAGTTTTGTAGGTTATTCCTTGGTTTTTCTAAAAGTTTTGGAGTCGTGTCATTGCATTTTAGCCATGGCTATTTTGGGTTTAATTGATTGCTGATTTAATTGAATGATTCATTATTCGGAATAAACAATTTGAATTTGAGTATTGGGAGCAAACTTTGAACCATTAAAACCATAAAAGCAATGACCATAAAAGCAATGACCATAAAAACAATATCAATCTACTATATAACTTTTGATGTTGCCTAATTGCACGGTAACGATTGCTGTTGATCACTGCTTAACTGATGGTTCACTTTTGTCTCGAAGTTGTTGAAGAATTATTTAGGGTGATTACGACACTTAACTGCTTCGCAATTAGATTTGCCATCTCTCTTTCGCTTCTGGTCCAAACACCTATAGCATATTTCCTTAAAGCCAGAATTGGAACTTATAGTCATTTGAAACTTATTGTTACCCCGATCCTAAGGTAGGGGTTGGTATGGTATGGCAGGCTGTTTTCCGCAACTCCACGTAAATGCGCGGTTTTTGCGTTAAAGTGGGTAATATATTCGATCCACCCCAGCTCGTCGAAAAACGCCGCGTTCTATGGTTTTTAGCATGAAGGAGATCAGGCTAATTGGTCGGTATGCTTTGGGGTTTGTATAGTCACCTTTTACCGGTTTCGTGATAAAAATGGCTTTCATCTTCCTCCAACCCTTTGGAACGTATCTGTGCGCTAGGCAGGCTTTGAAGACACGCTCCGTTCTGTTCGCAACTGGCAGGTTTCCCCACTGAAGCAGCCCAGGAATAATCCCACCTGGGCCGGCTGTCTGGAAGAGGTAGAAGCTGTCAATAGCCGATTTGACCACTTTTTGAGCATACCGCCAGTCTTGGATAGTTGGTGTCGTAGTTTCATCTCGTTAGTTGATGTGAGTCGTTAAGACACATCCAGGGAAGTGTGTTTCCATTAGAATGCGCCTAGATTCTTCCAGACGATGGTTCGATGTCGTGAGTCTTTTATCGGGTTTGCGGATGGCAGTCGGAGTTGTTTTTTTGTTGTTGTGACATTTGCTTGTTGGCATGACTCATGCGAGGTAGGGGTTTTGTTTCGTAGAGTTCTCATCGACTTCTATTCTTTTTTGGCTAGTTCATCTGTTATGTCGTTACTCATTGTGTTGCTTCGGTACCTTGTTGTTGACAGTTTTCGATCCTTCTATAGTTTATGATAACCTCGTTCCCATGAGTTTATTGAGCAGTATGTTGAATATCGTATCTTTAAAAATGTAATGGCACCGTTATGTCCATACTAGCCCATTCTTTTCTTTAACAATTATTGGCGAGAACCTGGAGTAGGATAGTCCACTGGTCTTGGTTAGGGGATGTATGCGACTTGCGTTATGCCGTAAACCACATTCGCTAATATGTTAACAGACAGATGTTGGGAGTTGAGAAATCGTCAAACGATATTTTTATTTTTTGGCCACAACCTCGCCCAACTGAGTATGCTACGATTTGGCAGGGGCTCATGGCATTTATACCATTTTTAATCTGTCGTACGGTATTATTCACCTAGACGGGCAACCTAACCGTGATTGTCGTTGTCTGCAGGCTGGTGCAGCGACGTTCCAACGAGAAATACCTCGGGTTCGGTGCGTGGGACGCGCGCTCCGGTCGCCGCGCCGCGCTGGCCGCCGCGCAGTCCGACCAGTCGCCGCTCACGTCCGCGCAGCAGGACAACGACGAGCGCGACGCCTGGCTGCGCAAGGTGCAGGCACGGGACCTCATCGACTTCGGCATGATACCGGTACGTACACACACATACACTCACACTCCGCGCAGTCCGACCAGTCGCCGCTCACGTCCGCGCAGCAGGACAACGACGAGCGCGACGCCTGGCTGCGCAAGGTGCAGGCACGGGACCTCATCGACTTCGGCATGATACCGGTACGTACACACACATACACTCACACTCCGCGCAGTCCGACCAGTCGCCGCTCACGTCCGCGCAGCAGGACAACGACGAGCGCGACGCCTGGCTGCGCAAGGTGCAGGCACGGGACCTCATCGACTTCGGCATGATACCGGTACGTACACACACATACACTCAGGGTACCGGTATGTGGACACATACACAATACTATGGGAGACCAACGGATGAACGTAGACCTATCTTATATAAACTTCTCCTCTGTTACTTAGATTTGCTGAAGAAACTAATTTCTGTGTTAACCATATAATGCTGGGATAAATTATGCTCGTTAAACATAAATTTATAAGGTTATTTCTGTCCCTTTTTCAGGAATTCGTCGGAAGATTCCCAGTATTGGTACCGTTCCACAGTTTAAATCAAGATTTGCTTGTCAGGATATTAACGGAACCTAAAAACGCAATGGTATGTAACCCGTCGTTTCACATTATACCATCGCAAACGCGAGATTGGTTTACATTTTCTCATAAGTGAATAATATTTGTTAAAGGTCTCACAATACAAGCTACTATTCGCAATGGATAAATGCGAACTATCGTTTAGTGAGGACGCTCTGAAAGCGGTCGCTTCGCTCGCTATGGAGAGAAAGACTGGTGCTCGCGGGCTTCGAGCCATTATGGTGAGTGTTTTGTAGACATATCAAATTATTAATCGTTTAGCGATGTTAAAACTAGATTATTGATTGTTTTCTAAAACAAAGTTTTAATTATTAATATTGATATACAAGTTTTTGATGATGAACTTTCGTCCAAAATGTAACAAATTAAGTAGTCCAATCAATAAAGTAGAGTGCGTGAGCGGGAACCTAAGTGATTTCTACAGAAATTTATTCAGGGTACTTAGAGAGATAACATACTAAAAGTCCCGACCTCTAGGAGGTGAGGCGGAGGGGGGAGGGAGGGTCAAAGGTCTCAATTATGTGTTTTTTGCGTATATCTCTGAAACTACGAGAGCTATCGAAAAATGGTTCAGACAAAGTTTGTAGATCGTAAAATTGTCTACAAAAAATATCTCAACACTTTTCTCCTAAAAAGTATCGCTTTTGAGATATCGTGACTTTAGAGCGGAGGAAAGTCGTATTTTCGACTATATGCACACACTAGCTTTTTCCCGCGATTTCGCTCGCCTTTATAAATATTATGAAAAATAAGGCTTATTTCTATATATTCAAATCAAATCAAATTCAAATCAAATTTATTCATAAATAAAATAAAATATTACATAACAATATAAGGTATGTTGACTGGTCCCAAACTAAGCAGAGCTTGTACTATGGGTACCAAGCAACAGGCATACATACTTATATTTACAACAATGAAATGTATAATAATACAATATTACATAGTTTATAAATGTTGACTGATCCCAAACTAAGCAGAGCTTGTACTATGGGTACCAGACAACAGCCATAGGTAAATATTTATATTTTAATTTATTTACTAACTATAATAGTAACTAACTATAATAATAATGTGACATAAAAAATAAAAACATATAAATATTAACTTTATAACACACAATAAATACAAATAAATTACGTCACAGTGCGATCAGGTGGTACTTGTCCGCGAAATCGACGGAATACCACGCCTTGCAGCCAAAAGGTCTCCTCCATGACGAGATGCAAGTAACACGTCGGAATCCGAACCACGAACGCGTTGAAATTTACGTTGCGGCGCGACTAACAACTGCACTCTCGCCGTGTACTTTAACCTATGGTGGACGTACTCCACGATGTCCTCAGCCTTTGTGGTGTAATGCAGGCGTGAAATGTACACCGGAGTGTTTGGATTTGCAGCACGGACATTGATATGTGGCTCCCTAGGTGCTGTGCCGCAGCAGTTCTTCTTGTTTTGCTGGCGATGTTTTTTCTTTTGTACAGTCACGAAGCCATCATTATCTGTCGACCGTTTCTTGCTGTTATCTCGCAATGGCTTTTTACTGGCGGTAGCCCTGGGCTCATTAACTAAAGCAGCTCGAGGGGTCGCAGTGAATAGCCGCCGTGACGGGAGCGGGGCGCGCGTAGCTTCGTGCGTCACACTCTGCTTTGTCAGCTGTAGACGGTGATGACAACAAGACAGCTGACGCGTAACTTGTTGTAGACGATGATGCACCGTGACGTGTGTTTACACGCGCCGACATCGGTGACCCAGATGCTTTGACACAATTACGCAACTCGTCTAGTTCGGTGCGCAACTCTGTCACGTTTCTTTCGGATGTCTCCAACTTCTTCTTGACATCCGCCAGACTTGTCTTCAAATCTGCCATGTCCTTCAGTAGACTCGTTACGTCGACGTACTCTAAAGTAACCAGGGGTAACTTTTTCAAGTCCCTAGCTACAAATACGGGAACGTCTGCGGGATCGGTCGTCTTGAGCAGTGTGATAATGTCCTGCATACTTTTTTTAGGTCCGTCACGCCTACGTGACACCATCCGGTTCTGTTTATTCAGCGATCGAAAAACCAACAACTTGGCAGCCGCGATTTCTTCCTCGCTGAAATTCGAGACACAAATCTGGAGCGCAGATTCTTCTCCTAAAACGTCTAGCTTCTGTTGTACAAAAGCCAGCAACACATTCTCCACAAGTTTATCACTCATGGTGAAAAATGACACTTGCGTCGGCTCGCGCCGCGCTCAACTAATAATAATTAATTAATACTATTTACACGTCCGACTCACAGCGCTGACGATATAACATTCATCATATATAGTAGTAGAATATGCATGCTTGGTCTCAGCCTAATCGGTTTGAAATTGACAAAGTTACATACAAACTTCCATCCCCTATCTTATCCCTTTAGGGGTAGAATTTATCAAAATCCTTTCTTAGCGGATGCCTACGTTATATCATCTACCTGCATGCCAAAATTCAGCCAGATCTGTCCAGTGGTTTGGGCTGTGCGTTGCTGTACTATATATTGAAATAAGCCTTATTTTTCATAATATTTATAAACGCGAGCGAAATCGCGGGAAAAAGCTAGTGTGTGCATATAGTCAAAATACGACTTTCCTGCCCTCTAAAGTCACGATATCTCGAAAGCGATACTTTTTAGGAGAACAGTGTTGAAATATTTTTTGTAGGCAATTTTACGATCTACAAACTTTGTCTGAACCATTTTTCGATAGCTCTCGTAGTTTCAGAGATATACGCAAAAAACGCAAGTTTGTGACCATTGACCCTCCCTCTCCCCTCCGCCTCACCTCCTAGAGGTGGGGACTTTTAGATAAGGCCTAATCTTAGCATTCCATGGATTCTCCGTGCGGGTGCCGGGTCCATCGCGTGATAGAGGACGGAACATTTGCATAACAGCGTCTGGGACTTACGACCCAGATGTAGGTTTAAGGAGGCCCCCTTACAACGCGTTAGCGGTCACCTTCACTGTCTGCTATGTTCCGTCCCCTACCTATCCAAATTTGGTAGGAACCTAACAATGCCGTTTTGGACATTCGTGATAGTAGAGAGCTTACTGAAGTTTTAGGCAGTCCTAGTTCTTTTAATAGATTGTAGAGGGATTTAGCTGGTGTACCCCTCGCACCTATTTCCACGGCATACAGAGTATCCCTATAGCCATTTCTGGTTATCTCATTTGTCAAGTCAAAGTATTTATTTGTCTTAATTGCGTGGTCTTTAGGGATGTTAGTTTCCCACGGTACCGTGAGCTCAATAAGTACTACACGCTTTTTCAATTTTGAGTAGAGGAATATGTCTGGTCTCAACGGCGACACGCAGATATCCTCCGGGATTTTGTAGTGTGTTTCATACGTGTCAACCAGTAGAGTCCAATCGTCTGCCGGACTCAGGACCGAAAAAGGCTTGTAGGTGGTCTTTTTAGTAGTGCCTTCCTTAACAAATTGGATGTTTAGTTTTTCATTCGTAGTCAGTCCTTTTCTAGCTCTGGCAATCGACAGACCCACTGCCTCGCGTATAATCCCTAGTACTTTGTCGTGACGTTGCGAGTAATGACCCCTATCCAAAAGCACTTTGCAGCCTACCAATAAGTGTCTTGCCGTACCAATTTCTTTGCCACATTCCGTGCATTTTTTGTCCGTGGCTTTTCCCCATCTTACAAGATTGCTTTGATCGGGGAGAGTCAATTGGAAGGCGTTGAGGTAGAATTTAAGTAATGCTGGTGACCAGTCGTAAAGCAAAGTGCGCCACTTCAAGTCTAAAGGTATACAGTAGTCCCTTAGAGTAACCCATTCATTTTGCATTTTTAGGTTCATTGCGTGCACTCTGTAGCTGTCATTCTCATCTTGGTTTAAGAAAGATTTTATAATTTCTTTGTCCGATTGACTTTCCGTGTTTCCTAGACCTACTCTACTAGTTTGTGCGCCTATCATGAACTTTTTGTGGAATTGCAACCGTGACTCGAGCGCAGATGATTTTTTATCAGTTGGGATGGTTTTTACAATTTCGTCTTTAGATGTTGATAAGACTTGCATTTTAGTAACTCTTAGATGTTTGTAGAGTTCCGATGGTTTTTTTAGTTTCATTCCAAAGTTATTTGTGTCTCGATACAGAGCGGAAGAGTCTGCAGATTGAGCTAACCCTAGCCACGATTTCAAAGTTTTCGTCACTTTAGCATCTAGTTGTTTCAAGAGGTTCTGGTTTAAATCATACACAAGGAAAGGCCAATTGAGACGTGATGTTAAATAGTTGTCGTATATCCAGACTTTTTTTACGTTACTTATCGGTTGATGGTCTACCTTTTCAATGTCGTTTATGAAACTATTGACGACATCGTCTACTACTGGAGAGCGACCTTTATTGTTTATCTTTCTACCAAGAAATTTAAAAGGCACGGTTTCTGATATTATTGAAACGTTTTCCCCGCCAATAGTGAGACCGGGGTCATATGAAGTATATCTCGTATCCCGCCTACCTAAACACAGACAATAACATTTGCTAGGTTTTACTCTCATTCCATCAGTCCACTCACAGAATTCATTAACCTTTCGCAGTAGTTCTTGGCACTGCTTTGGATTCCGAGTAAGTATCGCTAGGTCGTCAGCGAATGCTAGAATGGATTCTGTATATTTGCCATTGGACTTAAACCGATAGCCCACCTTTTTTCATCTATTTTTATGTTATCTATTAGTATTTTAATTACTGTGTTAAATACTATAGGAGATAAGCAGCAACCCTGGAACAGGCCCACGTTGTAGTTTAGGGGCTTCGTATGTCCGTCCTTCCTTGCAATTACAAATTTAAGTTTACTATAGTACTTAGCTATTATTTCTGAAACTACTGGCGGAAAGTTATACCATTGCAGTGCAAATAACATAAGCTCGTGATGTACTGAGCCGAATGCGTTTTCTAAATCTATCCAACAAACTGTTATTTGCCTTTCATTTGCTCTGGCATCTTTTAGACTCTCTGGTAATAAAGAATTATAATCTGGGAATAAATCCCTTCGGGTGGCTTGGTCTGAAATAATTGTTAGTTACCATGTAATCTGTCATTTTTAACTGTAAAATGGAAAAGAATATTTTTGAAACTGTGTTGGTAAGTGCTATCGGTCTAGTGTCTTTTGGACAAGTAACTTCATCCTCCTTTGGAATGAGAACAAAATTAGCTTTTCCGAAGGCGGCCGGTATTTCCTTACTTGACCAGATCTTACTGTATATGCTTAAAAGGTGTTTATGTACTGATGGGCACTTTTTATAGATAATGTAAGGTATGCCATCAGGGCCTGGGGCTGACTTGTTTGTTTTCTTTTTGATTTGGTGTATTATTTCTTCTAAGCTAGGTGGTTTGTTACTGAAGTTGAAACGAGGTTTTGTTGGTCTATTTATTTTAGGATCTTCGTAAGGTTTTTCGCCTTTTGTCACCTCGTAGGTATTTTTATAGTGATCGTAAATCTGGTCGTTCGTTAAAATAAGCCTACCTTGGTTGCTACTAAAAATATTTCTCGAGTATTGAAAAGGGTTCTTATCAAACTGTACTTCATGCTTTACTCTATTAAAATCTCTCTAAGTATCCTGAATAAGTTTCTGTAGAAATCACTTAGGTTACCGCTCACGCACTCTATACCCCTCTTTGAGTCATTCGTTGATTGGACTAAAGGTAATCTTAAACAAATTTATTTCAAAAGTATGTACGATACTTTTATGTGTTTCAAAATATTTCCTATTGCATGTAATTGACTAATAAATATTCTATTCTAATTAGGCTTATTGGTATCGACTTAACATTCAAATACATAATACTCATACCAAAAAAATGCAAATTTAGCTTGTATACAGATTTGGCTAAAGCTTTTGAAAGGATTTCAAAAGACAAAAGCATAGCACTTAGATTATTCCGCTACGGCGGTTTATTGTTGATATGGGTATAATTTAAATAAAAAAGAACGTGCATAAGATTGTGTCGTAGTAAACGGTTTTAAATCTTGATCTCAGAACTTTTACATAAAGGGTCCTTCAGGGATGTCATTTTGGCCTAATATTAGTTAATTACTTTATTTATTTAAAATCATGATTGAAATCTTCATCTAGATTTAACATATTTGGTACGAATGTATGTTGCATAGTTCTAGTATCTTTAACCCCGGTATATAAAAAAAAAAAATTGCATATGGTAAAATTTGTATTTGTATACGGCAACAGTCAATACAAGGGATGTATTGACTGTTACCGACAGATTCTACTTATCAGTAGATAAAACAATAAATAAGCGCTCTTGCACACAACACTGGCACCGCACTACAATGTTGTGTATGGAGCCCTTGCCTTGCCGCCACGCCCACTGTCGCGCTACACCGCGTCCTTGACGGGTGACCTGTACAGATGCTCTATAGGCGTGGTGGCAGGCACACGTGGCACTTGTGCTGCAGTGCTAGGTGTCAACGTACGTATGTGTCGCAGGAGAACCTGCTGCTGGAGGTGATGTTCGAGATCCCCGGCTCGGACATCGTGTGCGTGCACATCCACGAGGGCTGCGTGGCGCGCGCCGAGCCGCCGCGCGTGCAGCGCCGCCGCGAGCCCAGCGCGAGTGAGCGAGCCGCGCACGCCGACCTGGACGACTGGCCCTCGGTGCGCCTGCACAACTGTACGTAGTGTAGGCGTAGACCTAGTCTTAGTCTAACCAGCTAGCCAAAGTGTAGTCAGCTAGTGAAAGTGTAATCAGCTAATGTTAATGTAACCGGGTAGCGTTTTTGTAGTTAATATAA
Source organism: Schrankia costaestrigalis (assembly GCA_905475405.1). Taxonomy (NCBI): domain Eukaryota; kingdom Metazoa; phylum Arthropoda; class Insecta; order Lepidoptera; family Erebidae; genus Schrankia; species Schrankia costaestrigalis. The sequence goes on from FR997839.1 coordinate 18,699,790, forward strand.
TTAGCTAGTAGTGCTAGTGTAATCAGCTTGTAGTGCTAGCGTAACTAGCTAGTGTTACTGTAATCTGTAATCAGTGATAATGTAACCAACTAGTGTTAGTGTAATCAGCTAATAGTGTTAGTGTAACAAGCTAGTGTTAGTGTAACAAGCTAGTGTTACTGTAATCAGCTAGTAGTGTGTGTATGTAACCAACTAGTGTTAGTGTAATCAGCTAGTAGTGTGTGTAACCTGCTATACCCCTTCCATCGTAAGTTTGGTTTTTTGACAGTTCACGTCCGCGAAGTTTCGTAATACTTCCGCTTATTTTTCGAACAAATAATATTGTATTTCATGGACGTATCCATGTTTTTTTCAGTTACCATGGTTACTTAGTGATGGACACTCATACCGATTACCACCATTATGAAACAAATTACAAATAATCGGTAGCAATAAATGCTATGAATAAACCTAAACTCTTCATAATACGTTTATAAAATGTAATATGATATTTTAGATTAGCTATAACCCGCGAATGTGTCACGGTAAATTATGTATTTTAAATAATATCTAAGCTAACTATAATTTTATCATTTTAAGCTAAAGGCTAATTCTCTTAACATAGATAAAGAAAGAAACAATAATAAAATGATAATGTAAGTTGATGTAAGGATCCAAAGGTGTTAAATAAAGTAATTTGAAAAATCGCTTACAATCAAATGGCATTACATTCGAGATACTGCTGAACGTCACTAACGTCAAGCTGTGAAATGTTGTTAAATATAGTGGAAAGGGTATAGTAGTGTGTGTAACCTGCTAGTGTTAATGTAACCAGCTATTAGTGTTTGTGTAACTATCTAGCGTTAACACTAACGCTTGATTACACAATCAGCTAGGGTTAAAGTATAGAGTAATAAATAGAAAATAAGATAGAGCAACTTCATCTTAATTTTATGGCATGGTATGTGTCCAGCTATCGTTGTATAAAACAAGTTAGTAGAAAACATTACAGTACTGCCCACTATAACATTTTAAAATACTGTATTACAAAAAAAAGCCTAAATAAATATTAGTCACACATTCACACAACGCCATAGCCAACGCTTAGTCAAATTAAACAAAGATAATAAATATACAGCACTAATTCCATACTTCATAATATTTTTTTTTTTTTACAGAATGGTACTTGTTTATCCTCAGCTGTATTTCCGCGCTAACAAAACGGATGTACTATGATTTGTTAGTCCCCTTATTATTTTTTGTAGACATATATGTATATAGTTTTTTATTCTCTATTAAGTATTAAAACCTCTTTTTTTTTTTCATAAAAATACTTGGTCCGTTCTATTTTTCTATCAATATCTTTCTTTGTTAAGTTAGTGTTGAAGTTTTAGGTACTGGTTAGAATTTGTATTTTGTAGACCATGCGGAATAGTATAGGAGATTTCAAGGTTTTGCCTTTGTTGTAGTGCTGCTATTTTAAGTAGTTTCTCAAATTAATAAGGAAGTAATGTGATCTAGAGACGCACTGGCACTATTAACAGAGGTTAACTTGACCAACCAGTATTACTTGACTGGTTGATATATGTTTTTATTTGTTAGTATCTAGGGATGCCTTTATTCCTATAATTTTTAACCATATTCCCGCGGCAATGAGATCCTTTTGTATGCTTTGCAGTGCCCACTTATTAATAGTTAGTTGTATTGTATTATACTAAAATTAATTTAATATTTGCCAACAGAAAGTCAAGGCAGCAGTTGCAGAACCATCTGTCACTCATTCGTGCGTGCTGTGAGCGGCGACAAGTATGGTGGTTACAAACGAACGGACAACGTGACTCTGTCACACACACTACACGAACACAGCGGCATTATATACTAACCTGTCAATATATTACAATAATACATGAAAACAACTTGACTTTAGCACCGAAAAAAAAAATTGTGAGAGAGAGCTATTTTAAACCGACAATAGTCAATAACATTTATTCATGTAGGTTACAAAATAACACTTATGAATGTCAAAAACATGTTTACAAATAAAAATAAAAAAATTAAAAGAGGTAATAACAATAAATAATTAATAAATTATAAATAATCAATAAATCAGTTAACAAATTGTAAATACAAAGTATTAAGTATAAGACACATAAAGTATTGAGCATACCGCTCATGGCTGATAGATAATGTTTTAAATGGCAAGCCTGTTATTAAGACCTCTGTCCACCCATATTAGGAACACAATATAAAAAAAAAATCTGTAGTTTACATAAGAGACTCTTGATCCTAAACGAATTCCCGTAATAATATTTTTTGTAATTCAGTTTTAATTCGCTGTCAGCGACAACTTGTGTCTATGATTAGCAGTTGACGTTTGATACAGATGTGTCAAATTTGACATTTATGACATTTGAGTTGAAAAAAAAAATGACATGAGGATTGAGACTGTGTTTTGAAGAAATATAATTACGAGAATTGCTTTGCAGGTACGTCATAGGTATTTAACACATTTCTTTCACTTTCACTTCACACTTTAAAATTTTAGTTGTTAGAAAAATTAAAGAACTATTAAATATGTAGAGGGTGGGTGGGAACGGGTTTTTATAATATCAAAGTGTTCAAATTATTTTAAAGTTTGTAATGACATGCAATATTAATTCCTGTATTTATATATCTTATGCTCTCTCTAACTAAATTAATTTATCATAAAACAAGAAACTAAAAAAAAACAAATACTTTGTGCTAGAAAAGTTTGAAATTAATTTACAAGTACCCTCATATTATTCAAAAAGAAATTGTTTGTTCTTACAGCTAATCAAGATCGTTTACTTTTTGTTTTGTTTTATATTATTTATATAAAAAAAATGTTACTCGCTCTAATTTAAGTATATTAATTTTGGTGACTATAGTGACAAAAATAATTAAAAAATAATAGAAAAATCTTGGTAACTACTTTTCCTCATAAATAAATTTCTACTAATATTCATGCATTTTTTTAAAAATTGCATGAATATTAGCAAAAATTAATTAAAAAGATACAAAAAAAACAATCTAGTAATAGTGAATAGAAACGCATTTGTTATTAGACGATTTTTAATATTAATAATAATAATATGTGATCTAAGTAGGTGTGACTTAAAAAACAAGAAAAAAAACAATAGACCTTAAATATATTTTTTCAAAACTACTTCTGTGCTATACTTGCTACATATTATATTATTTAAATTATCATATAGGTAGGAAAAACTTTGCCTATTGATTCCACACTGACCTGCCTGCCTACCGGAGCGAAGGAACACTTTCTCTAAGCAGAGATTTGGTGCAATCTTATTGGTTAATATTACTTCTTTTCTCCGCACCGGTAGACAGCCTTAGTGTTTAAGTTTTATCAAGTCAAGTATCCTTCTTCTGTTGAATAGAAGATCCTAAGTCTCCTTTTATGATACTAGGTATTCCTTAGTATCAATTTGTATTCATAAGTCTCTTATCTTACACATACTGTATACAATGAAGATATAAAGTTTAATCTTTAACGTATTGTATTTGGATAATGATACGTTAAATCTAAATATCGTAATTGTATACTTCAAAACAACATAAATAAAATTCCCAATGCTCGGAAGGACTTCTTCCAGTGATGGAAGGAAATTTGACTTACTTATACTATGCTTACGTTAAAGTAAAGTTTTTCTTAACTCTGTTTCCCTTAACATCATGTATTCTTACTCCCTCACCACACGGAGTGCAATACTTGAAACCACTTATATAGAACATTTTCAAATATTTTTGTTATATGTAATATAAATAAATTATGTAATACTTAGATCCCTCTCATAGTGTGTATAAAGACTTATTGTTGGTTCCTTATTCTTATAATAATACGTTGTATCGTCACTGCCACCATACAACATGCTCTTGTGATGTAAATTACTGTAAATATTATAGATTTAATAGTTTATAAATAAGGTTTATTAAAAAAATAATAATATGGAATGATGTCCTAAGTTGTAAGTACGAAGTCACACGCAGTTGTTTATATAATAATAGTTTATTTTGGCTGGCAACACTGAGGATACGTTTTGACATTTTGTTAATTGTTATACATTTATTTTTTATTTATAAATGGATCGTTGTGGTGTGATTTATTATAGCTAAAAGTGTGAATATAACTTTTGTTAAAAAAATCTCCTAAATTCGTCTTATATTTGAGGACTTGTGATAGGGTAAATTTGCAGTATGTTGATCTAATCACATTGCAACACGAGTAAAATAGTTTAAGCCTATTTTCAATTTAAAATATAATGAAACATAAACAAATTTTGGTTTATTTATTTTCATTCCTCATGATACCCTATGTGACTGACATACTTTAACCCTTTAACTGGTGCAAGTAACATCGTTTTTCATTGGTTTTGTAAGGTTATTAGAGTTGCTAATAAGGTGGCAATATAATCACATCTACAGGTAAAAGGGTTAAATAGATGTTAAAAGGTTTTGGAATGGCGACTACGTTTTCAAAGATGTTTACCAGGCGGTAAATCTCTTCAGAAAGAAGATGTATCAACTTTGTGCTACCGGCCTAACCGAGGTTTGTCTACAGTTTTACCACAGTTACTCGCTGCCATTGTGATGAAGGGGAATAGATGTCATCCATTCAAGCCGACTAAGTAGCATACCTACATCTACGGAAAACCGCTGGTAAGGACAAGCTATTGAGTTAAGTACGTACCCTGGGCAGGTAAGACAGGAACCCCCTTACTCATAAATGCCTCTTAAATTAAATTTAATCAGTGTTTAACGAGATTTGGCTAAGTAAAATCATATGAATATAAGCTAATCAATTGATTAAAATTTAATAGGCGTTTATGAGTAAGGGTGAAATGTGTATTTGTTATTATAATTATGTGTGTTTATTAAGATAACATTACAATATATTTACAAATTATTATTTTATACAATAAATACATCAATTTGTGATTACCTTTCTAAAATGTTTTATAAAAACAAAAACTATTAATTTATGTAGTACCTAACAAGGATATAAAATACTTAATCTAAACTACATAACTGCGTTGTTTTGGAATATTTTCATAACTCTTTGTTTTAACTATATCTAAAAGTATGTTAATAACATCATAGACTTCTTCATAAGTATTATACAATGATGTGGGAGTCACGCGTATGACATTAGGGTCCCTAAAGTCAGCTACAACTCCACGGGCTTTCAACGCCATACTAATTCTATACCCTTCATCGTGTTCCAAGCAGACGTGACCACCTCTGAGTGTATTCTCTTTTAAATTACCAATTGTGAAGCCATATTGGCATAATTTCTTCTCAACAAGATACATCATGTATCCAGTTATATGTAGCGATTTACTTCTTATATTTGCCACGCTAGCCTCATTCGTAATCCGTAAAGATCCTTCTAGAGTTGCCATTGAGAAAATATTCGGAGTACCAGTCTGCCATCCGTTTGCATCTTGTTGATGATCGAAGTCTTGTCTGAGTAGGAACTGTGTATTACTTTTGTTTCCATACCATCCAGCTAGACCGGGTAACTTTGTGAAGTGAGTTCTGTTTATGTATAAAGCTGCTGTTGAACCAGGACCTCCATTCAGATATTTGTATGTACACCACACAGCGAAGTCCGCATCTACTTCTTTTAAATTAATTTCTACAGCGCCAACCGCGTGACATAGATCCCAGCCTATGATAATACCTCTTTCTTTTGCTGCTTTAGTTATTTTGACCATGTCTAGTATTTGCGCACTGCGGTAATAAACTGTTGGTAGTAAAACCAATGCGACATCTTTTGTCATTGCTTCTATTATATCATCTTCATTCATTATATTTCCATTGCTTCTTACAATTTTAACTGCTTCTTCTGGAGAATAACCTTGTAATCTTATTTGACTATCGACTGCGTAACGATCTGTAGGGAAATTAATATCGTCTACCAGGATTTTGTACTTATCTTTAGTTGGTTTGTAGAAAGTGCTAATAGCTTGATGTATGTTGATCGTAGTATTGCCAGTGATTGTAATTTCGTCAGGGTCCGCCCCAACTATAGGCGCCATTAACTCCGCAAGATATTTTGGGTACAAGTAATATTTGTTGTCCTCAACGTTCCATATTTTAATAGCTTCCTCCTTCCATTTCTCAATCACTTGCAGCAAACATTCCTCAGCGTCTTTAGAAGCTACGCCCAGTGAATTCCCGCACATGTAGATAGTTCCTTTCTTCAAATAAAATCGTTGTCTAAAATGTCCCAACGTATCATTATTGTCTAGTAGTTTGGCATATTCAGGATCCTCTCGGTAATCTTGAAACATTTTCCTTAATTTTATTAGCTGATAATATTGAAAATACAGCACTTTTTAAACGAAACTTTTGAGTGAGTTCTTAAAGCACGCACGTTCGTTATCACTGCGGTGTTGTCTCAATTGAAAGGAAATAAATTTTCACTTTATAAATAGTGGTAGATTGTTATTGTTCGCGATATCTGCAGATTAGTAGAGTCAACTGTTATTTACTGGCAGCTACGCGAGCTGTTTGTACAGCATTGCTCTCCCAGTAGGGTGGCCACATCTTTTATAATATAAATAAGCTTGTGTGTTCCTTCTTGTGGGTTTTTCATTAGACTACTCATATGTATAAAGGAAAATTGTGTAAATGTATGACGTAAATAATGATTGAATATAAGTTTATTTATTACAGCTGACATAATGTTATGATGTTACAAATTAATTTACGTCAGTTTTGTACTTACAGTGCATACCTACGCAGGGTAATGTACTTATGATGTAAAAAACTTCTAATTTAAGATGTAAATCTTTATACATACATGTACTTATAACTTACAAGTAAGTATGTTATTTTATGTCGAAAAATACATAAATAGAATTGCATTTATAACAATAATGTTTAGGTACAGTCACGAGCAAAAATATGTACACATTGTAAAATTTTCTAAACTATCTGCACGTTAATCTAGACATTAGAATACCAAAATTATTTCGTAATTTAGAAGAGGTTACGTACAGCTTTGAACTAATCTTTGAATATTCAATTTTGGATTGGCAGAACTTCAGATATCTGTTTTACAAAATATGAAAATGTGTACATATTATTGCTCGTGACTGTACCTATTAATAACATCTATTTTTATCACCGCAGACATAAAAGTCTTTTATTTATAGAATTTGACGATAATAATATATTGTTATGACTGCATTGGTGTGTATGGTGTGTATTATCATTATCCAACAGAGACTACTTATATAAAAAATGGTCTCCCATCCGCTAGCTAACTCGAAAATGCTGCCAAAATACGATAGACACCTTATAACATTACAGATCTTTAAATACACAAAACTTCTTATTACATGGACATTCTATTATTGGAAAAAGCATAAAAAAAGGAAATACCTAAGTACCTAACAAATTAGTACCAATAAATAATACCAATCAATTTAAACTAAGTACAATTAAAAGCCTTCTATTGAATGTAGATCATCGTAGAAACAATTAAAACAGAGTAAATAGAGTAATGTGCGTGTGAATCCTGCATCAATAATTAATTACGTTTTCCGAGATATCTGACATTCTATGAACGTTCCAGTAACCTTGGAGTATTGGAGAGGGAGGTAGTCATTTTAACAGTCAGACACGAGACATGGTGTAGATAGTACTAAACTATGATGACCAGCTGATGTACCTACCTTTTGTACTGTATTTATACGTATGTATCTGTATTTTACTTACGTGTGATTAAAAATAATAGATACGACTAGATATTTCAAAACACAGGTTTTTAAAGACTCCAATTATCCTAAGCCCTCCTTTCTAAAGCCCCAATATCAATATACCCCAACCAAACATGACTCCCCAAAAAATGTTCCAACGGCGCGTGGCCAACGCACTTTACTCCAAATTCATTGAAGCTCTTTAACTGAGAAGACTAATAGAAATCGTTAAGAACTAGATGTGGAGAATTGGAAGGGTAGGGGAGGGGTACCTACTCAAACACACTTCATTCAAAATTAATACAACTTTCGTTATATGTTTTTGACGTCATTTATACTACCTAGAACGTGATGCATACGTACTTTGTCCCTGCAGTGGGACATTAATGGGTTGTTATGACATGATATACTACCTAGACAGCCTCTAGCTGAAAAGACCTTCCACCTTTAAATTAGTTCCAGATACCTTCATCAGTTTGTTCCTCGTGTTCATTAGGTGCATGAAATAAAAAACAACTAGATACGCGAGGACGCGCCGCGTTCTTGCTCTCTGCACGCGAACTGCGTTTTGTCTTTAGGTATAATTCGTTTTTAATGGCGATTTTATTTATTAGTTTTTCAATAGTCAACTTGTTTTTGCTCGCAACTTTGTTTCAGTTGAATAATTTATGTACTCTGTTTCCTATTCGTGTGATTATGGTTTAAACCTTTTAACTACTTCAGAATGAAGGAAGTCCAGAGATGGAGAGAGCCTTGGTCTACTAATGAAAGGTTGACAGTAATCCTGAAAGGATTTTTTTTAATTTTTACAATGCATTTTGAGATAATGCACGCTTGAAGGTGGTATTGCTCTATTAGCTTGCTATTTTATGAAACCCTTGGGACGATATTTTGTTTATATTTAGTTCGTCCCCATAAGAAGAAACAAGTAAAACTACTTAAACAGTTCTTTGTGCCACACATTTACGGTTTAATATACCTTGACAGGAATAAGTCTCTAAGCTTGTTACAATTACGTCATCGACAAAATGATAGATAAATAGTAATTATTTCCTTTACTACGTTTGTTTAATTGTGATCCTGTTTTCCCGTCGGATATTTAAGGAAAACTCATAGACAAACGTCAGAGTAGATAGGTACGTCATTAAACTGTTTCCCTGATGGGAATACTTACCTATATACCTAACAATAATAATATTAATCAATGCGGTAATAACAAAACACTTGCGACATAATTGATTTATTAATATAATGTACCTAAGTAGGTATATGAATTTGGAGTTCCATCATAAAAAGACCAATTTAGATGAAGCAATTGTGAACTTTAATTACCTACTTATTATAATATCATCATCATCATGGCAGCCCATGACGTCCACAATTAGACATAGGTAGGACGAGCCCTCCAAATACCTACTTATTTCCACTTTACGCGGTCCACTACATTATACCTACTCCTGAGGAACAATGCAGCTCTGTTGCTTTATGAAGACAATTTTTAGTTTAATAAAACTACCAAGGTTTATTACGGATATACCTAGTAAGGCATACAAGATGACGTCTTCAGAAAGGGCTAGTAGAATTTGGGATCGACTAGCATGTAGGTACCAATACCAAAGTTAAAACCTAAGTAAGTATACCAATCCGTCTGGCCAGCGTGGTATTGGTATGCCAAGTATCTCTCCGTCCCGGGAGAAGGCCCGTTCCTGCAGTGGGACATTAATAGGCTGTTCTGATGAAACCCATAGTAAAATAGAAATAAGGTGTGAGTTTATATTTGTACCTATGTATGTATTACCTATACTTACAGAATTATTGCCGCAGTACCGGTTTAAAGTACTGCTATAAATTTAATATGGTTATTGTTTTAACAAATACAAATTAAGATTAGGTACTTAATAAAGATATTTATTTATACTTGTGTAAGGATTACAACAATAAAAATTGATATGCCTTCAAAAATAAAAAAAAACAAATAAATAGGCATAGGTATGACAAATATTATTAACACACCTCTAGATTAACAAAACTTTATTACAGAACAAAATTAAATATTAGTGAAGTTTTTCTGTTTACTTTTGGTTGTAAAAATGTATCGTTAAAAACTCTAGTATGGTAAAAACTACTGTAAGTTATAGTATGTGCTGTGCTGTTAGTACCTATGAATATGATAGTCGATGGTTTTCTGGAACATATTAAATGCAAAAAGTTAAATGCATCCATTCTTCATTGGAGAAGGCTTGTCCTTGCAAAGCTATCTCTAACAATCGTCATCATATAAGCATCTGCTATATATTACACAGTAGTATGTAGGTACATACATATTGTACAGTCCCCTGAAAGTTTAAACTAGCCAAAGATGCTTGAGTAGCTTAAAACAGTCGCTCAAATAACTAACGTTGCATTATCGTCGCGGGGAATTTTACAAACATCAATTTAACGGACACAAAGAACATTTAGCTGCAGCAAGCAATTATTTGTGGATCCCACAAAGAATTGTTCTGCGTTAGAAGTGAACCCGCGATCTAGAGCACGTCAGCCGCTTCAACGACCTTCGCACCACCTGAAATTATAATTCTTTGTACCTATTTATTTTGCATTCAGTTTGTTATAAATAATGAAGAATGGTTTTCCAGTACTGCGTATTCTTACTATTACACACACGCTGTATCTTATCTAAACATTGAGATATTTTTGCATATCTTGTCCTTGCCCGTGGGTAAAACACCTAATAAAATATTATATACTTAGGCATACTTTTGCAACTTACGATAATTTAGCTTAGGTGGTTAGTCTGATAACATTGTTACAATTGTGATAGTAGTACCTAGATAGGTTAGTTACATCGACATCACATCATTTGCTAATAGAAGGTTGAGGTAGGCAGCGTCCTGGCTGTGTCATGACATTGCTGAAGTCCACTTACCATATCAGGTGTGCTGCTAGCTCGTCTGCCGTCTCAAATCGATGAAAGAAACTGTAGCCACAGTATCTACTGAGTAGGTACCTACATAATTCACGACAAAAGTGGTTCAAACATTATTTCTATGAGACGTTACAAAAGTAATATTATATTGTATGTACACCTTAGGGGACAGTTACAGGCGTGGATAACCACATACCTACCTAGTGGGTTCCAAGCACTAGAAAAAGGCATAAAAATAAGTCCCAAAGGGAGGGCCTTTGGCCTGTCCTTGGATATCCCTTGAGTACAACAGTCCAGGAAGCTTCGGGTTTGGAGGAGTACTCTTAGGAAAGGAACCGTCGAGCGTGATCAGGAAAGAGCCACTGAAAAAGGGCATAGTCGGTGGTGTAAGTACAGACAGAATAACCTCAATACTGCACGTAAGGGATACCATTGGCCTTAATAAGCGCCACTGATCTTAAGTCGGGCTGAAGATAGATACAGAAAAAGCACGAATTTAGTTAGTACACGAAGATAGTATTTTTACTAGTCCTTGAACGAGGCTAGGTAGTATCGCGTTTCCGGGCCACATCTCGACACCTAGTGCTGGCTAGCATGTAAAAAATTACGCTCAAGAGACTGGTAAGAAGAAGAGTAGCTTATTGATACAAGAAATCTGGTCCAATAAGACCTCGGCTATACATACAATGCAGCAATAGAATGAACGTATCCACAGGTTATCTGTTTTAGATTTAGAAGGGTTACAAAGTGGCCACTTACTAGCCTATAATACCTAGGGTAAAGATAGTAAAGAAAATATTACTTCCTCAATAATAAGTTAGATAAGTAATTTGTTATTCTACAAGAAAATCTTGGGTTTTATAACTGTATTTGTTAGGCTGTTTATATATTTTATCTAAGCCATTAATACACATACCTATCGTTAATGCTTGACAAACTAAGGATTTCCAGATACCACCTGTAGAGGTATTAAGTAGTGTTTCAACAGAAATGAGTATTAATATTAAGCAAACGAAATAGTTTTCGTACAAAATACTTCTCAACAAACCTTTTGCTTGGTATTCCTATCCCTGTTTATTAGATTTTACAAGAGAGCTCTTTCTTTCTCGCCTGGCGTTATCGTCATGTCAAGACTCAAGATACGCTCTATGAACCCTTTACCATGTCACCTGGCCTTTGAAATGCACAAAGGAGATTCAGGCAGGACAATTGCTTCCGATTTGGACAAAACGTGGTGGAAACTGGAAAGGATAAAAAATGTCATAGACTATGGAAATAATTCTCTGCCTTTGCGGTTATAACTTTTCTAGAAGAATTGCAAAGAGTATAAATACCGCCATTCAATTTTAGGCACGAACGTATACTATAACAGGACAGCGCACTGCCAAAAAACAAACGAGCCGAAAGAGAAGTTTAGAGTCGTAGTGCGTCCTTTTCTATAGGCCGACCGTTTATCTCCACGAACGTATACTATAATATGTCATTTTCTAGTAGGGTATGCATAAAATATAATTTTCTCGGAAAGTCTGCCATGATATTTTTCTATAATTATGTAGGAATGCTCTACAATGCTGTAAAATAGATTGTCAGTGCGGATAGGTACTACTGCTGCCGACGACTGTAGGTGTGATTTAGTTTTAGTTATTGGATGGGATTGCCAAAGGAAATAAAACAAGAAATTATTGACAGAACTTTATTAACAACTAGCTATTTTATAAATGATTATTAATAAACCGGTCAAGTGCGAGTCCAACTATCGCACGATGGGATGATACTGAAGTGACCTACCTATCTTAAATTATCTATTCGCATTATTGTAATACCTTTTTATTTAGTACGAGCTGTAAACCGCGACTTCGTTCACGAAAAAAATGTACAAAAGTTAACCATTTTTTATTTTGCGGAACCCTATAAAAAGGCCTATGACGTGACATAACGACTGTATCCTACAACGACAACTGGGACCGGAGTTTTGTCCCCTCCGAAGCACGGTCAGATGAAATACCACTGAGTGGTCGCCCATCTATGGAATGACATCGCCGAAGTTGCTTAACCACCGTTATCGTTTCTAAATCAGTGATCGCAACAGGCTGTACTTACAGCTGCCGGAAAAAAATATTTTAGAAAAACAACATTTTATTCTGCGGAACCCTAAAAAAAGAAGCATTAGTCCATCACCACCATCTGATGTCAAACATCGAACGAATGATAAAGAATGATAAAGAATGTTAGCCGAAATATTAATTTCGGCTAATATTCTTAACGCAGTAGAAATTAATTGTGCCTGAATTTCAGCAGATATCTTATCTACAAAAAAATATCCTATTGGACATTTAAATTTTTTTTCAGTGAAACGATTTGAAAAACTAATACTTCTGAGGCTAACTTCTCAGCATCAATGGGAACGATACCACCAATATCTATTTTACCCCACCATTTGTCATTTTTTTCATCATATCTCTTGATTGACATTGAATCAAATATAAGAGCTACATTAATTATATCCTTAGACTGGTCTGCTTTCACTTTAAGAAAATTAAAGACTTCGGACATGAATCCTACATTACAGTTATGTGTTGATAACATTCTTCGTAAAGTTGCAGGGTGCGGAAGACTGATTTTATTTCTTAAAAACATGTAAGCTTTTCCTGAATAGTAGTACAAACTCAAAGCAAATGACTTTAAGCCGTCGCTGTATCTAATTCCTCGGCTAGATTTTGTTTCATTTATTTTTCGTGAATATTTCCAAAATTCAGTTCGATCATGTCTTTTACTTCCAAGTAACTATTACATTTCTTTTTTATTAATGAAAGTAATGATTTTAGGTTATTAATTTTACTATTCCGCCTTTTCAAACGCTGAGATAGAATTTTGATATCCCTTTTTAATTTCTTTTTTCGAGGTGATGATACTAAGTCATCAGTTTGAATAGATTTTTCCGATTTTTGTTGTATTTTCTGCTTTTTCATTAATAGTCTTCTCAGCAGCAAAAACCTAAAATAAATAAAGTGACTTGAAATAAATTAGATAAAGTGACTTTAAATAAAAAAAGAATTAATCAATTTACAAAGTATTTTATAATAATATTATATTGTTTTCTGAATAAAGAAAAAGTTTTCAGCTTTTGAACCAGCGCTAAAATTTCACCTTAATAATAATAAATAATAATAAAATAATATTTCACCGTAATAATCAACTTTATGAAGAAAATGTGGTTCCTGCTTACCTTTGGAAATACCGACGGCATTGCGTTGTTTTTCAAACGTTTTTTTGACTCGCTGACAAAATCTTCATTTTTAAAATGCAAGTTGCATACAACTCACGTTTTAGTTAATTTGCCAGGTATAACTTCTTTCCACTTCTCTGCTACAGACTCATTCTTAGGAATCCTGTACAGCAATAAAATTTACATGAAGTAAAAGTATAATATTATCCTTTTTTGCGCGATAGTGTGGTCACTCTACTTCAAACTAACGATAAATCTTAATAACTGACTTACCTATGGGAAGATACGCCACAACCTGGATACCATTCTGTTTTGCAACCATTCACGCAACAAAAGTGCACCATTTTCACACGAAATACGTCAAAATAACACAAAATCGCAATATGTGCCGACCGAAAGGTTTTAGGTTAGCCTGACGTAGGGGAGGTGGACCTAAAACGGGTACCCCGCCTAAAACTTAAGTTTTTTTTTGTAAATAAAAATAATAATAATTGCATTGCATCCTTTGAGATGCACTACAATAGTTTTTGCACTTGGCAGGGACCATCTCTGGGTGTATCATATTGTGCGTTCAGAGATGGTATCTGCCCTGCCCATTACCAGATTAAATATCTCTTAAAGGGCCTCTTTGTCTTGGCATCGGGCCGATGTATGCCTTCCAAAGAACCGGGTCTCCAATAGACCCGAGTATTAAGGACAAGAGAAACATAATAATAATGCAGTTATTTGTCAGAATATGGTTACAGAGATATTAGGTATAACAATATTATAGCGCCATGATATTCTGCTGTTTCCAGCGTACAAATATTTGAAAACATTTAGCCTTATTTAAATTAATTGGAAATATAATTAAAGGTACATGTCAATTATTGAAACAAATTCTCGTCAGTAGTAAGTCATATAGATTTGTCATGAAGAAAGTATTTAGTACAATAATAGCATTTTTCAATAAGTAATAGAAATAATTTATTTTTGAAGGTGGTCAGATTCAGACATTTGTAAAAATCAGGTAACTTGTTATAAATACGGATTGACATGCAATACACATTGTTAGAAAATAGGTTGATTCTTTGTTTTGGTACATTTAGTTTATAAATTCTACGACTAGCTCTGGTTACCACGTCATTGTGTTTTTCAAATAAATATCCATTTTTATGTACAAATATACAGGTTTCAAATATATATAAAGATGGCAGTGGCAGGATCTTTAGTTTTTTAAATAATGGTACACAACTATCGAGAGGCTCTGATCCACAAATTGACCTAACACATTTTTTCTGTGCTTGAAAGGCTCTAGTAAACTCTACGGAATTACCCCATATCACAATGCCGTAGCGCAGTACAGATGATACATAACCATGGTAAGCCAGCAATGCTGCGTCTGCGCCTGCCACACTGAATAGTCTATGTAGTACATACACAAACCTGTGAATTCTCGAGCATAAATCGTCGATGTGCGCTTTCCAGTTGCAATGCCTCTCCACCACTATGTTTTATGTTTTTGTTGAAATTATAAAGATAATGTTTATGTTTGTTCTTATTTTAGTTTCTTTCTTAATTACATTTTTGAAAAGTAAAAACAGAAGTTCTAATTTTTTTTCTAAGACATTTTTATTGTACTTCTCCCTTAGCGTACCCGTTTTAGGCCCACCTCCCCTATTGTTTTTGTCTAACGACAAATTTTGAAAGAGGTAATTCTACAAAAAGTATCAATGAGCTTATTTTTATTATATGTTTCGCCTATGCACATCTACATAAGTGTAAAAAAATGTATCAATTTATAGACATATTTTATTGGTCAATATTAATTAAAACGTAGGGTAGACCGGGTACGTTTGTAGCAGGGTACGGTAGTACCATCGCGAATATTTCAATAACTACGCATCGCACGCACATTCCCCTCCCCGCAGTCGACCCCTGTAACGCATGCCGAGTAACCGTCAATCGGCCGCGCCCATGGCTCTACGCGGACACTTGTGGCAGAGAATAGAAATTCCCGAGCACTGAACGTAACTTTTTGATAAATTTTTAATTCCTTATAACAGCAAATCTAAGCTACATTTTTACTCAATATTGGTTTTAATCGTTTCCTAGTGTTGTTGGCTTTACATTGTTAACTAATCTGTGTAGTTTCAAATTCAAATTCAGGAGATATTTTACTTTTTAATAAAATGATCCAGTGGGGACGATTGTAGCAATTTTGCGGGGACGGTTGTACAGGTACAAGTGTCCCCGTGGTAGAATTGACCCCATAACATTATTTCAAGAGAAAATTCAACGGATGAAGCTGTAGTATCAATGGGATACAAATCATCAAAAAAAGTGTTTACAGAAGACCAAGAGGCGACTATTGCACGTTAACTACAACGATCGGCAGATATTTACTGATGTTATTCCAATAATGAAGACTGATTAGCTAGAAGTAATAGCAAATGGAGATATTCTAGCTGGGGATAATTGTACCACGGGGACAGTCGTTCCAAATGTTTCGCCATATAAAAAGCTGTTTTTTGATTTTAGTTATTTAATGCTAATTCTAAGTTCTACGAGTACAAGTGAATAGTCTGCAAGACTTAAAAAGCCTTGTTTTATAATATTTGTCTTTATAATCTTCGGTTATACTTTTCAAAGTCTAGACAAGTTCAGTTTCCTGTTTTTGATTTTTTTGTTAACAGTTTTTAAGAAGTTAACTGTTTTTTGTTTGTGGTTCGCCGTAAGGCTAATTTGGTGAGGTTTTACCATTTTTGAATACATATTTTTCTAATTAAAGCACTGAGTTTTATTACTTCGAATTACTGGTACAATTGACCCGGGATCGGGGATATTTGTACCATTTCACCTGATCCTCTTGGAACCCAAATATCTAACTTTGTATGGTACTTATACGACTAAAGAAAACATAACGTTATAGCCGAAATAACTAAATATCACAGGGTATAAGCACGATTGCCATAATACTGTCGGTAAACTCAAAATAAAATATTTAACCAAAAATGGTACATCTGTCCCCGGTCTACCCTACTATTTCCGATTTTGAGAAATGTACCATTCTACCACAACAGTTTTTATTTTACACTGGCATACTTGCTAGACAAAGACGCAATACGACTTCAGTCCTCTCACTTGGCTCGTTTTTCTACTTTTACAATTGATAGCGGAAAAGTAACCATATGTCTATCAACTTAGAGATCAAATTTGTAATCAAAAGAAATAGTAGTAAGCGATCCAGTTATAGTATACGTCCGTGATTTTAGGTGTCAAAAATTTATAGAAGCTGTTGCTTCTTTAGACCAGTTATACCTCCTTTGAGTATAAATGTTCTGTGAGTTATACCTACTCCTTTGAGTATAAATGTTCTGTGACCCACTCTTTGCTCTCAATCAATGTCATAATCAAAGTCATTGAAATATTTTTTATAAATTTATTTTTTTAAATAATAAAATATGAATAGATTTTTATTATTAAAGTTACCATTAAAACAGAATGTGAGGAACTTTTTCACAACACCACCTAAACTGGACTATGGTCCATTGGAGATACAGCGGTCTCATTTGAATAACGGAATAAACGTTACTGCTATTAAACTGTTTGGAGCTCAGATGGGATCTTGTACTATTATGTACCAGGTAAGACGTTGTTTATAAATAGTTTGTGAATGCCCCACTCCAGGGGTCCATAAGCAGCGGTTACCCAATACCTTTTCAGTTTTTAGATGAACACAAACTAATCTTTACAAAAAGAAAACGCTAAGTTTTGGAAATAAAACGCATGTTCCAGGCAGGTTCACGTTACGAATGCGACGACACACTGGGCGTGACGCATTTCCTCCGCGTGGCCTCCTCAGGCAGCGGCTGCAGCTACACCAAGTTTGCTAAGGCCCGCGTCCTGGCCCAGTACGGAGCTGCGATAACTTGCACCAGTGATAGGCAGTACATTGCCTATACGCTCAGATGTCCTGTCACGCTGTTCTCACAGTTGAAGTATTATTTATTGGATACTGCAGCCAGGTAAAATTGCTTTTTTGCTATTAACTTGTATTTTTACGTGGCTTTCTCTGCCTTGTTGTCGCTTTCGAGATACAAAGCAGCCCATATAAATAATACTTAATATATTATGTTAGCCGTTTGCTAGTCTGATAATGCTAAAATTAAATATTTATGTTATCCTATTATTATTATAAATGCGAAAGTTTGTGAGGATGTATGGATGGATGTTTGTTACCCTTTCACGCAAAAACTACTGAATACAATTTGATAAAATTTGGAATATAGGTAGTTTAGGGTGTAGAATAACATTTAAGCTACCTATACAACGCGAGTGAAGCCGCGGGCATCAAGTAGTACAACATAAAAGTGTTAGTTCTTATTAGGTCCTTATTGTATAGAGGCTGCTACGATAATTGGGAGCTCGATGAAATCAAGCCTATTATCTCCGAAGACTTGCACCGGATCCACCCTCAACAGAGAGTCATAGACTTGGCACAACGAGCCTGCTGGGGTGGCCAGCTCTCCAACTCTATCTTCTGCGAAGAAGCAAGAATAAAAGGCATGACACAAGATAAAATATGCCAATTTGTAAATATGAACATGCAGAGTAATACATGTTCCGTTGCCTCTATTGGTATACCGTTTGAAGAGACTGTCAAGTTTGCTGAAATGGTACAACCGAAAACGGTAAATGTTTTAATTTATAGGCGTAGTTTTCTTAGTTTCTGATTAAGAGAGGGTTTATGCGGTTTTAAAATTGACGACCGCTTTTACTTTAAATGTATTTTTTTTATAAGTAAGTACAAATACTTTATTCTCTTTTCTAAAAGCTTAGTAGAGAACATTTTGTAATAGTGTAATGATTTCTTTTCAATTGGCGTCGCTAGTGTGCCGCGTAAACCATCTTAAACTAATAGGTACCTACTTCTAACCTACAAAATCCATAAGTCCGAAAAGAAGAAGGACGCGTATAGTCCAGAGTTCCCGCCTCGAGTATCAATTTTTTCCATTGTCTTTCTTCCTTTTGGATTTTTCTAGTTATACGTATACCTAAGTTTCTAAAGTCCTACAGTATTATCACAGATCTAATTTCGATTGGTCTAACACTCTATGATATCTCGTAGGAAAGACCTAATGAACGGTGCACCTGTATGTCTTTCCCGAGAAGAGGATTCGAAGAGTACGATTTAGGAGCAAACAGTACCACTTGGATAGCCGTTGTTGTTCCCAGTTGTGGAATATTGAATTGCACGTAAATAAATATCTATTGTACTTTATAAACTTCCCCTCTTACTTAATTATAAACGCCTCTTAAATTTAGTCACTGTTAAGCAAGATTTTTTTTAAGTAAAATCGTATTTAAGGTAATCAATTGACTAAAATTTAAGAGGCGTTTATGAGTAATGGGGTTCTTCTTTATTGTTTGGTTACCAGCCAATCTGGTGTCAAGAGTTGTTCAAGCCGCCGATAGGCATTTGACGTTGCCTATAGATTCTGTCACCACGACGGCAATCGGGACCGGAGTTGTTACGTGCCGTCTAAAGCACGAAGACGCTCAGATGAAAACCTCTGAGCGATCACTCTTTTTTTAGACGCTCCACAGCCCATTAATCCTTTTTTTCTGATGTTCCTGTATGTGGAAATAAAGTTAATTGACTATTACAGCAGTCTGTTAAGGCATGCTATAATAGCGGCCGCGTGCGGTACAAACAACGTACAAAGTGGGCAGCACGGCTTGGACAGAATAGCACAGGCGCCGTTGAGTTTGGTGGCTGGTCAAGATATCTACACGGATTATAAAGCATTCAACATATCTTATACTGAGACTGGGGTGTTCGGTGAGTGTAGTTACTCATGGTATAACATTAGTAATTAATTACTTTTAACCCCGATTTACACATCGACAAGTAACTCGCTACTGTACTTGTCGATGTGTAATTCGGGCTTTACACACATCAGCTTAGGAAGATAATTTGACGAGCTCTGTAGAGTACCTACGCTTCTCTGTCTACCACACTAGGAACCATACTCTGTAGGGTAGGTTTAGGAGAATTTACGTACATCAATGGACACAAAGAATATGCAGACTAAAGACGATAATTGGTGGATCACACTAAGAATTGTACTGCGTGGAATTCGAACCCGCAGCCTCGTGCACAGAGCCAGTCAGTATGGTATAACATTAGTTACTTCTAGACAACAAAAAGCTCTGGAAGTTAATTTGTAACCTCTGTGGCGTGAGTAGTTTTAATCCAGGCCGCAAAGCGGAGGTCTCAAGTTCAATTTTGGGCATGAACAATGAATTTTAGCATAAGCATTTGTCAGGGTGTTTTCTTTGTATATGAATTCTATGTATTTATATACTTAGATCCATTTCCTTGTATTCATGGTAAGTACAAGAAGCTTAGATTAGGACTAGATTAGTAAAGCGAAAAACGACTTATTACGGATATAACTAAATAAATAAATATTTTCAGGTATTTTAGCAAAAACCCGGGCGTGCTCAGGTTTCGGAGCAGCTATGGGTGCGGCACAGTTCTTGAGAAATGTCGGCTGTCTCACCTTCGACCAGATTAATACTGGAAAGGAGAGACTTAGTTAGTAACCTACCTTACTGTTTTAAACATATTTTAGGATAAAGTATACCTACTTAAGTTCACTCCTTATTCGTAAGGGGGTGGCCAAGATTAATTCTTACAAACCTGCTTTGCTTCGTTTACATTCATACATGATAGGTATTCATACTTACATACTTGCTCTTTCTGGAGCATATATTACGTCCCTGTAATGAGTTGCGGACTGAATTTTGACAGAACAATACTTTGACATGTATTTATAACCTAACCTACCTAGATGTCGAAGTATTCTACTGCCAAAATTTAGTCCGCAATCGCTCTGTAATTGTCTTTCTAGTGCGTGCGTACCAAAGTTACATACTTAATCCATTCGCATTATAAATTTCTTTTGTTAATCTCCTATCATGCATTATAGTTATTACACATTAAGTAGCATTAACGCGGTCCAGAGCTGGACATAATAATTATGATCTATCCCAACACGCGTATAAGAACACGGTCCTACGTCTTCCGCATCCAGTCGGACCTTTTCTAATATTACTATAAAATTCAAATTAAGAATAAGGGTCAAATTATACTACAGCAGAGTCGAAGCGCATCGAAGCGTCGATCCAAAACTGAACATATTAAATTCAACCTTAACTCCACAGTGTAACGTACACATTACTTCGGAGATTTTAAAAATATGCGCGCATTCTTCCGAATGCGCCCGAGTTAAGGTTGAATTTGATATGTTTAGTTTTGGAATGACGCTTCGATGCGCTTCGACTCTGCTGTAGTATAAATTGACCCTAACATTCTAAATAACTTACAGAATTAAACTTGGCGCTATACGACCAAGACTGTGTGAGTGTAACAGAGGGGTTAGCTGGACAGGCCGCCAACGGCTTACAGATAGATTCTGCAGCTCAAGCCATGAGGATGGTGGACTGTATCACGGCGGCCGATGTTCTAGCTGAAGCTCACATATTGGCCAAGAAATGTGAGTAGCACTTTGAATGAAAAAGTATCCTATGTTTGTTTAAGGCCAGAAAGACGGGTAGCGCCTCTTACAGGTTCTCCATGTAGAAACTAGCGCTTAAATTACTTTTTTAAAAGACATTTCTTACCTAGGTTTCATGCCCTTTGTATAATAATTTGTGAATTGTACAAAGAATTATTGTCCTTTAAGGGATTCGAACCGATATGTTATCGTAAAATAAAACAAACGAAGTAAATAAATACTTTTATTTTCAGTTTGTGATATGGCAATGGCTGTTGTAGGCGATATCGCTGCTGTACCCCATGACAGACAATTGTATTGTGCATAATTTATTTACCAAATGAATTATGACGGTAGATGGGGGCTGAGAATAAGCGTCCAATCAATATTCCACATTCTTTCATCATGGATCAGTGTCTGAAATTGTCAAATTAGTCAGACACATAATTTAGGATATAAAAAAGGTTTACTGCTGATGATGAAGTAAACCTTTTCTTATATCTGGGTATAAAACTGCACTGTAAAGTTGAAACTATAGCAAACTATAAATAAATATTAATCATTAGAGTAACAAAGTCAATCATTAACATCGAATACCTATTTTTAGTTAATTGTACTTGTTTTTAAATAAAAAGCTTTATTTTCTAATTCACTTGTTTTATTTTAAAATGTTACTATTATAATAGTCCTAAAATGACTATTACAATAGTCCTAAAATGACGGTTTCTATTCTCTTCGCATAATGAAAATTTTGTTCCATTTTTATTACTACAGTGAACAAAACGGAAACATCAGGTTAACGTCAACTGTCAAAGTGTCTGTCAAGTCAAAAATAATTGTATATTCTGTCAATGTCTTATTTCTATAATATTTTGTGCTCTTAAATAAACATTAATTAGTAATAATTTAGATAGTATAGCTTGTAAATAGGTATGTAATATATTACAAAACTATAAAAATGATGAGTTCTCTTCAACACACGATCAAACGTAAGTAGAAAAAAATTTGAGGTTATGTCACAACTAATATTGCATTTTTGTTATTACTTTTATACTATTTATTACAGAATTTCGTATGCTCAATCTGAAAACAGCACTAAAAACTGTGTCTGAATGTCAGCCGAAGCCAATCAATGTTTTTAAACCGAAATACAACGTGAATTCAAAAGTTATAACATTTGCTCCGAGGAGTGTTGGGGTAGAAATAGCTGAAAAACCATCATGGCAGCCGGGAGATAATGGGATAAAACATGATCCAATACCTTATATACCTATTGTAAATCCTCGCTCTATCCTGCCTTTGCTTGATAAAGAATGGACGAAGGATGAGATTGGTTTACCTGCCATCAAGCGTGAAGAGATACAAGCAACTAGACTGATTGTTATTAGACGAAAGAAAATGAAGAAGCATCAGAGAAGGAAGCTGTGGAAGAAAATGAGGCATCGCTGGGCTAGGGTATGTTATTGTGAAGATATTGCATTTAATTAAACAGTGTAAAATTAACTGATGATGTCAAAGTATTCAAAACAAAAAGTTTATACTGTCCAAAGTGATAAATTATATCTCTGTCAAAGTCTCAACTACTTATTTAGTACCCCTTCATTAGTGAAGGAAGCTTGTGCTATGTTATAAACTGTTCCTAATGATTTGTATGTTTTTAAAATGAGATTCCATATTCAGTGAAGATTGAAAGTAGAATTTTTTAGTTATTCAGGGGAGGATAACTATCAGCTGACATAACTAAATTTATTATTTCAGGTAAAGCAACATCGTCGTCAGAAAAAAGAGAAAATTTTCCAGAACTCCCTTCTGGCCATGATCGCAGATGCTAATGCATTTCAAGCAGAACAATATGTTGCGGACAAACTGCAGAAAGCCAACCATACACCGCTACCAACCCACTGGAGACATAAGCGTCTGCCGGAGTTTATCATCCGTCAACAACTAGGCATTGATAAGAAGATTAATTACAAACACACTGATGTGTACAAAGCTTAATTTAGTTTATTTGAGAAATAAAGTAGTATTAATTTAGATTGATTTTTATTGTTTGTATTTATTGCTTTGTGCCTGTCTGTGTAGTGCTAGTGACTGATGGAAAGTGCAGAATGTATATGAACCAGCAATAAATATGAACCAGCTGGTCATCATGATTTTTAGATAACCTATACTAATATTAATTGATAAAGAGGTAAAGTTTGTGTGTTTGTGACGTTGTAGGGGGTAATCTCTTGATCTAATGAACCGATTTTAAAAATTCTTTCTGTGTTGAATAGTCTATTTTTCGGGGAGTGTCATAGGTTATATAGTATCATGCTATCAGTAATAGAAGTGGAGCAGTAATGAAATATGTTTAAAAAAAGGATGCATTTTTTTAACCGCCGAACGAAGTGGGCACGGGTCAGCTAGTATTTAGATAAAGGACACACTTTCCTACAAGATTGGTGCAAGCTTACACCTGCAGTAGCTAGCCGTGTAGCGACGGCTTAAGAATACAATGTGTCGCTACCCCATCTCAACCCGTGGGTGTCGTAAGAGCCGACTAAGGGATTAACAGAGAATACAAAAACATCATTCTCCCATGTGACTAGGCAGTCACCTGCGTCATGGACCTGCGCAGTCGAGCGCCGTACGCAGGGATGAAGGGATCCTGGGGGGTTGAGCCAAAAAGCAACACGCCCCCTTTGGCCCGGATTTCAGGCTAAACGGTAGCCCCAATCACTAGCCATGGTTGGGGAAATTAGGCCAAGGTGTCCCACTTGTGGGCCATCGGCGAGGGGTGTGGGGTCCACGATAGCCGTCTTCGGGCGACTACTGTGGTGGGCGAAGGTCATGCTGACGGGGTAAGTGAGGGTTGATCAGTCGTTGTGGTTTGGCCTTAACATGCCACAACGCCAACCCGATCGAGCTCCCGATGTCGCACTGTAAGCCAGCCTTGCACTCCTATATCTGTCTGGTAGTCCTAGTGCCCCTCGAATTATGTCGAGAAGGGTACTCCCAGCTGCGGGCTCCATGGAGGGTGGGAAGCCAGATGGACGAACTTAAACTATATAAACTATGGATAATTGGCCAAACAAACCTAAACAAAAAAACACACAAAAACACTCACACACACACACAAATCCCCAAACTGACAGCTCTGTGGTTTCGACCACGGGCGTCAGGGAGGGGAAAAACACAACATGCGCCCTCAGCGCTCACTTAGCCCCTAAAGGTAGCTCAGCGGCCCTGGCTGCAGGCACCGAGAAGGGCAAACACATAAAGCAGAACACCATCCCTGCTGGTAGCTCAGACGGGCAAACTGCGGGCACCAGCAAGGGTACATACACCACACGCGCCCTCAGCGCTCACTCGACTCCGACCAGTAGCTCGGCGGCTTCGGCCACAGGCACTGGTAACAACATCCACACAGTACAAGATGACAACATCTCTAGATCCCCGGGTGATAGCTCAGTGGTAAAATCCACGGACATCATATCGGGGATCAAAACTTCCGAAACGGGTAGTTCAGTGGGAACATCCACGAGCACCCGTAAAAACACTAACCCACCACCCAAGGGGAACGTCCAAGGCGCGAATCCGGCGACCTCCTGCCCGTCCGACGTGTCTGGGCAGACGGGAACGGATGAGCAACCAGAAGACGACTTCTCATTGGGCTGGAGGGTCCAAACCAAGAAGGGGACAAATAAGCCCAGGTCAGGCGCGCAATCCACAAACGTGGCTGGTGGTCCAACAGTGGCCATAAAGCCAAAATGGAGGACTCGCAAGACCAAGCAGCAAAGAAGGGTAGCGGCCCGTTTAAAGGCTGCAGCCCTCACCCCTACTACACAACCCTCTGCTGAAGGAAACAAAGCAGAGACACACGGTCCCCTCAAATTTGCTGCCAAGGAACAGCAGAGACCGCCAGCAAGCGAGAAGGGGCCCAAACCGGGTGGTAGTGGACAGTCCGCTGCCAAACGTGCTCTCAACGAGACAATGTCGCCTCGAGGGGAGCACAAGAAGCAGAGACTGGACGCAGCTAAAGGCACCACCAAAAGCACATACGCCCAAGCAGTACGCTCCCCTCTCAGCGTCGCAATCACCTGCGAACTGAAGGGGAGCATCAGCAAGGACGTATCCGACCAAGTGCTCCTGGGTATACAAGTACGTATATCCGCCGATGCCCGAGCTCGGAGCGAAACTCAACCCCCGAAGTTTAATGCGAAACCGCATTACTCTGAGGGGGTACTTAAACTATGGTGCGCGAATGAGCACACCCACACATGGCTCGTAAAAGTGGTTTCCGAACTAGAACCGTTGCCCAACACTAAGTTGGTCGTAAGGAACCAGTCGGATCTCACTCAGCGGGCACGTTGCGCTATATGGGTCCCGGACCAACAGGGATTCCTGAAAGACACGGCCGATATAGGCCGGAATCTCTCATACCAGAATCCCGAGTTCGGTATATCCAAATGGACCCTTATAAACGCCATAAAAAACGCGTGGTTCGTGGTAGTCGGTGTCCCTGAGGACCAGATCCCGAGCTTAATGAAGGCAGGCAGACGTCTCTCCTTTATGCTCGGGACTATCTACATCAAGTTCCAGGGCCCGAACGGATCCTTTACCGACATCCCACATGGATGGGACCACGATACACTAAGCATAAAACAGGAGCTGAAGAAGCCCCCAAAACAAACAAATGTCCCACACAAAGACACTCCGCAAGAGGTCAAGGTGGCGCCTGCAAACGCGGAGCCGCCAACACCCGCCAACGACGAGCACAGGCCACACCCCATGGAGGAGGACGAGGAGGATGTGCTCACCTCGATCTCCAGCATCCTGGGAGTCGACGACGAGCCTGGCGACCTCTTTGCGGACCTAAAACTTGGAGGTGACGAGGAGGAAGCGACCAAAAATGTCGTCCCCTTCGTCCCCGACTAGAATACTTCAAGCAAACCTCCAGCACAGCCGGGACGGGACGGCTCAGCTGCGGAAGTGGCTGGAGGCACAACGCACGGCCATCGCCCTGATCCAAGAGCCGTGGATCAAGGCTGGCCACATTCATGGGCTCTCTAACTTAGGAGGTAAGCTTATAGTAACTAATGATCATGATCACCCCAGGTCATGTATTTATGTCACAAACAACCTGAAAACGCAGGTCCTCACAGACTTCTGTTGCAGAGACCTAACAGCCGTAAGGCTATACACTCAGCTGGACGACGAGGAAAAGGTGGTCATCCTCGCATCAGCCTACATGCCCGACAAGGAGGCGCTGCCGCCTCAAGACCTCATCCGCTTGGTGGACCACGGTGAGAAAGAGCGACTTGAGGTCATCATAGGGGCTGACACTAACGCCCATCACCCCCTATGGGGCATGAACATACAAAATGACAGAGGTAAGTACCTTGTTGAGTATCTCTTCACCACAAACCTTACTTTATTAAACACAGGCTCTGAACCAACCTTCGTCACTAGGAGGAGCCGCACGATTATTGATCTGACGCTAGCGACGGAAAATATAGCAGAAGTGGTTACAGGTTGGCATGTCTCCAAGGAGACATCCTGCTCGGACCACAGGTGGATCCGCTTTGACTTACAGGCAGAAACACTCAAAACTCCACCTAGACGCAACCCAAGGAAAACAGACAGGGCTAAATATGAGCAACAACTGACTCTCAGACTAGCTCAACAATGCTCCCCAGAAACTTTCGAAAACACCACTCAGATCGAGGAAGAGGTAAATCACCTAACCAGATCTATAACGGACAGCTACCGCATAGCATGCCCGGAAACTTTACCTCCTAGTAAACCGGGCAAACAACCATGGTGGGGTCCCGAACTAGAGCGCAAGCGTAAGAAGGTAAGAAAAACGTTTAACAGGGCTATGAATACCTGTGCAGATGAGGACTGGGACGCTTACTGCTCAGCCAAATCTAGCTACAAAAAATGTATAAGATACCGCAGTAAACAAGGCTGGCGCAAATTCTGTGAAAGTATTGAGTCATGCCAACAAGCAAACAGGGTAAGGAAAGTCCTGTCACAACAAAAATCGACAACTCCGACAGCCATCCGCAAACCCGATGATACACTCACAACATCGCCAGAAGAATCCAGGCGTACTCTAATAGAAACACACTTCCCTGGATGTGTCCTAACGACACAAATAAACTGGCTTGATGAAACCAAAACACCAGACATCCAAGACTGGCGGTATGCTGATAAAGTAGTAACCCTGGAAAGAGTCCAGTGGGCCATTGGCAGCTTTCACCCCTTCAAGGCAGCGGGCCCAGACGAGATTACCCCTGCGCTGCTGCAGTGGGGTAACCTGCTAGTAGCATGCAGACTGGAGCGTGTCTTCAAAGCCTGCCTGGCGCACAGATACGTTCCAAAGGGCTGGAGGGAAGTGAAAGCCATTTTTATCCCAAAGCCGGGAAGAGGTGACTACACAAACCCTAAAGCATACCGACCAATAAGCCTGACCTCCTTCATGCTCAAAACCATGGAACGCTTATGCGAAAGGGAACTGAGAGATGGGGTCTTAAAACAAACACCTTTACACATTAACCAACACGCTTATAGCTCCGGAAGGTCCACGGAATCAGCCCTCCATCTGGTGGTCAGCCGGATAGAGGAGGCAATTGAACAAAAGGACATTTGTCTAGGAACCTTCATCGACATCGAAGGAGCTTTCGACAAAACCAACTTTACAAGTATCAAGGCCGCACTGTCCAGACACAAAGTAGAGCCGGTACTAATAGACTGGATAACAAACATGCTCAGCAAAAGGGTGGTCCGCCTGGGGGAGGCTGATGAAACAGCCCTAATAGCCAAAGGTTGCCCCCAAGGCGGAGTGTTGTCCCCACTCCTATGGAACTTGGTCATAGATGACCTAATCACAAAACTGAACAAAAACCGAGACTATACTATAGGCTATGCAGATGACCTCACCATCCTCATCTCAGGGAAGGCAGCGGGAACAGTCTGTAATCTCACCCAGCAAGCCCTACGCACCGTGGAAAAATGGTGCAGGGAATTTGAGCTGTCGGTGAATCCAGCAAAAACAGAGCTAGTGATGTTTACTAACAAACGAATACTAGGACAGTACCAACTGCCAAAGCTCTTCGGTACTGAACTTCAACTGTCAAAAGAGGTCAAATACCTTGGTGTCATTCTTGACCATAAACTAACATGGAAGAGCCACCTTGACAAGAAACTAGAAAAAGCCGGTATCACCTTCTGGCAATGCAGAAGGATGATTGGTAAAAAGTGGGGTTTAACGCCAAAAATCATCACCTGGCTTTACGAAACCGTGATCCGCCCCACGATTGCATATGGTGCTATCGTTTGGTGGCCAAGAACTGAATACACCACATCAACCGACAAACTACAGCGAACCCAAAGACTAGCCTGCATGGCGACCACTGGATGCATGAAGACCACACCCACAGCGGCAATGGAGGTCATGCTTGGCTTGCCGCCGCTGGACTTGTTTATCCGACAGGAAGCGACAGCTGCAGCCACACGTCTAAGGGCGCTAAACTTATGGAAGAACAATAACACTAAGCACACATCACTACTCAGAGCGCTCACAGACGAGCTACCTATAATTGGAGCAGTAAATGACCGTGTGCCCAAACAATTTGTCTTCGACAAAAAATACAAGATCCAACTCCATGAAGACCGCCACTGTGAACCTACACAACAACAGGCGGAACTACACATCTTCACAGATGGATCTAAAACAAGTACAGGCTCCGGGACAGGCGTCTTCTCGGAGGACCTGAATATCAATATTTCAGAACCACTGGGAACTCACAGCTCGGTATTCCAGGCCGAATGCGTGGGAATCACACTGGCAGCCTCAGCGGTCATGGCAAGAAAAGTGGAGGGACACTCAATCCGAATACTCTCGGACAGCATGGCTGTGCTACAGGCCTTAAACAGCCACACTATTAACTCAGGACTTATTCTGGAATGCCACCACAAACTAAACCAAGTAGGTTATACAAACAACATAACCTTGCAATGGATCAAAGGCCATAGTGGATCACGTGGCAATGATGCTGCGGATGAACTTGCAAGAAAAGGATCGGATACGGTAGTGATGGGCCCTGAACCCATAATACCGATCCCCTTTATATACCTCCGCACCACAATACACAGGCAAACGAAGGATAGCCATAACACTCGATGGGCAAATCTGGCAGAGTGCAGACAAGCTAGAGATGCACTACCTATGCCCGACCATAAACTTACAAGGAGCCTACTACAACTGCCCAAACGGCAACTACGAATGGCTACAGCCGCCATCACAGGGCATGGCTCCTTTAACAAACACCTTTCAGTTCTAGGTATCACAGACAGCCCTCTATGCAGAGCCTGCATGGGAGAGGAAGAAACGGCGGCACATGTGCTCCTACACTGTCCTGCGACCGCCACATACAGGGCTAAGTACT
Source organism: Schrankia costaestrigalis (assembly GCA_905475405.1). Taxonomy (NCBI): domain Eukaryota; kingdom Metazoa; phylum Arthropoda; class Insecta; order Lepidoptera; family Erebidae; genus Schrankia; species Schrankia costaestrigalis. Next base: position 18,729,648 of record FR997839.1, read on the forward strand.
TCGGAAATCCAGGTACGCTCCGAGAAACCATCAGCAACTTGAAGGGCCTGTTGGCGTTTTTCGACGAGCTGGGGTGGATCGAATAAATCACCCACCCTAACGCAAAACCCGCGCCTTGACGTGGAATTGCGGAAAACAGCCCGCTATACCATACCATACCATACCATACACCTGCAGTGGTGGACACTAGAGGAGAATTACTTTGTGATTTTCAACTAGTAGTGGTGTAGCTTCCAGGGCTCAATACAAATTTATACAAAGCTAAATCTCTATAAATATGACTGAACAAGATGATCTTCATTGAATTAAAAGTCAAAGGTTGATATCTAATCTCCACAGTAGTTGGTGTTGATTTCTAATTATATTCAATGTTGCTATCAAGTGTTTTCTAATACAAGTTATTCACATACATTTATAAAAGTGAAAAAAACCATAAATTATTTCAAGTATTTGTATAACACACTCTCAACTAGTGTTGTAAAAATGAGCGCTGAGCGTGGAGCTTTGAGCGCTGAGTCGACGCTTTGGAGCATTTTAGACTCGAGCGTTGAACGCTTGAGCGTTTAAGGCTTGCGAGCGTTGAAGGCTCAGACTTTAACGCTTGAGTCTCGCGCTCAAGCGTCCGAGCGTTATAGTTTTTAAATGCGGGTAGTAGTAGAAATTATGATAAATAAAAATCTTAGACGTTGTGGCGGTGCAGTAAGTATTATTTATTTATTGACTTTGGTCGTATAAAAAAAATAAACAATCTACATTGCCTAACTTTACTAAAATGGCATTCGAAATTTTATCTGTTGCGAGTACGAGTGTGCCAAGCGAAGTGACATTTTCAAAAGCTGGCCTCGTCATAACTAAAAGAAGGATCAGACTTAGTAAGGAAAACATACATGTCTTTCTTCATGGTTAAAAAAATATACTGAATTTATGAAAATAATAAGTGTCTTTCTATTAATATATTGATTATTTAGTTTAGGCACTCATTTTTGTATTATCATTAAAAATAACTTAAACTTGTCATTTTATTTGCCTTATAATACTCTCGGTAGCACTAGCAATACATACTCGTAGATAGATTGTAATCTAGAAATGTTGCTCGCTCACGCTCAAGCTCAAGCCGAGCGCTGAGTTCGGCGCTCGGAACAGACTTTTTCACTAAAACGCTTGAGCCCCTGCTCGAGCGTTAAGCGTCCTAGTCGAGTCCCTACTTGAGCGTTCAGGAAGTGCTCGAGCGTCGACTCAAGCGTTTAAGCGCTGACTCAAGCTTTTTTACAACACTACTCTCAACACTTTCAATCAATCAACTAGCCTATTGCAGTCTACTGCTGGACATAGGCCTCTCCTCTCCTCTCTCTCTCTCCTCTCTAACACTAATGTTTTTCAATTCAATTAGTTTATTTTTTTTTTCAATCGGCAACGCAGGTAAGCCACTTAGAGGCCCTGACAGTAATGTAATACATATTATAGTAACCTAAGCGAAGCAACCTTTGATAAAAGTGCCATCTATCTGACAGTGTTAGTAGCTTCTAGAAAAAAAACGAACATTTGGTTGGTAGTCTACAAGCAGCTTTACTGGCGGTCATTCGGTTACAGACATGCATAGACAGATGGCGCTTTACCAACATTTCTAATACTGCTGAAAAAGCAGCTAGGTAAGGATAATTCCATAAAATAGCAGCTAATAAGATCCTCCTACCCTCGGCGTCATTGAGTACGGACGTGTTTTCTGTTTTGTCTTATGTCTTTATTCATAAAATCAGTTTAAAAGTGCTTATTTTACCAAAATATACTACCGAAATAAACATAAGTGATTAAGTGACAGACTTGTGAAAAAATAACAGTGAAATAGTGATTAAAACTTAATAAATCATCACAAATAACACTCAAAGCAAACAATATTGTGCCTAAAGCGACCTTTGGACTCATAAGTGCGAACAATAGATACCAACTTCGAGTTGTTCGAACGGGCACACGAACCGGTTATACTTAAAACTACGGGATCTACTGATTGAGTATTTCATTAGAATCTCAACAGGGCTCGCAGCACAGTTGGTACTGCAGTGGACTGACACGCAAGTGGCTGGTGGATCGATCCCATGTACTAAAATCTCTTTTTGAACATTTTTAAATTTTTTATTTTATTATAATTATTATTTTTGTGCGTATATTATTTTATAAATTTACCTATGGCAAGTGCCATGGAGTGGGGCTGCTGCAATAATGAAAATGAAAATGATGAAATGTATATCATATGCATTATCTGTGACAAGTATTACCACATCGCTTGTCTATCTCTTAAACAACGCACGGACAAACATAATACCTGGAAGTGTCCTATTTGCCTAAACTTAGGCCCTAAATCCTCTAAATCTGATTCCACACCCGTCCGCAACGTCAGTATGCAGAGAAGTAACAAAAGGTTAGCAACCAGCAGCCCTTCACCTCCTACGTCAACTGATAACAGTGAGATTCGCTCTGTAATGCAACAAATAATAAAGGAAGAGTTTAGAGCAATGTTACAGCAGTTTAACAAGACCATGGTTTCAACAATAAACAAAGAATTGGAGCCTCTTAAAACAGAAATTAGAGAAGTTGTTGACTCGATGACGTTTTTCAATGCTAAGTTTGAGGAGTTTGAAAAATTACAGCAGTCGTATAGTGAAACTATACTCAAGCTTCAAACCGAAAACTCTGAACTGAAAAACACTATAGATGATCTTCTTGTACGAGTTAATAATGTGGAACAGAAGTCTAGATCTAGTAATTTAGAACTTCAATGCGTACCAGAGAACAAAAATGAAAACTTGTACACCATTGTTACACAGCTTGGACGTGTTATCAATCATGAAATAAAAGAAACTGATATATTGAACTGCACGCGTATTGCTAAAATCAACACATCTAATGCTCGACCGAGATCCATAATTGTCCAGTTGGCTTCTCCCAGGTTGCGTGATCAAGTTCTAGCATCGGTTATAAATTACAATAAGAATAATCCAAAAGAGAAGATAAACTGCCGTCTTATGGGTTTTGCAGGCTCGGATGCTCCCATATATGTTGTAGAGCATCTGTCTCCTACTAATAAGACTTTGCACGCTGCTACCAGAATTAAGGCAAAGGAAATGAACTACAAATACGTATGGGTGAGAAATGGCAGGATATTTGCAAGAAAAAATGATGGTGCTGAATTTATTTTAATTAAGAATATGGACTGTATAAAGAAGATTGTTTAAAAAATATACTTAAAATATCTTATTTCAATAATACTATTCAAATGTATCTTTAATTTATATATTTTTAAAATTCAATAGCTTAAATATTTATTATCAGAATTGTAGAGGCTTGAGAACGAAAACTAACGATTTTTATTGTAACTTGAGTTGTACGTATTATGATGTTATAGTTTTAACCGAAACCTGGCTTAATAGTAGTGTTCTGAGTAGTGAGATGTTCGACAATAGATATGTTGTGTATAGGAGGGATAGAGAAACATCGGATTGTAAATCTAAAAAAAAAGACGGAGGTGGAGTCTTGATAGCTGTCTTAAAAACAATAAACTCGATACGTATTAATAAATGGGAAAGTAGATGTGAGGATCTTTGGGTCACATTAGACATTCCCTCTAACTCATCACGCCAATTAGCTATTTGCGCGGTCTACCTACCCCCACCGGTTTGCACATTTGAGCTTGAGCACTTCATCGAACATTGCAACATAGTCTTTGAATCAAATGATTTCCCCATAAATATAATCGGTGATTTTAACCTCCCTAAAATAGATTGGAACATCAAATCGAGTTCCGTACCGTTCATTTGCCATACCTTGTTGAATTTTGCTAATACCAGTAGTCTCATGCAACACAATTCTGTAAAGAATAGCTCTGGGCGTATACTGGATCTTGTCCTGTCTACAATTACTTGTTCCGTAACTGTATCTTGCAACATATTGTCTACAATTGATATCCTACACCCACCTCTAGATATTAGCATTTCATTGTTAAAAGAATGCAATTTACCATACAACAATACGCTTAATACGCGGCCAAATTTTTACAGGGCTGATTATGAGCGCATAATCGAGTACCTTGATTCGCATGACTGGAAACAGCTCTTTGAAGGCAATACAGACGTTGATACAATGTTGGCTTTTTTTTACAAGGTGTTAAGTACAGCTATTGATAAATACGTGCCAAATCATAAGACAACGGCAAAGCGATATCCACCTTGGTTTGACAAGTCATTAATTAGATTACTAAAAGAAAAAAATAAACTAAGGCAGCGTTTTAAAAGATACAAAAATCCCATGGACCAGTTAGAACTAAAGTTAATTGCCAAAAGATGTCAAAGCCTTTCAAAAGAACTTTACAAAAAATATATGGAGACTTTGGAATCTGATATGAAACTGAATCCTAAACTGTTCTGGACACATTTGAAGACAAAGCGTGGTGGCTCGAGTAATTACCCCCAGACTATGACAGACGGACAGACTACGACATCCAATGGCTCTTCAATCTGTGAACTTTTTGCCAACCACTTTTCTGCTGTTTATTGTGATACTAACGAAGTACACTCCATGGCTTATAAGACAAGCTTTCTAAAAGCACTTGAAAATAATAGTCATTGCCTGACATCCGTAGTCTTTAATTATGAGACATTGCTTAGAAAGCTGAAATCACTGGACCCTAATAAGGGACCTGGGCCGGATGGTATACCAGCAATATTTATTGTAAACTGTGCATCGGTACTAGCTTTTCCCTTGTTATATATTTTTAATGCATCCTTGGCAACAGGTGTTTTTCCATCTGAATGGAAAAAAGCAAAGGTGGTACCCGTGTACAAATCGGATGGGAAAGAGGCAATCTGCAACTATAGACCCATATCTGTGCTTTCAACCTTTGCAAAGGTTTTGGAGGCGATGCTATGTCCTTATGTACAAAGGCACTTTAAAATGTATATAAATGATCACCAACACGGATTTGTTGCATCTAGATCTACAGCAACAAATTTAGTATCATTTACTGAAGCCGCCATCCAATCTTTAGATGCTAATAAACAATACGATGTCATTTATACCGATATCAGTAAAGCTTTCGACAGAATTCCACATTCAATTCTAATATACAAACTGTCAGCGTACGGCATCAATGGTAATTTGCTGACATGGTTTAGGTCTTACCTGACAGAACGCACATTCTATGTTGTGGTAAATGGCTTTAATTCCTCAACATGTCAAATTAAATCTGGCACCCCACAAGGTTCTCATCTGGCCCCGATCTTATTTAATGTGTTTATTAATGATCTCGCCACTTGTTTTCACTCATCTGAGTATTTTTTATATGCTGATGATTTAAAATTCGCAAGAAATATAGAAACCAAGGAGGACTGTGCTTTGTTGCAACAGGACTTAGATCGGGTCTCGCAGTGGTGTAGTTCTAATAATATGGAGTTGAACGTAAAAAAATGTAAATATGTGAGATTTTCCAGAAAACATCAAATCATACAATCTGAATATTTTGTAGGTATGCAAAGGATTGAGAATCTTGACACAATTCGTGATTTGGGAATTTTGTTTGACAGTAAATTGACATTTGTGCCACATATAGATTATGTTAGTAATAGATCAGCAAAAATGCTTGGTTTCATTTTAAGGAATACCAAAGAATTCCACAGAAATACAAAAATTATGCTCTACTATAGTCTTGTAAGGAGTGTGATGGAATATTGCAGCGTCGTATGGAGGCCACATTACGCGGTGCACATACTGCAATTAGAACGTACCCAAAAGCGGTTCTTGTGGCACCTTGCTTTCTCAGAGAATAAATACAAACAATTAGACAGCTATAATACACGTCTGCAATATTTCAGAATGCTGCCACTGTCTATACGTCGAAGCATGCTAGATTGTACTTTTGCTTGTAAAGTAATTCAGAATATAACTGATTGTCCAAAAATACTAAGCCTCTTCAGGTTTCGTGCTCCAGCTCGATACCCAAGACACAACATCACACCTCTGTATCCACCTCTCAGAAGGACAGTACTTGGAACTAATTCTCCTATAGCTAGAATGTCTAAAATTGTAAATGAATTCAGTAGTATGATTGATATCCACCATCACAGTAAAGCAACAATAGTTGCCAATATAATTAATAATTTCTTTCACAAATAATAATTTTTAATAATTTTTAATAACATGCATGATCTATAGTAACTTGAATGAATTGATTTATAATTTATATATTTTTAATTGATTTATTGAATTATTTTTAATTTATTTTAATTAATTGATTTATTTTTGATTAGTAATTGATTTATTTCTAATTGATTGATTTCTTTGTGAATAATTGATTTATTTTTAATGAATTTATTTTGAATTTCGAAGAAAAATTTTTTAATCTGCCTTTAATAATATAATACCTTTATATTGTTATATTAAATTAATTTTATTTTCATTTTATTTACAGTAATTTATAATATAATTTTACAATGTCTTATGCTAATTTTATTGCATGTAATAGTTATAGGTTTAATTGTTATTTGAGTGCTATGTAGATTATCTAAACTACAATTTGTTATTATTTCACGTCTTAGATACTCTAATAAGTTCACGTGGTGTTAACCTATAATTAATTGTGTCACTCTATTTTGAATTATTTTGTTAAGTAGAAAAATTTAATGTTATTAGTGATAACAATTGTTGGTTAACCAAATAAATAAATAAATAAATAAATAAATAAGGATAATAGGGGTGAGGGTCACGCCCTCTATACGATGGTAGTCCCTTTCTTCTCCGAATATCGATCGTCCGAAAATCATAATCCCAAACAAGTTTACTATAATCATCACTTTCCATAATGTTCGCGTATACGAAATCGTATATTACCTAATCGTCTTTACCTATGATACTTGTGTGTCATAAAATGGGGTACTATAATTATTACATATCCTACTTTTTCTTGTTATAAAGTCACATGTCCTAAAATAAAATATTAGGGCAAAAGTCAGAAACAGTTGGTTAGGTTAGGTTAGTATGGTGACCACAACGAAACTTTTTTTTTATGTAAAACTAGAATATAGTATTTATATGTTTTTTAAATATTATAGATTATAATGATTATAGCAAAAAAAAATAGGTCATGTTATGTTTAGGGATTTAGGTTTTCGGACAAGTGATATTATAAGACATGAATTTAGGGCTAGCTACCATTCGGACACATGATGATTCGGACACAAAATGTTATGACACCTTAGATTATGGATAAAAAAAATATGAGACAAAATAGAGAACCCTATACGATTCCTTCTTGACCCTGTTATTATTTTATCCTATTAAAAGACAACTCTTAGCCTTGTGTTGCTGTTTTACAGACATGAACACAAACATCATCCAGACTCAAGAACATAATTTGTGGTTCACACAAATAATCTTCTTGCGTGGGATTTGAACCCGCGATATCGTGCACGGCAACCGCACACGCAGTGTCGCATTGTCAACGAGGCAGTGAGATTCACGGAGGCACTTGGTCTGGAACCTTATGTGTATGCTGGAGATACGTAATCATTACACGTGCGCTTAATAAATAAATAAATAACTCTCACACATTCACACATCGCCACCTAGTCCCAAACTAAGCAAAGCTTGTACTATGGGTACTAGACAACGGATAAACATAATTAAATACTTTTTTTTTGTTGTAAAAATACATACATATTATACATAGAAAACACTCAGACCAATGCAAACAATCATATTCATGCACACAAAGATTTGCATTGACCGGGAATCGAACCAGAGACCTCTGCGTAGCTGCCATGTAATATGTAATATACCGACTGCGCCGCGCCACAGAGGTCGTCGAGTCGCTTATTGCAATATTGTGGTGTTCTTCTCTTGTTTCATTTACCGCCTCCTTGCAGACCACATATCAAGCTCGTTTGAAGGATGAGAGGTTATTTCATATCAGCCCATAAATGTAGGTATACCATCTTAAATGTATTATTGTTACATTAAGAAAACGGATTGTACCATTATTTTAATATTTGGTTTGTTTAAACGAATTTTAAGTCGATGTTGAATGTTTTGCATTTTCCGATCCTAAAAAGGTCAAGTATTTTTTTAATGGAGCAGTCGTATTCCATGATTTATTATTGACTTAAAAATGAAATATTTTGCGCTTATTCATCAGAGAAAATCAAAACAACATTAGATAAAGATTCAGTCTCACTGACAGCGTAATGTATTTAAATTTATTTCATGTCAGCGTAACTCATAACCTACATGTCAGCACTTAGCCTCAAACTTTATTGTAATTAATTAATGTGATTGTATCAGTGTACTCATTGTAGTAGAGCCAAATAAATAAATAAATAAATAAATGTCATAAGGGAAACACCTCGGTCTTCTAAACACCACATGGTTCAATTTTATTTATAGGGTGGTTAGTGGCTTACCTGGTGTCGACTTGTTCAACCCGCCAGCAGAGGCCAATCTCTGACGTGGCTTAAAGACTGGTATAGGTATACAACACCTGGTGGGACCTGCGAACCATGTCATCACCCTATACGCCGTCTCGTCTAGACAATAGATAGATAAATAGCCAGATCCACACCAAACGATTCAGCGCGATCCGATCGCGCGCGCCCAGGAGCGGCCTCCACAGAAGCGTTTGATGTGGACTTGCCTCGCGCGATCCAAACTGCGCGGCAGGATCGCTCGCTCTTTGCCGCAAGCGATCTGTCGTCGATGGATCGCGGGATCTCCGATTCAAAATGGATCGTTTGGTGTGAATCCGGCCATTGATTTAGTTTGACATGAGATTTGTATTATTATTACTTAAGTATATATTTTTTAATTCTGTTTTTAATATGTATTGTAAATCATTTATTTGTTTTTATTTTCTCTATTGTTATTTTTATGTTTGTACCTATACCTATATTCAGACACAATTGTTATTATTGTTATTGAATTGAATAAATGAAATGAATGAAATTAGATACATATTGACCTGATGATTTCCTTCAATAGTGTCTATTATTAATCATTCAGTAAGTACCTAAACACCAGCACTGGAAACATACCCTACAAATAAAAATGTAGGTCGCACCGCCGTCAATGTTTCATTTTTTTTACTTCACTGGGATTAATTACAAATTCGGTGTCGGTACTACGACTCTTTATTGACGTGTATAAATTGTTCCTTCGGTAACAGAATTATACTTTTATTTAATTGTCCCTGAATTAGGAACAAATTAATATTAAATGTTCTACTACTAATAATGTTGACAGGAATTAAATGTTTATTGGAATTAATGAAGATCTTTGTTTTCGTAACGATTAAGAGATACTTTTTTACATGTGTCTCTTATAAAAGATATTTTTCATACATATCCATTCCATTCATTATCAAGAGTGTCTGCGGAAATCTGCACTCTTGACAAATTTTCATGTGTAGGTTTGAAACTTGTGCCCTCTTGCACGGCAGCTATATACCGCGATCCCTATGTTACGAATCAATTACATTATTTATTTAATAGGAAACGATATTAGCTAATGGAACCCAAGTTACTTAATCTCAAGATCCAACAGTAACTGAACGAAGTTACTCTCAAGAAGAGCCAATATTTATGTTCCACAGAATGCACTAACAAAATTTAAAAAAACACTCAGCCTCAAATACACTTATTAGGAACCTTACGAACCGTAACAATTTAGTTGAAAAGACCAATCGATTCCCAAACTGATCACCTAAAGTCAAATAAAACCAACTTCATTCAGCATTAGCAATTCAATCACTCGGCGGACAGCGCGTACGGAAATAAATAGATATGGGCGAACGTAACATAATATATTTTAGAAAAGTACATAGTGGAACGGGTTCCCTAGAACATTTTTACAAAGTGACTACTATGAAAAATAATAGTAATAAGTAGAAAACATGCACTCAATAAAAAGTTAGAAGTTGGTTATGAATCATGCACGATGACCTCGTGTTCCAAGTCATCATACATGATTCATCATGATGACGCCAATTGACGTCCCCTGCTGGACATAGACCTCCTCTAAACATTTTCACCTTGACCGGTCCTGTGCCTCCCGCCTCCATCGGTTTCCCATACAGGATTATATTTTTTTTAACAAAGTTTTTTATAATCTATCAACTAGCCTATCGTAGTCCACCTGAACACATACCTCTCCCAACACGCGCCACAGAACACGGTCCTGCGTCTGCCTCATCCGACCAAAGACCTTTTTGAGGTCGTGTGTCCACCTAGCTGGACAAACAGAAATCACTTTCCAAAACTGTTTTAGGGAACCCGGCCTAACATAATATATTTTAGAAAAGGACATAGAGGTTTACGATACTAAATAATTCGATAAGAAGGGTTACAACGAAATAGTTTTGTGTTCGCCGGACCGTTGTGGTTGTGTTTTTTGATGCTATTTTATGTTGGGCTTTGATAGTATTTATTCTAAAGAGCATTTATATGTAATAAAGTGAGACAAGTAGGATTACTACAGACCAAACGATGGCCGTTTAAAAGCAACGGGTCACTTTAACGAGTAACCTTTGCTATAAGCTTGTGGTGTTTTTATTAAGCCTGTCGTGTTAATATTTTGTTTTACTGTTTTATAGTTCATATGAAAATATGTGAAATGTTTTTATGGTAATTTAAATAATGTCATATTTTTCTTGTGTCGTAAAAGACAATTCAGTGAATATTCAGGGATTAATATCTACGGATATGTACAAAAATGTAATGTATGGATTTATAATATTTTGAACTTTTAAACTATGATGGTTACCTAGTAACTATTGAGCAAGTTCTGATAATTATGGGACTACATGGCGTAGACTACAAAGGTGCGCTGGATGAAGTCCACAGATATTTTTTAGTAGATTAGACGAAGGAATGAAGCTTGAAAGAATAGACCAAAGTAAATATTCCAAGCGCCAGAAACTTGTACATTAATTAAATATAAATTGCAATTATAACTTCGATGGAAGGTCACCGACTTAAATTTGATTACGTAGGAATATTCTATAGAAACCTTTTGTTCAAAGGTCAAAGTGTTAGTCGGAGCGTGTGGCGAGATAAATGGGACCTTTGAGCATTCACTAGCAAAGCTCAAGATAATAATAATAAGTACGTTTCATACTGAACTTACGTATTTGACTGTTTTCAGAAAAGAATTGAAACTGCTTCGGTGGGAAAGCGGTTGTATGTGCTATTGCCAATGCACGAGGTTGCGGTTTCGAATTTAACGGATAATATCATAACAGCCCATTATTGTCCCACTGCAGGGACGGGCCTCTTCCTGTCACGGAGGGATACTTGGCCTACTAATACCACGCTGGCCAGAAGGATTGGTATAGGGTTTAATATCAAGTTTCCCTTTTTTTTATTACGTAAAGTTAATAGTCACGGATAGTCCCTTAGTCGGTTTTTACGACACCCGTGGGATGACATGGGGTGGTGACATATTGTATTCTTACTCCGTCACCACACGGACAGGCGGACCTAATGGATTGGATATTGCTACAAGTTTTGCTTCTCTTTCTGATCATGTTATTATAGTAGCTCGGTGGCGTAGCAGCCGTGGTGTGCGGCCGCTGCCAATGAGGATTCAAATCACATCCAGGTTGATTCTCTAAACCATACCCAAAATATGTACTTAGACCAGGATGTTCCTAGTGTCTAACAAATTAACGTTTGCAAAAGTATCCACAATAAGGCAAGTACCCATCGCGATAAAGATGTATTTTTTAGAAAAAATGTATATTTTAAGTACAGTATTTTTGTGTTGTATTTTCAGCACAATAATGCCTATGAATGCGGAAATTTATAAAATAAACGTTAAATTATAAAGTAATAGCTCTTCTGCCAATTGGAGACCAAAATAAGGAAAATGGCGTCTCGAACGAATCATTGCCTTGTTTTGTTTATAATGGTTGTTTTGATACTGGCCAGTCGTTAAGGAGAACATTTAAATGATGCTCTTTGCTTATGTATTTTATTCTGAATTTTGCTTTAAATGTCCGCGAAAACATTAACATACTTAAGTATTGTACGGTTTAAACATTACTTAGCGGCAAAGTACTTTTTTCGAATATTTTTTTATGGTTATCTGTCAATTTACAGCTGATAAGTCTCTTCTCTCTGTGTGGTGACGGAGTAAGAAAGGAAAACTTGAAATTAAACCTTATGCCAATCCGTCTGGGCAACGTGGTACATATTAGTAGGCCGAGTATCCCTCTGTCCCGGGAGGAGGCCCGTCCCTGCATTGAGACATTAATGGGCTGTTATGATGTCTCTTCAGCAAGACTTGGAACAATCCGTTGTAACAGTATGAGGTGGTAAGCTTAATCCTTCTCCAATCAGTAGTGCGCAAATGTTATTTTATTAAGAAAAGAAGGATACTTACTACTTAACTGCTTGTTGATCTGGAGTAAAAATACATGATGTCATCAACCTATTTTATTATAAGGATGTCGTAAAAATTTACAAAGAGAAACTTTCTAGAGAAGAAACAAAAACAGGATTTTTATTTTATTTTAGTTATGCCCCACTTAAGGCACAAGACTCTACAGTGTTGTGCCTAAAGTAGAGCATAACTAGGCTTTTAACAAACTGCTTCTTAGTCAACTTATCAATAGTTTTAAGTTAATAAAATTATGCATTATTTCTCCCTTCACATAGAATAGCATCATACCATAAACAGTGACCTAAAAACAAAAAGTATACAAGTAAAAAAACTACAAATATTGTTGATACACATAGAAAGTTGTGTAAGATATTATTACAAGTTGTATCATTAATCTTTGGTTAATAAAGAGAGCTTTTGTGAGGCTAATACAAGAGTACGAGTAGGTATGGGGGGGGAGGGGGAGGGCGGTTGGTTAATGTAGCGTGAACACCAATAGCTATTTGTTCATTATTTGTTTTGTTAATACTTGCTTATAGCTTACCATGTTTTATATATTTATGTAGTTACTTTTTAACTGAATGCTTATGATATAACTAGAGACTAGAGTCAACCTAATATTAGATAATAACTCTGCGTAAATATAGTATTCAAAAACTTATTTTAAAGTATTTGAGTTAATATAGGAACATAAGTAGCGGAGTACCTAAGTATAAAAAATCGGTCGGTGCTTTAAAATACCCAACGCTAGTTCAGCTCACAGCCGCAGCGAGCCATATCGGTCACTTTAGCCCTCCTTCTGATATGTCAAATAGTGAGTGTCAAATCTATTACTGAGTATCAGGCGTATCCTAATCGTAACCGTCAAATAACTGCACCATAAAAAATCCCATAATTAGTTGCCAACTTTGACTGATGTAGAAGTTCACTAACTTAAGTTATAAGGTTCTTGTAGATCAAAAGTAAATGCAAGTAGCTCGTCCCCAATTTGTCCCGATGCGCTTCTAATATTATGTTTACTTGTTCCTAACTTGTAGTTAAGTCTCAAATTAGGTCAGCTCAGCCGAATACTGGCGCAGTAATTAACTTGTCGTGTGGGAACTAAAGCTTTTGTATTATGAACCTTATGGGAAATATTACTATTACTAAAGAACGGTATACAATATGACCGTGTGAACACCTGTTTTTAGGTAACATGCAAGTCGATACTGTCAAAAGGAATCTTCATAACAGCCCATTAATGCCCCACTGCAGGGTCGGGCCTCCTCCCGTGACGGAGGGATACTTGGCCTACTAATACCACGCTGGCCAGACGGATTGGTATGGGGTTTAATTTCAAGTTTTTCTTCTTTTTATTTCGTAAAGATAATATTCACGGATAGTCGGTTTTTACGACACCCATGGGATGAGATGGGGTGGTGACATAATTGTATTTGTTACTCCGTCACCACACGGAGAAAGGTCAAAAGGAATGTTAAGAATATCCACGAGAGTGAAGGAAATAGCACTTAAAGAGTATTAATAAGCAATTCATGCCTGAGGTAATTTCAACTTGATTTTAACATCCACAATTATACATATTATTATGTATACCAAACTATTACCACTTTCGCTAAAAGTAGAGTTCTGAGAAAAATGTGTTCTAAAGAACCAAAACCAAATTGTTGTGTTTAACATTAAGTAGTACCTACTTAGATTTTTAGCGCTCAGCATTATGAAAATGAAGGCGAATGTAGATAGGATCATTACAAAAAAATTTGGTGGTCAAATCTTCTTTCAGTTCAGACTTTCAGAGTGATCAGGGAGTTTGATAAACATACTTACATCGAATCTTCAAATTCTAAAATTTCCCTCGCCAAATTAGTCACGCCTTGTCATAATATAGTAAGTAAGTCTAAATTCTGTTTCAAAGCTTTATACATACATTCTGTAACTAGCAATCAATAGCTCTAGATTGCCTAGTCCTTTTAGTGAATTTTTACTCTTTCGATATTCAAAACAAAAACCAACATGGCAACATAAAACAAGTAGGTAACAAAAACTCATTCACGTATACTCTCGTAATAAACAGAGAATACGAAAAAGAAAGAAAAAATTTCACATTTATTCAGTACGTTTGATTGAACAGGCGCTCAAATATTAGCTCTCCCCCGTACCGGAATAATATTAACGTGAAAACTGCGGGCTCCTAGGAATTAAACGTTAAACGTATAGCTTAACCACACCCCACTTTCACAGAGATTATTTCGAACAAAAAATATTTTAAAGCGATTCTCTTCTCTTTGTTAGTAATTTTGTTAAAATGAAACGGTCTGTACTTCTGTAGGTTTGCTTCTGGTATAGTATAATAGTATATAGTACTAGTTTTAACCAAGAGTAAATGACTACACCTAGTTGTAACCGGCTAAAACTAGGTGTAGCCGCACTTCGGGTATTAGCCGTAACATATACAACAAAATAACTATTAATATATGGATAATTCGTAGTAAGATATGACTTTCACGGCCTGTTTGAGTTTTGCTACAACGGAGAGTGCAAGAGCAGTGATGAGTGGAAGAAATGCAGGACAAGCGCCGTTTGACAACTATGGCACTGATACTTTAAGTTTAGTTCATGAATTATTTTGATTTAATATCTCCGTGTGGTGACAGAGTAAGAATACAATATGTCAACACCCCAGCTCATCCCATGGGCGTCGTAAAACCGACTAAGGGACTATCCGTGAATATTATCTTTACAAAATAAAAAGAAGTAAAACTTGAAATTAAACCCTATACCAATCCGTCTGGCCAGCGTGGTATTAGTAGGCCAAGTATCCCTCCGTCATGGGAGGAGCCCATTAATGTCCCTGCAGTGGGACATTAATGGGCTTTTATCAATATCAAAATAATTATAATAACTGTCAAAGTATTAAATTTTTGCATACTCCTTCATAACCGTATTTCTTAATAAGTAATAACAAGTGGGATCACCGGACCCATGGAATAAGAACTTCATCACCACACCGAGAAAATTATTCTACCAATAAGTCTATCAAGCGTAGTGTTACCAGACCAAGTGTCGCTTTACGTATGAGGCAAGTCCCAGAAATAAAACATTAATGCATTGTTACAATTCTAGTCTACATTCATCATCATCATAACAGCCAATAATGTCCCACTGCAGGGACGGGCCTCCTCCCATGACGGAGGGATACTTGGCCTATTAATACCACGCTAGCCAGACGGATTGGTATAGGGTTTAATTTCAAGTTTTTCTTCTTTTATTTCATAAAGACTATTCACGGGTAGTCCCTTAGTCGGTTTTTACGACACCCATGGGATGAGATGGGGTGGTGACATATTGTATTCTTACTCCCTCACCACACGGATAGACTAGTCTTCATAATTACCTTACTATTATTTCTTTCAAGAATTTTATCTTAAAAGTTTTACAAGTACTGCAGTGTTCTTTCAAGTACAACATAAAATTATGCCTTAGTGTAACTAAGTTATTCGCTTGACCGTTTACTACATATTCCGTTTAACAAGAAAACTTCGGTATTGCCCGTACATGTGGACCTTAGCGTAAACAACTATCCAAGAAAGCACCTATCGTAATAGACAACAAGTTGCTGACTCTAGTAAAACTTGCTAAATGTACGACATAACAAGCTTATGTGTTAAGGTAATGGTAAGAAGTGTTTCTATAATATTAGTAAAATGTTCTGCTTTAATGTTTTTTGAGTCAGAATATAGGTTTGTTGAACATAGCATCAAAAATCGGATTTTTGGCGATTAATGTTTGACGTCCGTGTGGTGACAGAGTAAGAATACAATATGTCACCACCCCACTCATCCCATGGGTGTCGAAATCCGACTAAGGGACTAACTTTTCGAAGTAAAAAGAAGGAAAACTTGAAATTAAACCCTATACCAATCCGTCTGGCCAGCGTGGTATTAGTAGGCCAATTATGCCTCCGTCACGGGAGGAGGCCTGTCCCTGCAGTGGGACATTAATAGGTTGTTATGATGATGGTGAATGTTTGTCGTACTCGAAGGACTCTAGTGTTGTTCTTCCGAGGCAAGTAGGAAGAACCATATGTTTTGAGTCATTTCGAGTCCGACATGCCTATGAATAACGGCCCTCAGTGTCGTGAAGTCCGTTCGAGATTTAAAAACGTTACAAAAGATGGCTACAAGCGCATTAAGCAATTCTCATCGTGGTGATGAAAATTGTGTTTTTTGCTTGCTCGCCTTCCTGTTTAGCTGCGTTCTGCTCTTTTTGGTATCGTTTAACAAAGAATTAAAGACACAGTCTTAAGTTCTAAAATTATCATTTCTGTATAAGGAAATAACAACCATTTTCTTCCATAATACCTAGCTAACTTATCGCTAGTAAATAAATACTTTCAATCTTTCCTTTGCACTTTTAAACAATCAATAAATAAGTAGTGTTACACAAGAGAGTATAATAAACCTGAACATATTTATTATCTACACAACACAACATCCCTAACGATACACAATACATATTGCGCTGTCATAGAGTCATCTAAAATACACAAGTTTTAGTCGAACACAAAAGTATACGAGAATTACAAACTGTAAGGAGTACAGATATAAATCATTATATATTATCATAAATAAATATTCAATGGCGTACCATATTAAATTTCATCTCGCTGTGTGCTTGGCGAGTTTCCAAAGGCCACGATTGCCTCTCTACATGGAACTAGAATTTTATTTGGAGGAGGCCTATGTCCAGTAGAGGATGTTAATTAAAATAAATAACCCTCACACTTTCACACAATGTCATCTAGTCCCAAGCTAAGCAGAGATTGTACTATGGGTACTAGACAACGAGTAAACATACTTAAATACTTTTTTTTTGTAAATACATGCATATTATACATAGAAAACACCCAGACTAATGCAAGCAATCATGTTCATGCACACAAAGATTTGCATTGAGCGGGAATCGAACTCGAGACCTCTGCGTAGCAGTCATGTTGAATAACCACTATGCCACAGAGGTCGTCAAAATTTGAGTGATCTAATGATAATAGTGATGATAGAATGAGATTGATAATCATCGCGGCATTTTATGTTTAACGAACGACCTAATGACGTCATCATCATAATGTTAGCCAAAGATGGCTATTACATACCAATAAACTGGACTTCTTGCATTGTCGGGGTCTTATTAATTCGTATGCATGCCGTTTTTAAAGGTTGTTGGTATACTCCGTGTGGGGCCTGCTTACTTTGCGTATTCCGGTACGTAGTTGATAAAACACCTATCACGCCAAAAAGCTCTAAGTTGTTAAATTTGTTCTGAGTGTATAGGTAGTTTAAAAAAAAAATTAGTCTAGTTCTCTAGTACTAATAGTAAAAAACATAATTTGGGTATAGATAGTGTTGTGTAAAAGAGTTAGAAAAATATAAGAAAACAGTACCTTAAACCACTACACTCCAAATACTGCAAAACAGCTTTTTTATATCCGGTAACTTCGAGCGCAGTATTTTTGAAAGTAACACATCCACATTTCGTAGCTCCTTGGGAGCTGACTATGCAAAATCCGGTAGAATGTTTTCTCGGCGCACTTCACTATTACTATCCATTTTCTATCCATTAAGAGGCCCTGATTCTTTCTCAAATTGTTTGTCCTTACCGCGACTTCTTGTTTTTAGTGAAACCACTACTCAAACAATGTTTTATAGTGAGTCGCTTCTGTTTTCTAGTGTAGAGGATAAGGAATAAGGTTATGATTCTAACTACAGGTAATTGTAACTGATGGTAAGTATCACGTTTGTCTATACCTGCTGTAAAGAAACTTTGCACTTATTATTTAGAGAAACAAGACTTGAACAAGAGTCGATAGCCCTGTAAATTAACTTCTGGTGTTGTAAGCAGTAGTTAGGAAAATGTTTCTGTGTTTAGGTGGAAGGAAACTAGTAACATTCCAGGATTATGGGATAATTCTCATCACCCAGCATAGGTAGGGAGTGACCTGGCTGTACTCTGGCATTGCTGATGTCCTCTCAAGCGGCGCTCTAGCTTGACTCCCAGCATAAGCCTGTTTAAACAAAAAAAAAAATACAACCGAATTGAGAACCTCCTCCTTTTTTTGAAGTCGGTTCAAAATAATAAATTACAACACAATTTTAGCTAAAAAAATACTACGTAGCATTAACCTCACAATTAAGTACAGTCACGAGCAATAATATGTACACATTTTCAAATTTTCTAAACTATCTGCACGTTTATCTAGACATTACAATATCAAAATGAATTCGTAATTTAGAAGAGGTTCCGTACAGTTTTGAATTAATCTTCGAATTTTCAATTTTGGATTGGCAGAACTTTAGATAACTGGTTTACAAAATGCGTAACATATTTCTTAAATTCCACCAAGTTAGTGTTAAAGCTCCCATTCACGATTCATCACAAGTTCTCTTTAGCTATGATAAAGCGCCACCTGCGGGCCACTGATTTAGTGACGCGATGTAAAGCTGCCTATTCACACTTCGACTAATCACCTCGCCTGTTTGCCGTGGACGTTGTGTTGACTCAACAAAGTGGGGATTACGTTCAGAATTTGATGGTTTGTTTGTTAAATGGTTCGCATAAGAATTGGGTCAAGAGAATTCTTAGTCGTTCTCACAACGCTATCTAGACGCAAACTAAGCAGTGCTTGTACTTGTACTAACAACGCGTAAATATACTTTTACACAAAGATTTGCATTGCGGGAATCAAACCCGAGACCTCTGCGTAGCAGTCATGGCTTATAACCACTACGTAACAGAGGCCCTCATTTTTTGTTTTATTGTACACTAGCTGATGCCCGCGGTATTACCCGCTTAATTGTTATTTTACACCATAAACTACCTATATTCCAAATTTCATCAAAATCCATTTAGTAGTTTTTGCATGAAAGGGTAACAAACATCCATACATCCTCACAAACTTGCATTTATAATATTAGTAGGATAGGATAAGCAAAGGTGTGTCACTTTAGTGCCTAACAAATAAGGTGAATATTATCTTCACTAAATAAAAAGAAGGAAAACTTGAAATTAAACCCTATACCAATCCGTCTGCAAGCGTGGTATTTAAGTAGGCCAAGTATCCCTCCGTCAAGGAAGGAGGCCCGTCCCTGTAGTGGGACATTACTGGGCTGTTATGATGAAATAAGTTGACAATTACGAATTTAAGCTCTCTTGATATATCAGACCCACACCTAAAAAACCGGTCAAGTGCGAGTCTGACTCGCGCACCGAGGGTCCTGTACAAACCTATTTATTTTCCCGCCAAATTGTGATAACGTCAGGATTCAGCTGTTTAAATACTAAGTATTTTTCTCGCCAAAATTCAATGACGTCACGACTTAGCTGTCAAAATATATTTTCCTAAAAAAATTCTGTGACGTCACGACTCATCTGTCAAAAATTCTATGACGTCACGCCTATCTGTCAAAATTGACAGCTGTCAAAAGTGACAGAGGTATAAAATATTTTCCCGCCAAAATAATATGACGTCACAAATCATCTGTCAAAAATTCTGTGACGTCACGACTCATCTGTCAAAAATTCAATGACGTCACGA
This sequence comes from Schrankia costaestrigalis, assembly GCA_905475405.1. NCBI lineage: Eukaryota > Metazoa > Arthropoda > Insecta > Lepidoptera > Erebidae > Schrankia > Schrankia costaestrigalis. The sequence continues at coordinate 18,749,653 of FR997839.1, forward strand.
CCCAACTGTCAAAAAATATTTTCCCGCCAAAATTCTGTGACGTCACGACTCATCTGTCAAAATTCTATGACGTCACGGGTCACGTGACCTATGACGTCACAGGTCACGTGACCTATGACGTCACAGGTCACGTGACACAGCTTTCCCGCCAAAATTCTATGAAATCAAAATATAATATTATGATTGCTAATAAAAAGTAGCCTATGTTCTTTCTCAGGGTCTAAAGATTGTCTGTACCAAATTTCATCGAAATCCGTTCAGCCGTTTAGGCGTGAAAGAGTAACAGACAGACAGACAGACAGACAGACAGACAGAGTTACTTTCGCATTTATAATATTAGTATGGATTATCATGACAGTCCATTAATGTCCCACTGCAGGGAAGGGCCTCCTCCCGTGACGGAGGGATACTTGGCCTACTAATACCACGCTGGCCAGACGGATTGGTATAGGGTTTAATTTCAAGTTATCCTTCTTTTCATTTCGTAAAGGTAATATTTACGGGTAGTCTTTTAGTCGGTTTTTACGACACCCATGGGATGAGTTGGGGTGGTGACATATTGTATTCTTACTCCGTCACCACGGAGGTTATTGTATAGTCGAGAACTAAATGGCTTTATCACCTCTAGAGTTACTGTTAGTTGCATGTCATAAATCTATTAGGTTCAATATCGCACAACAAAACATCAGCTAAATCATGACGCTACTTTGACATATCAGTTCTCTTGTATTAGCAAATAGTCGTTAGGTATTTATAAAAACAAAAAGTAAAGTCAACGTTAGTGACTGTTACTAGAGCATATTTTCGGTAAAACGTTATAATCTAATGAATTTCTCTCTTTTTTCCTTCTATGTCCATCCCTATCATTTCTTGTATGACGTCATTGGCGCATATTTCAATTTAAAGTTTTCGTAATTTTATAATATAAAACAAATTAGGGTAAACCACCTAATCGTTAGGAGTCCTACAATTATTGGCACTTAAGAGTTAAAAGTGAGTAAAAAGAAAGAAAACACTATATATTATTCAAGTTGAGTATGATTATTCAAGTTCAAATATTATTTATTTAATATTTTTATCATATTTTATTTATTTCATGTGTCAACATAGCAACAATAAATTTATCAGAATCCTTTTATTGGCAATAGTGCCAATAATATTTTTTTAATACTATTCAATCACATAATAATGATTAAGTATAAGCAAAGATTAAAGTATTTTATCATTTTATGATATTTTATATTTTAGTCTGACACGAAGTCCACTCTTAAGGTGCCAACAATTGGGTGGCTTACCAGCCAATATTTGAATTCTACATTTTTAGTTTTTCTGAAATGACAAGCATGTAATGTCACAAGTAACAAGTTGACTTTAGTTTTAAATTATTTAATGGTTTTTCACATACAAACTCTATAGTTTAATTAGTGACATTTGTATTGTGTTAGTAGATTTTATTATTTATTGCATTGAACTGAAAGTTTAAAATAGATTGAACTTTTAATCTAAGCAAAATTTTGAATACGGTCAACCAATGACGTCAAGCTCACGCATAAACATTAAATAACGATCATAATGAATTTGAATTATGATAGAATTTTTTGTCAAAACTGATAAAGCCATTTCGTTTTCGACTATACATGTAATATTATTATTTTGAGAATTTGGCGTTTTTTAATATTCTGAGAACGAATGGTAGTTTGACAGATTATTTCTTATCTACTGACGGTTACCAGTGCTACATTACAACCTAAGCGCTTAAAGACTTTTATCTTAACAAAATAATACAAAACTATGTGAGTGTGTGTTCGTTTGTAATTTCGTTCGTTTTTGACTAATATAAAAATAAATGTTAGTTTCTTTTGAGTCTTGGTTGTTCTTTGTGTCCGTTCAATGATCGTAAAGTCTTTACAACACAGAGCATGATTCTTTTCATGACATGCACGGGATTATCAGATGTGCTGACATTTTACATTCCTAATCCGTCACCACACACGCATTACTTATACACCATTTGCTACAACAAAAAATAAAAACTACGACAAAACAGTTAGTGAACAGTCCGCGTTAAACACAAGTTAATTATAATGAGTCGTATGCCGGCTAATCGCAGTGACGCTTTGTTTGAACTGACAGAACAATGTGGAGGCCCATTCACGACCAGTCTTTTGTGAACGTTCGTGTATAATTTATTACTCCTCTCTTACCCAAGAGTTTCGTACGAGTTCGTGTAATAATTCTTCGTAATCGCACCCCTACCTACTTGCCCTTACGTTTTTTAACTGGTCTTAAGAATTTTACTTTCGATCTACTTTTATTGAGCAAGATTTGTTGAAGAAAAGTTTTGAAATTAAAATTTATTTTTTGTTGATTTTGATCTGAAGACATATACAAGTAACATTTGATTTTATTTTTCTAGGCTTATGTTAATAAATTGAGGTAATGGCCGATTGGTTGAGTTATATTTATGAACCTTTGCTTCAAGATTGAATTTTGTGATAATTTTTCGTTTGGATTAGTTTCTTTTGCCGGTTAAAAGTAATGCTAATATTATTATACTTATGCTTAATGGAAGCCTGTGTCTAGAGCAGAAAATAAAGTAGTGTTAAAAGTCCACCTATACTGATTGACAGACCTCATTTAATTAATGTGAAAATTATGTCTCGGTCTTATAGATTAGAATGAGAAAGGTTGCCAGTATGTTTTTTTGTCAAATATTTATGCTTTAACAAGAGAAGGAAAATTCGAAACCGAAAAAATGTTTTTTTTTTGCATAAATGAGACGGAACTCCTCATGCAATAATAATTATAGTTTTTAAAAGGGGAAGAAAATACATAACTTTGTTTACTAATTTATATTTTTTACCAATTCCGTTAAATTGGTTCACTGGTTGGAAACCTGAGTGGTCTTTTTTTCAAGATAGGTGCGGGTAAAAAAAGAATTTAAAAAATTCGTCTGTTTCTACGCTACGCTGATACGGAGAAAATACCTACTACTAGTGGTTTGCAAAAAAATAATTTGCCTATCTTATTTATTGAGTAATGAACTAGATATAAAAAGAATAAAAGAGTAATGTTTTTTATTAGTTATTGGAGGGGCTTTAATTAGCTGTTACCATAGTCCTATCTTAATGAATTTTAGTCTTAGTCCATCACATTACAGAAATTTAGGTAACTAGGTGTTGAACAATTAAAACACAGTTCAAATATTCTCATAAACATAAGCACACGTTATCCTCCAGTATGTAATCGTCAATATTTGTAGTAGCAGTACAAACACGTGGGCATTCTCCGCGACTCTGCACTGATTACGTCCCGAGGGAACTACCGAGAGATTTACTGCGATGCACTCACCAAGCTCTATTGAACGATTGCTGCTATGTGATTTAAGTATCTAAAGGTAATCATTATATTTAGTTTTAGACTTTGTATTGAGAGTCATCATCATCATAACAGCCCATTAATGTCCCACTGCAGGGACGGGCTTCCTCCCGTGACGGAGGGATTCTTGGCCTACTATTACCACGCTGGCCAAATGGATTGGTATAGGGCTTAATTTCAAGTTTTCCTTCTTTTTATTTCGTTAAGATAATATTCACGAATAGTCCCTTAGTCGGATCTTACGACACCCATGGGATCACTCCATCACCACACGGATAATTGTATTGAAAGTATTCGGTGGAAAATGTTTACAGAAAGGATTAATGATAGTCAGGGTAGCTGGACAAGTTAAGGGCCTCGACTGAATAGCATACTTTACCCGCGTGACGTAGTTTCAAATTAAACGAGTGAAAAAAAAATCTGTTTACTTTAGTACTTAATACAAATACAAAAAGATAATTAATGCTACAATCTAAGTATGAGGTACCAGTGGGCAAAAGCCTTTATTAGCAAGATAGTCGACAGATCACGACACTGTGCATATGATATTTTGCAAAATTAATGGTCGACCGATACATTAGAGAAACACAGACAAAGAAAACTAAAAAATGTGCATGAGACCTATGCCCAACTATGGACAACCAAGAAAATAACAAAGCCTTTTATTAATGGTTTTATGTCAAGAAATAAGTAAATATTTACATTACACAAGTAATACCTACACTCTCTTTTCCAAAGCTAAAATAGCAAAGTATAAAACGCTATCTAAGTAAACTCGATCTTGTATTAGGAGTGAATCGACGAACAAAATGATATTCATTGAATACTATTACTGGCTTCTCTCTCACCTATTACTGTAGTTGTATTTGAGCAGTATTCTAACATTCTAGATTGGTACAAAGTAAATGAAAAACTCAAACAAAATAAAACGCAAATAGATAGAATATTGAGTGGAAATTGTATTGTAGATCGCTTGAAAAGTATTGATAACAATCATAAGTATTTATGTTACAGCCAAGTAATAAATATGAAATTATACATAATAACTAGCCATTATGTATAAGGGCTACTCAATTTTGATAAAGTGATAAATGTCACAGAATTAATCACATTAACTAGCCATTATATATGTTATAGTCAAAACTCATAAGGTTAAATTTTAGTAATATTAAGGTTATTTCATTCAAAAGTGGTTTTGACCATCGATGTTAGTCAAAACTCATTTTACTTTTTAACTGCCAAAAATACAATATTAAGGCAAAAGTCAGAAACAGTTGGTTAGGTTTAGATTAGTATGGTGACCATAGGAGCGAGCGTGCCGCGGCAGCGGCCGGCGAGTGCTAGAATATAGTAATATGAGGTATATTCTATTTTACATAAAAAAAAGGCTTCTTGCCTTTGGTCATCATACTAACCTAACCTAACCAACTGTTTCTGACTTTTGCCAGTTAAAAGGTAAAATTTAATGAGTTAATCACTTTATCAAAATTGAGTAGCCCTTATACATAATGGCTAGTTATTATGTATAATATTCATATTTATTACTTTGGCTGTAACATTTACACAGCTTAAAGTTTAGCTTACCTTTACATAGAAAGAAGGAAAACTTGAAATTAAACCCTATACCAATCCGTCTGGCTAGCGTGGTATTAGTAGGCCAAGTATCCCTCCATCACGGGAGGATGCCCGTCCCTGCAGTGGGACATTAATGGGATGTTATGATGATGATGATACTCCAGTGACAGGGCTTACTTACACCACGCTAACTAAATAGATGTGTACAAGGCTTTTTGTGATTGTTATCTCGTAGAATTTATACATGCTTTATAGCACAATCTCTTTGACTTTACTTACTTAGCAAACCATTAGGTATGGTAGAGGTGGCTGGAGTTTCCTTTTCAGGCAATAATATTATGTTATTGGAAATCTTATTAGTAAGTCGCAATAGTTATCATAATTATATTTGCATTACGAAGATATTTGTACTGTAGTTTCTTAGTACAGTTCTAAATATAGCGCAAGAAAATGAATTTCTGTTTCACAGAACAACCTTCAAGCAAAGGAAACCTCTTTTTTACAATTAAATAATACATATTAAACCTTAAACACATAGCAATAAGGAATAAAACAGCATACAAGTAATGTAATCTATTACATAAACCATGTATCCTTTCATTAAAAAACACAATACTTTGAATTCCTTTCAAACTGATCCCTGTCCGAACCTTTCTTGATAAACGTACTACAAATAAACATATAATAGAACCGCAACCCCCACATTATGAGTCTTTACAATTTGAATTTCAAACTAAGGCGAAAGATTAAACTTCCTTCAACCTATTATTCCGTTACCAAATTCGTTTCTGCACGAACAGTCTATGTTATTTTAAATCGTTTGAAAATGATATGGTTTTTAATAGATACTTTTTTTAGGTGAGTATGCTATTTTGTGACGTCAGACAAAGGTATATTTAAGCTATTCGATTAGTGTGTTTGAGCTTTACCACTTTTAAAGTACAGGTTTACCCCAAATAATTCCACCTGTGATGGTAGAAAGCATGAGAAGCAAGCAAGCAAAAATAAAGTTACTCTAGATCTAAATACATGAGGTTTCGTAGACTTTGCTTATCCTCATGGGAACAAAGCATGAATGATGTATGTATACCAACATAACACATATCAAACAGTATAATGAAAAATAAACATACATACTTATCAAATAATACCAATAACATATTATAAACAAAAATTAAAAACTCCGCAGCAATTTTCAAAGCGATTTCCCTTAACCGTTTTGCGACATCACTTGCGTAAAACAGCCCATACAAAATCATAAATATAAATAAGGATGTTTTTAAGATATTAAACTGTAAGTAAAACGTGTATAAACGCGCGCATCCCCGCACATCCCCGCGCATCCCCGCGAGGGATTGTCATAAATAACGTACGCTTACACTTTTCACTCAGCGTTGTTGAACGAAGTTGCGATATATGTAACTTTACTAAGCCCGTTTAAATGTACGGAACAAATTAAATTACTGTATACATTTAGGGGTTAAAATTTATAATTTTGTGTGTCTATTTTAAGATATATGGACTTGACGTTATTAAAAATCAGATTATGAGTGGACGGTCATTTCCCTTTATAATTATTTGTATTCTTATAATTGCTTGATGGTAGCGTTATAACGACTCTAAAATAAATTGTTTCTGTTGATTTATGCAATAAAGAAAGGGTAATGGAAAGAGGCATGGTTCGTGTTTCTCTGTGCAATCGAAACACAAGTGAAGAGATCATTGGGAGACTTAACGTTTATGATTTATGAATTTAAAGTAGCCATCGGCAGGGCTTACAGAGAATAAACAGATACTTCATCGGTAACAGTTCATGGAGATTGTAGTCATATTATTTAGCTTTAAACGAAGACCTCCGTGGCGTAGTCGTTATATTACATGGCTGCTGCGCAAAGCTTTCGGGTTCGATTCCCGCTCAATACAAATCTTTGTGTGCATGAACATGACTGTTATGGGTGTTATCTATGTATATTATGTATGTATTTACAAGAAAAAAGTATTTAAGTATATTTATCTGTTGAATAGTATACATAGTACAACTTCAGCTTAGTTTGGGACTAGATGACGTTGTATGAATGTGTGAGGAATATGTATTACATTTATTAAAGTTTTTAGTAGGTTGTAAAGATAGAAATAATACTTAATGTCAGCGCCGGAGGCCTGATATTTCCAAGTATTATCTAGTGTTTAGGATATGCCATTAATCAAAATCAATTCAGGCTGCCTCACTCAAAACTGAGTAGGGCTTATATTTTCTTATTTAATCACAATAAATCAAACAAGAACTATCTTTAGAAAATATAATGTTAGGTCTTGTATAACTAGTCAGTGCTTTTTATGACTGAGTTTTAAAATAACAAGTTTTAATAATATACAATAGAAAACCTCTTTTAACACTCGGTTAATTAAGTTCAATTTTATCCTCGAGCCTACAATTCGAAAGGTTTCCTTACCTCAATAACAAAACACTTCCACTTCGATCAATAAACAGTACATTTAAGATTAATAACGTTCCCATCTACAGTTAAGTGCATCTATATTATTTTCCTCACAATATTTGCTGTCACCGTCTCTATAGAGTCTACTCTCACAATAACACGTCTGTACCATCAATCTCAGCCCCTCCCCTTTTCTTATTCTTCACTTAATCATTACTGTTATGGCTGACCTAATTTTTATTTGCCTCTTCTCTCAAAACGTTCTATTATTGTCATGATTTAGGAATCTATTTTGTTATTGGTTTGTTAATTTATAACCGATAGCAATAAACGAAACTGAAGTCAAGCAAAAGAATCGTATAATGGCGTTTAGTTTTCTATTTTGTTTTAAAGGGAGTGTTTCTTACTGCATAGGCATGTAGCTTTTACAATGTGAGAAATGTGTGTAAAGGCAGTAATTATCACAAAGGACGGCAGCAAAAAAGTGATGAAGAAGGATGAAAAAAGGAAGGAAGATGAAGGTCCTTATCATCATAACCCATTTAAGCCCATTAATTTCCCACTGCAGGGACGGGCCTCCTCCCATGACGGAGGGATACTTGGCCTACTAATACCACGCCGGTCAGACGGATTGGTTTAGGGTTTAATTTCAAGTTTTCCTTCTTTTTATTTCGTAAAGATAATATACACGGATAGCCCTTTAGTCGCCTTTTACGACACCCATGGGATGCGATGGGGTGGTGACATATTGAATTCTTACTCCGTCACTACACGGAGACCTTATACCTTTTCAAGTACTTAAAGTAAAATTTGTAATTAGTGGAAGGGTATTAGAACGATTTAAACGAATGTTTGATAAATCAGTAAGTTAATATGGAATATGGGTAAGTACCTAACTATTGTATATCAGAACTGTATCTTTAACTTTCAATCAACAATATCATAAGGTAGGGAGATACATAATGAGTGATCTTAATAACAATATGTCATGATGTGATGATGTAGACATAGAGAGTGCAATTTCTGTATAAATGTCGTGACTAAAAGATACTTGTAAACGCGACATTGTTTCTAGTCACTAATATACTGAACGTGCTTGTGGTACACTGAGAGATAATACATAAGATAATATTATTTGATTGACATAATAATAATTTTCTAATTAAAAAATCGACTTCAATAAGAAACTTGATAAAATATTACATTGACTTGTACAGATATTTCATATTTTTTTTTAGATAAATACTAATTTACTAAATCTATTTTAATGAAATAAGACTTTTCTCGATGTAACTCTTATTTGTAATTTCAAATCGGTTTATAATTGACAAAGTTATAAAGAAATAAACATTGAAAAATTCAATCGAATTGAAAAGCTCTTTCACTTCTATTATATATTAATATCTTTATTTACATTTTTCACAATTAATTATGTTTTTAAATATAAAAAGAAACACATTTAAAAATCTAAAAAAAAGGTAGACCCACCAGCATTGGGTACAGGGTCCAAGCCACTGGTAGTAAGGGCTCCAGAGATATGAACTTCCTCACAATACGTGCCGTGTCAAGCAGTACTGCCTTCTGCATCAGACCTATGATCCAACGGTCAAATTAATTCATTATTATTATATATTCTATATACTATATTATATATTCTATGTACTGAGCCTAGAAAATGTAACCTTGTGTGCTTTAATTTCATGTCGGTAAAAGTCCTGGCGACATAATAGGGCTTGTTACCCAGTGCGTGAGTTGTCTTTATTAAGAAACAAGTTTAGTTTTAATACACAGCAACTGAATAAATTAAAAAAAAAAACAAAAAAAATAGTTTTTTAACTCTATGCTATAAAGCTGTGGTCAGAATGTTATTAGAAGCCTACGTTACTCTTCATCACTGAAGAAGACTCTTTCCTTACATTGGAAATTTTAACAGCCATTTTGATAACAAACAATGTTTGCTCCCAGTATATCACTTAGTTACATACGTTGTGCTGTTTCTGCGGCATCATTATTAGCTTCTTACAGTCCTTTCATGTTTTAATAGAATGTTAATTATTCGACTTGTGTTTAAACACAATATTCATACTTATTTATATAGATAACTTACTAACTATACACCCAGGATCTTTATCCTCATCATCATCAACATAACAGTCCATTAATGTCCCACTGCAGGGACGGGCCTTCTTCTAGTGACGGAGGGTTACTTGGCCTACTAATACCACGCTGGTCAGACGGATTGGTATAGGGTTTAATTTCAAGTTTTCTTTCTTTTTATTTCGTAAAGATAATATTCACGGATAGTCCTTTAGTCGGTTTTTATGGGATGAGATGGGGTGGTGACATTTGTATTCTTACTCCGTCACCACGCGGATTTATCCTCATAACACCCTTTAAATGTATCTTATAGGAAACAGTCACACCAATCAATGACGAAGAAACAGACTACCAATTCTATACCAAGCGGATTGGTATAGAGTTCTATGTTCAGTTCTCCTTTCTTTGGTTTTTCTAGAGATATTATCTGCTCTTTTTAGGCTTTTATGACCACAAGTTAATGTCATACTATTTACTAGAGATTTACTAGATACCTACTTACTTACCGGCCGAAACGTCGGAGAAAAAAACCTAGGTATTTATCATCCTAACAGTATCTAGGCTATTTAGTTATATACCGCGAGTACTTTTAAGGCCCAGGACACAATACAGGAATTAATCTCTGTATTTTATTCAAAAAAGAACCTATACGAGCATTAATTTCACTACCATAGAGAAGGAAATTTGACAAAATCCCATAAAGTCTTGCCTGATTAAAAAGGTCAAGTTTTTAACGATTATTTGAAGAGTGACAACAGTGCAACTTTTTAGGGTTTTCCGTGATCCAGAGCGTTACTTACGGATCTGTAAGAGTATGTACCTATTGTCTCATATTTGAGACCTTTGTCATTTCCTATCCCTGTCGGATGATCGTATCATTACGTATTAACGGCATGCTTACCATTAAATAACCCTAATTACCATCCTCAGTCATAAAATTCTTAATATATTCCATAAACAAAGTCCAGGGGGTTTTAATGTTTTACGACTTAAACTTTACGTCATTTGCATTTTCTTTAGAAAAAAAAATTAAGAAGCAGATGACGTCACTCCATGCTTTCAGTAACGCCCTCTTACCCTGAAGGGTGTAACTTTTTAATTACGCTAACATTTTTACTCGCAGCCTTAAGAATATCTTGGTTATTCTTGATATTTTACTTTTTTTGCTATTATTTAATTTTTACGATATTATTCAGAGGTAGCTTATAATAGTACTAAGTAAATGAATGATTTTTTGGGTCCAGATGCTAGTGCAACAATAAGTTTGAAATTAGAAAAACACTAATGTTAAGTATACCTGTAAAGATTATGTATGTTTATAAAAACGGGTTGTGTAGATGCTTAAACCTTAGAGCAATAATTAATAGAGTATTTTCAAAATAAAAGGACCAATGTTTCAAACGCCTTGACGGCCTAGAATAGCCTTTGGGTTCTTTAAGGTGCCAGAGAGAGCTGTTTCTGACTAATGGATTTTACGTCAAACGTCTCGCGTAGTGTTGGTACGATCTCATTATACTATTGATCTGCACTATAAGTGCTAAACAAAACTGCTAGAAAAGAGTATGACAATGAAAATGAAAATAAAAAAAATCATTTACTCATAAGTATAAGACACGTTAGTGACATTTATGAAAGTCTGCGTTTTTATAGTGATCACATATGCACGTCTTACTTAACGGCTAAGTTTACTAAGGGTTCGGAACACTATTATACCATGTCAGAGAAGACACCCACAAGAATTTTTACTGGGTTCCAATCGCTTTTTTTGGTGATCACTTCACAAATATTATTTTATTAAGAAAACAGGACAATTCAGATCCAGGCATTTTTATCGTTTAGGTAAGTAATATTGTTCAATGTAGAAAAACTTACTAAGATTATAATATTGTGAAATGAGCCAAAGGTTCTAAGTTGATAACGTGACAATAATATGTACTATTTTTGGAAACAAATGGAATTATTGCAGGTCTGTTTTAGCAATCGAGCCAATATCTGGATAGATGCACGGCTTCTTAGGTCAATCGAAAACTTATTTCGATATCCAAATTTTTACCCTGTTATGCACAAGTCCTTGCGTATTTATCACTAAACACCATCTAGACCAATATTTTAAACATTATAAATGAACGGAAAATCTTTAATGAGAACAGTAGGTTAATAAATACATGAACACTGTACCCAGTGGTTAGTTTACAAGTAGAGAGCGAATGTTTTAGATAAACTATTTTTAACTGAGTAAAGTAATTACTTACCTAGGACTGGCTCAGCTTCTTACTCTAACTGTTTTAACTTTCTACTGGGACTAACACTTAATGGATTTTCTTTTAAAATTTCAAATTACTAGCTAAGATTTTAAATACTTTTACGTTTAAAGTTTTAACTTATTTAACTGTCAAGATATAATTTTCTATCAATGTAATTAGCTTGCTGTGTGAAACAAGGAACATGAAGTAATAGGAATATGATATAGATGTGGATTCTCCGCGTGATAACGGAGTAAAAATACAATGTGTCACCACCCCATCTCATCCCATGGGTGTCGTTAAAGCCGACTAAGGGACTATTCGTGAATATAATCTTTACAAAATAAAAAGAAGGAAAACATGAAATTGAACCCTATACCAATCCATCTGGCCAGCGTGATATTAGTAGGCCAAGTCGTCACTGGAGGAGGCCCGTCCCTGTAGTGGTACGTTAATAGGCTGTTATGATAATAATGATAGATGTGGATTGCAAACTATCAGCACTATTTCTGTTGTTATAAGAATTATTATGATTAGTGTAACTGGACACGATATTGATTTATCTTTATAAATAATGTAAGTGAACTAAAATCTACTGTAAGTATTTGTAAACCTTAAAAACTTTACATATTTTTAATTGTTTTAGTTAAGTAGTATTAATTATATTATTTTTAAAGAAGTACAAATTTTTAAATTATTATATTATATCAGTCTGTAAATTACTTTGTGTAACCACTCTTTATGAGAGAGCCTGGAGATTTGTCACACAGGTTTCGGACCTTTTACAAACTCCAGCTCTCACTAAGGTTAATGTCTATACAGTGTATACTATCTACTTTAAGACTCAAACTATTGTACTTACTTACCTTTTTGAGAGAAATAAATGATTTATTTATTTATTTATTTATTTATTTATCATGTGAGGGATTCAAGTCTGCAAACTTGAGCAATTTGCAAGCTGAGCTGTGCAGACCAAGACAGTCAAGACAACAGGACATTTTCTTCTTGTACAAAAATGAACCGTCGTCGTATTGTAACAAGGTTTTATATTCAAGTTTTCCTTTTTTTCAAGTCACCTTTACGTCACCTATGAGGTCGTTACACACTGCGTACTTAGTCCGCCATCACACGGACAAATTAGGTATTGTAAATCGTTATCGTCTTGATCTTGAAAAGCAATATTCAATTCATTTTATTTTCTCTACACAACAAGTAACAAAAAGAATTACTGCGACACTGTAAAGAACATTTTGCTATTTTTATTATTAAACTCAAGTCTTAAAACATTTAGTTAAATATAAACACAATTTTTATAAAAAAGAGTACAGTAATCCAGTTAGTTTTCCCCTCTCGTTGGTAAACAAGTAGCACTACACACAACGATAAGCGGTTACCATAACCAAACGCCACTTGCGAAACTCACACAATGTACAATACAATTTACAAGCCTATCTTCTAAATTGAACTCCTTGTATAAGTTTGTTATGGAATTCGAGTATAAGATCCTAAATAAATAATCTCTCTGACCCAAAAACGTTGTATACTAAATAAACTTGCGAAACGAACTGCCAGAAGGCATCAACAAAAAATATTTAGGTATGTATTTCTTAAAACAAACGTCTTAGGTATTATCCATATCCGTATGTAGCCGTTAGCAAAGTACAAACTCTGCTTAGTTTAAGACTAAAGGGCGTGGTGTGAATCTGTTTTTTTTATAAACCAACCAGAAGTAAAACGTGATTACAGTCCAGAATTGAAGGCAAAGGGTAGTTGAAAAACAACGTCACTCCGTCAGGGTCGTCTTCACCTTGCTTCTTCACACTACGTTTGGAAGACCCAATATCATATGATTGGGGAGCATAGGAGAGTATTTTATACGGGTCTTACTCGCGGTATATACTAATTAGCCTAGATACTGGTAAGATAAATACCGAGGGACAGCCTCTCCGCGACCACTGTCGAAAAAAAACCTAGGTATTTATCTTACTAGTATAATATGCTAATTAGTATATACCGCGAGTAAGACCCGTATAAAATAGTATTAAGTATGTATACAAATCGCGATAGTTTAAAATCTATTATAGGAGAGTAAATACAATACTTATTCAACATTTTGACAGTTTTTTGTAATCATAACTTTAGTGTGAATATTTTTTACAAGTTTTTTGAAAAATTGCAGTGTAAAGTTGTATGCCCGAGTCACATATGGTGCAAGTTGAATTATGGCGTATAGTTTCATATTAAATTTCTCGTAATTCCTGCAGCGAGTGTATCGTATCGTGGTGACTGCGATATGAATTATTATCTAGATGTATTTATAGTTTAAGTGGTAAAATGTCTGTATAGATAGAGATGTGATGTCTTCGGTTTATATTGAACTAGCCCTGTGGGGTGAATAGTGATAAGGAATTAAATTATATTTTAGAACCTTAAATCGAAAAGAAAAAATCTAAATCATGAATTTTTTCTGTGTATGCAGCTAAGTACAAAAGAGTGATGATGTGTAGTCCTAAAATACTTTAGCACTACATTTTATCGCTATAATATAAACTACTGCTTTCATTATAACAGTCTAAATCATTGTGGTGACGGGAATGAATCTCCGTGTGTTGACGGAGTAAGAATACAATATGTCACCACCCCATCTCGTAAAAACCAACTAAGGGACTATCCGTCAGTATTATCTTTACGAAATAAAAAGTAGGAAAACTTGAAATTAAACCCTATACCAATCCGTCTGGCCAGCGTGGTACTAGTAGCCCAAGTAACCCTCCGTCATGGGAGGAGGCCCATCCTGCAGTGGGACATTAATGGGCTGTTATGATGAAATCATTGCTCTAAGTCACCATTAATAACAGCAACTCAAGCGACACTCGACCCACGATATCATAAACTATAATAATTCTCAACCCCACCACAAGTCACGTAGACGTATTAAGAAGCAGGTGAACAAGTGAAGAACGCTTGGTTGGCACTAATTACTTAAAAACAGTGTATTATGCTTTAGTAGAGTCTAGGTTGCGGTACAGTATTCAGTTTTGGGGCAACAGCTACAAATATAACTGCGACAGAGCCTTTATCTTGCAAAAACGAGCCATCAGAACTATTCTGCGAATTCCACAATGGGAGTCATGTAAAAATTATTTTAAAGAATTAGCAATACTTACAGTACCCAGCCTTTATATTCTTGTTGTACTTTGTGATATGGCCAAAAACATAACTAGTTTTGAAACTGAGGCAGAAAAGAGTATAAGAGAGGCGACTAGAACTTTAAACTTTAAAAATTGGTTGCGTCCAGAACTAAACATAGTGAAACATTGTGCTAGATATCAGTCTGTTAAATTATTTAATTGTTTGCCCAAGGACATTAAAAAGGAAATATATAAGCCCCTTCTGTTTAAGAAACTGCTCAGAGACTTTTTGCTGAAAGAGAGTTATTATTCAGTTGCCGAATTTACTAATAAAACTGTGTGAATATTTTCATCATTATTATTTTTTATTTTTATTGACATTTTATATTTGTATAAGGAATTTATATTTGTATAAGGAATTATTTGTATTACATAATTTAATTTTAGGACTTATTATTTTAGGATAAGACTTAGTAATTATTTATTAATTTATGTTTTGTTCTGTATACTAGGTAGTAATATTATTAATAGGTACTCTTATATGATTTTTATTTTTTTGTGACATTTTTTAAATATGCTTTGGTATGTATTAATGTAATCTTTGTTTTGTTATGTATGTTCAAACACAATTGTCTTGATTGTTTATGAATAAATGACTATGACTATGACTATGACGCGAAGAGGTTCTCGTTCCGGCCAGGCACAGGTACAGGTACCAATCGAGAGATATTGAAAATAGATTGAAATTGGATTGAGTTGAAAATTGAATATTTTGCAATGCCGCCCCCCGGGGCTTACGCTGCATGCCCGCTGAATATATTTTTTAAATTACATTGAATGTGGGGAAAAAATATATCTATTTTGTTTTGTGAAATCATATTACATTGTTTGAAAGATTAATAACCTGGCTAATGTACTTTGAATCAACAAAATTGGAAAATGTAGAAAAAGTATTGGGGTTTTTATTGTATTTGATTGTATTTGTAAAAAGTCGTATGTTTTTTTGTTAGACATACGACATACTCGTAGGTAAAACCGTCGAGGGGAACTTTCGGACTCGACCATAACCACTAACGCCCGCGTTATTAAATTAATAAAACTTATAAAATAATATAAAATCAAATTATAGTAGCTTAGTTTAAATATCTTGAATCTAGTATTAAAATAAAATTAAAGATATCTTAATATTAGCAACACAGCCTAGCCTTCTCGTTGTTAGTTAGAGTCTGGTCGTTATTTGTGTCCGTTAAATTGACGTTTGTAAAAGTATACGCGACACAGGGCATAATCCCTAGTGCTGGAGTTGCCTTTAAAAAAAGCCGTCTTAACTGCCGATTACACTAGACTACATGTAGTCAACTACATTTTGTAGGAGACTACATCTTGTAGGACACTACATGTAGTCTTTCCATTTCCAAAACAATTACATGGAAATGGAAAGACTACGTAGTGTCCTACAAGATGTAGTTTCCAACAAGATGTAGTTTCCAACAAGATGTAGTTGACTAAGTACATGTAGTCTAGTGTAATCGGCGCTTTAGCCAACCATTTCTCTTTTGCGTCATCGTATTTTTTGATCATCCCCTATTTTATTGTTTGTATGTCAATGAGAGGTGGGAGCACATTTTACAAATAAAAACCATTTTCTCAAGTAGATATTAACAATTTTTTTTTTACGTTCTACGTAAAAAATATCATTAATGCTAGCTTTGCCCTTTGACATTAACTTCGCCTATTCATTTTAATTCACGCGAAAAATATGGAGTGAAGTATTTTTTTTTTGCAGAAGTTTTCAGTCGAATTGTTAGCAAAAGGCTTTGCTCATTATGGTTGAATTCAACTGTAACACTTGGTACTAACGAAACGGGAGCTTCAGAATAAATGTGCACCAAGTTATTTTGCTGAAAGAAAATGTGTTTTTTAAAATAACTCCTGAGTTTTTTACATCTTTGGATTGTAAACATCAAACAATTTTTTTCTCGTTCATGCTACGCTAACTAAACTTTAACTTTTTTTAAGGCACGCGTAAGGTGGCAATATTTGAAGGAGGCCTATATCCATAGCACTTTTATCCTTTGGCTACCACTGTGAGAATATAATTATATTCTGTAGGCAACAAAAATTTTTAACTCTTTACCTTTCTCATTCCGTTTAAATACATACTTACATATTACTTAAAGAAAAAATATGCCAATGGTAACATTCATATTCATGCAAACAAAGATTTCCCTTAAGAGATCGAAGCAAAAACATCTGCGTATTGAAAATTAGATGGCAGCACAGCAAACTTTTTAGTAGGTACTTTTCCATCCATTACCTCTAGAGCTCGTTTTGAAGCATTCCCCATATAAAAAGCAGGATCAGCATACACTCATCTAAATTTAAGACATCTTAAAAAAGCTTAAAACTAACACAAAACTCTTGAATACATTTCAAAAGACAGGAAGAAACCTTTTACTCTCAAATAAAATATCTGTGAAATAAACAACATACCGCGTCCCATAATCCCCGGCATTCGTAAGTGCCCACTGCATCTTGTCGGAATCTCTTAAGGAACACACATCCATACGCGTCCTTCTGAATCCCTTAACTGATGTCCGACATAGTTCTCTGGGCTTTTGTTTGGGCGCTCAAAAATAACTAAAAGAACGTTTCAGAGATAAACGGTTTTGAAACGATATTGTTAGGTACTGTTTCTTTCGAATTTAAATAATACTGGATGTTAAACAGGATTTCGTTAGGAGTCATTTATTCAAATAGGTTAATTGCCTAGGAAAGTCCCATTAAAACTAGCATATCCTTCATTAAATGCAGATTTACAAAAAAAAATCATTCTGTTTGAGGACTGTACAGATTTAGCTATCTACTCAAAATGCAGTGTAAAGAACAGAATGTACAAGCTTTTTGTTTGTGGATTTTGTGTTTGTACGGTTATGCAGCAAATCGCACCACGTTTGATATTTATAAAACCCAGTGTCGGAAACTTTAATTTATCGGACGCAAAGGAAATCCAGGGTCATTCCAATTATGTGGCGACCACAAAAATTGTCTGTTATGTATGTTACATAATAATATCGTTATAAAACCGTTCCTCGCAATAGAGCGACGTTCTCAATGTCAGGCGATCATTGGATATACCGTTCAGCCATATTTGTCTGTGGAACACCGCAGTTTGTCTCCGCTCTAACCATATTTGGCTTAACGACTACTAAACTTGAACGTTCGCTTTGTGGGCTGGGCAGAAATCGAACGATCTGATTACGTTTTTGGACTTATTGTACTTGCTAAGAAAAAGAGGTATAGAAAAACGTATAGGTATAGTTTCAAGGATTGTAAAGTAAATAAGTTATTAAGCTAACAGCTAATAATCTATTGTATTATATCCTTACCACAACAGTCTACGAGTGTCCCGTAGCAGGGACTGTCTCTCGCATGTTAGGAGGACAACGTCGGTACTGGATGTAGTCTTAGTGACACTTTTATTTTTTATTTATGATTGTAATAAGTACTTAATGTCAACACAAACTATTTTGTTAATAAATGACTTATGGCTGTCCTTTATAAGTACATAATAATATTTTTTTATCTTGGTCTCTAGAATAAGCCAATATCTGCAGTGTAGAAAATAACCTGTTAAATATTAAATAAAACTTACTTTCAATAAAATACAGTGTAACTAATCGATTACTAATAGGATACAAAATACAGTGTACACTGTAACCCAGTTGAAAAAAAGAGCCGTTTCTATTGTTCGCCGTACATTAATCTTGCGAAGCTTACAAAGTATTCTTGTTGTTTGCCGCCCTGATACAGATGTGAGATGATATAACGAGTTAATGGAAGTGACATGGACGTAGTATACACAACTATAACAGCAAGGTGGACCACGGGCAATATATATTAAAAACGTATACTTCATAACAGCCTAGGTGGACGATGGGAACAAATAAATTCCCATGGTATACCCAGATTAACTGCGGTGTACCACAGGTGAACTATGTAGGTGGACCACGGGGAAGCACCGCATACTCGGTGCTTTTGTATTCTTTTGACTAAATACCTATTAAATTATTGTTTTTTGAAAATACAACTTGCGGATTGAGGTCGTGCCCTGTCAATTTACGGGTACAGAGAACATCCAGGTTTAGGACAATAATGTATGAATTGTAAAAAATATCGTCTGCAAGGGAATGAAATATGGTGACGACCTAGTGCTTGACGGATTGGTATAATGTTTTTTTGTTAAATTTTTCCTCTTTTGTAGGATAATATTTTCCACTTAGGTATACTATAAAGATAGTATGTTGAACTAACAGACTTTTACGATATCCACAGTAGTAAAATGTGGTAACATGTAAAATTTTAGGAAAAAAGGATTATCTTAGTAACAAAAGTAATAATTCACCTACCAACTTTAATCAATTTTTTATTGTAATTGTTTTTTGGACATTAAGTCACATCTAGATTCACTAAATCTAGATCATCGTTTTCGAGACATTTCAGCCGGCCCCTAACGGCGTAGCTTGAAGATAAATCGTTTCAAACGCTCCCTTCCTTCCTGTGTCGAGCTTTCGAGCTAAGAACACCGTAAAATAGGTAAATACGTATTTTATTTTGCAAACTTCTCTTCGGGTGAGTTATAGAAGAGAGGGGGAGTAATGCCTAAGTCCGATGGTCCGACGCTACGATGATATTGGTTTTGAAATATCTTTGCGGGACGACGATGTTATTAGATTTTTGTATTACAATATACGTTTTACTTAGCATCTGTCCACTAAACAAATAAACGTACAAGTTTTAATCTCATGTAATATAATACATAGATTTTTTTTTTATATCTTTATTGGACAGAAAAGGGCTTATTCACTTTGTGTACATAGATATTATTATTGGTAGTCGTATTTTCAACTTTGGCTACTGCACAGAAAAAAAATTATGAAGACAATCTTAAATGACATAACTCGGCCGGTATGGATAATCCTAGAATTGCTAAGAATCAGGTTCAATTTTTTACAAGAAAAATATAAACTCCCAGTTCGATAATACTACCTAAAACTTGTAAACAAACTAGCTCACTTCAATTAAAGGCCTATTAAAGACATTATGTCCATTCAGCGCCAAACATTAACGTCACAAAACATTTTATTTGTACAAAATAACATAACACACAAAGTAAATTCTAACAAATTGTCAGTTCTCACACTTTTTCGCCTCTTTGAGGGGAACAAGCATCACAGAAAAAAAGTGTACGTTATACGGTAATCTTTAAGCAATTTGTTAAAGAAGCACAAAAACTTGTTCGCAAATGTTTCGCGAGTGTAAGACTAACTCTTTTTATCCGATTATGTAGACAAAAGAAATGGTTATTATTTTCCTTTCTTTCGAAAATGCTTAGTTATCCGACAAATTATTTTCTTTTGTCCATTATGTAGGAATAAAAGCATTATTTTATTAAATGTATAGAGTTTTGTCTGAATATAATTGGGCCCGAGGCAGGACTGTGATGCAATTTGTTACCGATATGGTGACTTTTTTAAATTTGTGCCTGTAGAATTTTCCTATAATCTCATTAATGTTTCTGCGTTTAATGTCTATTTTTCATTATTTTGTTATCGAACAGAAAATTTTAGGGAATATTTTACTTTTTTACACCTATGGAAGGAAATAACTAACTTCTTTTTCATTGTTGATGTAGTTTGTATTAAGGGCCTTTACGTGGCTCACTAGCGCCGCCAAAAGAAAGAAAAAAAATATTTGCGAATGCGAAATTTAGCTAATTATAGTGTTATACAAATACTTTGCCTTTTCTCAAGACTTTGTTATCAACATTTTATAATATTTATCCTATTTGCGAATTATGATTTTTTTTCAATTGCCGGCGCTAGTGACCCCTATAAACGCTCATAAACATAGTTACATAAAGTATACTTTTGTTCATAATGAATTAATAGTATAGTCTAGCTAAGCTGAGTTTTATTATGAACTTACCTCTTCTTGGAAGAAATGAACATAAAAATAGAAAACTTCGAAATAAACAAAATCTACCGTATTGGGAATTTATTAAATAGAGAAAAACCGAGACCTACACTTGTATCCTTTATCAATGGGTGGAAGAAGAGTGAAGTTTTAAAAACCAAGAAAAAATCCAAAGAGTTACATATATCTGAAGATTACACCAGAGAAACTTTGGAAAAGAGGAAGGCATTACTCCCACAACTACAGAAAAAACGTAATAAAGGAAAGATAGCCTTTTTTTTTTTTTTTTTTTTTTTATTCTCCCTCTGGGTCTCTTCGCAGGGGCCCCGGGTATGCACCGTTAAGCATCGACCCCAGGGTCCCCTGCAGACCTCGGCCGCTCTATTACGGCCCCGTCCCTATGTGGGAGAGGATCCCCAGTCCTCTCTACCGGGGGAGGGGGGGGGGCGTGTGTGGGGGGAAGCACCTACACACGCCAACGTCTTGGCCTGCTTCTGCACGGGGCAACGGGCAGCCCATCCGTCCCGTTACCCCCAGGCCCCCCGTCATGGAGGTCGGAGATCGTTGGCATAATGCCTCCTCCGACGCCCAGGACGCGCGGCGACATGCGGGAATGAGGGATCTCTCTCCCGCAAGCCCTCCGCCGCCTCCTTCGCTAGCATTACATGCTCGCAAAAGGTGGCGACGGCCCGCCACGCGCTCTCGCTGGAGACCATGGCCTGAACCATTGTCTCCAGCGAGAGAAATGCCACTCCTAGACCCACAACGAGGTCCTGCCGTTGCCGTGCCCACGCCGGGCACTCCACCAGTGTGTGGAGCGAGGAATCCTCGCTGCAGTTCCGGCAACTGTGACATTCGGGCGTTGGCTCCCGGCGAATACGGTGCGGATACTTACCGAAGCATCCATGCCCGGTAAGCATCTGCGACATCCGGTAAGAGAGGCTGCCATGCCGCCTCTCGAGCCAATCCTCCATGACCGGACTTACCGCCCTGATAAGGGCGTGCCCGTACCTCGGTTGCCCAAGTCGCTGTCTCCATTCCTCCATGAGATCGTCATGGAGCAAGGACCGCTGCGCCTCGACTTCGCGAGGGGCAGGTATATGTCCCTGCTCCAGAGCCCCCCTGTGCCACCGATACAGTGACGCGAGAGCCCTCGCCTCCAGATCCCATGGAGGAGTTCCGGCTAGGAGACTCGCCGCCTCAAAGGAGATCGTACGATATCCCCTGATGATTCTGACGGCCAGCATCCTCAGCGGACTCTGAAGAATAGTCGCTGTGCTGGCCGTCAGGCGCTCCGCCCATACAGGCGCGCCGTATAGCGCCATCGATCGTACGATCCCCACGTAGAGTCTCCTACACGGGGTGTTAGGTCCCCTCATGTTGGGCATAAGCCGCGACAGTGCAGCCGCGGCGCCCTTAATTTTGGGGACGATGCTTCGGACATGTGGTCCGAAGCCCCATCGGCTATCGAGGGTGATCCCAAGATATCTCATCGAGGGCTTGATGCCGATGCTAACACCATCCACCGTGACACTGGAGCCTGGAGGGGGCGCCCGTCTGGGTCCGTGAAAACACAGGGCCTCAGATTTGTTGAGCGCCACCTCCAGCCCCAGCCGCCGGATTCGGGCAACGACCTGGGCAACCCCTACCGTGGCCGCTTGGGCTGCGTCTTGGAACGTTCTCCCTCGTGCTGTCACGAGGGTGTCGTCGGCGTAACAAAACACCGCGACACCTCTGGGGAACGAACCACGCAGCACCCAGTCGTATCCGATGTTCCACAGGAGCGGGCCAAGCACCGATCCCTGTGGAACACCGCACGACACATCTCGCCGACCTGGCCCTAGCCAACTAGGGTAAGCTATGGCCCTCTCAGAGAGATAGGCCCCGACAATGTGGCAGAGGTAGGGGGGCATCCGATGATAATCGAGTGCCTCCCTAATGCAACTCCAAGGCAAGGTGTTAAATGCATTGGCGATGTCAAGAGACACCGCCAACACCACCTCACCCCGGGAGGTCGCTTCCTCTGCCAGGCTACCCACGCACATGATCGCACCCACAGTGGATCGCCCCCGGCGGAAACCAAATTGGTTATCCGCCAGATCTGGCCCTACCACCGTGAGATGCTCGACGAGGCGATCTGCAATGATACGCTCAAAGAGCTTGCAGACCTCGTCAAGCAACACGATCGGTCGGTATCCGGATGGTGAATCCACCGGCCGCCCCGCCTTTCGGATGAGGACCAGTTTCCCCGTCTTCCACACCTTCGGAAACTGACCTCTTTCGAGGCATGCGCTAAATAGCCTTCTAAGTCGGGGTCCAAGCTCCGCAAGGGCCACGACCCATGCACGGCCTGGAATGCCGTCGGGTCCGGGCGCGGTGTTCTTTTTGGCCTTGAGCCGTCGAACCACCGCCCCTAGCTCACCCTCTGTGACTTCGGGCACGTCATTCTCGCTACGACTCGCGTTGAGTACTCGAGACGAAGCCATCGTCGGTGGGACATGCTCCTCCCCTCCCGATGGGAACAAGGCGTCCAGCACTCCCTCCAGACGGTCGGGTTGCAGACTCTGCGTCAGCGGGGGGGCCCTGGGGCGTAGTTTGCCCCGTACCAAAAGGTATGGGCGTCCCCACGGATCCTGGTCCAGAGTCCCAATCAGCTCTTCACGAGCTGATTGCTTGGCCCGTTTTACAGCCGCCTGGAGGGCTCTTTTGGCTGCCCTGTACCTCTCATGGAGCTCCGTCTCCAGGGTTGCCGCGTTGTCTGGGCGGCGACGCCTTCGGCGGAACCTTTTGCACTGGCGGCGTGCACGGACGCACTCCTCGCGGAGTTGCGCCGTTTCTGCGTTCCACCAGTACGCCTGGTTCCTTGCCGGGGTGCGCCTCACCCTTGGCATCGCCGCGTCGCAGACTAGCGACATGGCCCTCTGGAACCACTCTGCCTCGTCATCAACGCAGACAGGCCTGTCCGGTGCGGGTACCCAGGCCTGCACGGTAGCGGCTTCCAGAAGGACTTCCCTGCTCATTTTTTTGAGTGCCCAACGAGGATCCGGAGGGCTGTCAATCCTCAGCGGTGCAGAGGCATCGGGGTCGACGCTGAACCGAATGTATCTGTGATCGGACAGCGTCTCCCCCTCCTCCACAACACGCCAGTCCTGGACGCGAAGGGCAAGCGCAGGGGTCGCGAACGTTACGTCCACGACCGAACCGAGCTGCCCTCGCTCCCAGGTGGCGACAGTCCCCCGGTTGAGGATCGCCAGGCCGCGTGTAGCGACCCAGTCCTCCAACAACCTCCCCCTGACCGTGGTCTCTCGGGAGCCCCAAGCCTGTGACCAGGCATTGAAGTCTCCCATGACCAGTATCGGACGGGGGCGACACGCAGCGAGAACGACGTCCAGTCCAGCGAGCCATTGCTCAAACTGGTACTGGTCTCGGTTCGGCGAGATGTAATCGGCCACCACCGCTATCCCCTCATAATCCGCCGCGACGCATCCTCGTCCCCTTGCTAAAACAGCAAGGGGGGAGGAGCCAGCGGCGGTTCCCCCGATAAGAAACGTCAAGCCGTCCAAGTCCACCGGGGCGCCCGGTGGTACCCAGTACGGCTCGGCGACTGCGGCCACATTGATAGACCACTGTGCGACGCTCTGGTACAGAAGATCCTGAGCACCGGCACAGTGGTTTATGTTCGCCTGCAGGAAGCGGACATGGGCACCCATTAATGAGTGTCCATCTCCGCCTCCCGCCGCGAACTGGGCCGCTCTGGGGCCTCTCTACCTGCGGATGGACGGGGACGGGGCCTCGGCCTTGAGGCGGCGCAGGACTTGCTGTCCGCCCGGTGTGCCGCATCCTTGCCCTCCGCCACACATTTGAAGCAGTGTGGCGGGGCCGTGCATGATCCGGCCTTGTGACCGGGCTGACTGCAGCGGAAGCACCGGTCCCCCACGGTAACTCCCGCCGTGCACTGCACTCCTACATGCCCCGCTCCCAGGCACCTAAAGCACCTGGCTTCGCGGGGCTGCAGAAGGAGCACCTGCGCCTTGAGGAAGCCTCCTATCAGGAGGCTCCGTCCATCCGCTACCTTTTTGGCCGCCGCGACCGGGCAGTGGACGACCACCGTCCCGCGACCTGTGGGACCAAAGAATAATTCTCCGGCCCTCACCTGGTCGCGTGGGCAGCCGCCCGCCTCCACAACGGCGGAGATCACCTCCTCCGTTGTGGCCGCGTCATCCAAACCAGGGAAAGATAGCCTACCTAAAGTATGATAAACTCATTGTTAAGGAAAGCACAGGCGTCAGTGATAAACGGAAAAGAGAACCATCGGCCTCCCCGCATGCTTATTCGCAACTGAAGAAACAGCAGCTGATATCTTCCTCTAAAACTAACAGAACAAATGCTTATGACCTGATGAGAGCTCGGTCTAACTCTTTAACAACCCAACCAAAGGGAAAACAACAATAGCAATTAACTATCGTCGAACGGAAACAAAAACACAAACAAAAATATAAAACAACAACAACAACTATACACCCTCCCCCAAGCCGACTGGTCCCCGTGGGGGAAAACGACCAAGATCCTTTAAAGACCAACAAAAGAAATTCAAATTCAGATATACACATAGCAACATTTAACTCAAGATCATTGAGGACACCTGATAGACTTCAAGAACTAGAAATGGCCTTATCGGAAATAAAATGGGACATAATAGGAATTAGCGAAATGAGGAGATATGGGGAGACGATAGAAGACTATTGGAATTATATTTTACACCACATAGGCGAGACGCCGGGACAGTATGGAGTTGGCTTCCTAATCAAAAAGTCTCTAGCGGATAAAATAATTGAAGTTAAAGGTGTCACAGAAAGAATAGCTATCTTAAACATATTACTACCGACCAGCAAAGAGGAAAAATGGTCAATCATCCAAGCATACTCACCCACAGAATCAAATAAAAAAGAAGATATCGTATACATAGAAAAGTTTTACCAAGATTTACAAACAACCATACAAAACACATACAAACAAATTATTGTCATGGGAGATTTTAACGGCCAGATTGGGACACGCTTTAATGGAGAAGAGTACACTATTGGCAAGTATGGACATGGTAAAAGAAGTAAAAATGGAGCCAGGATAGTAACATTCGCTTTAACAAACAAGCTTAGTATTATCAACAGCTTCTATAAGAAAAAAGATGGACGTGGGTTTCCCCAAATGGTCTCTACAAAAATGAAATAGATTTTATCATGTCTAATAAAATTAAAGCTTTTAAAAACATATCAGTCATACAAAACTTGAATTTTAATTCAGATCACAGAATGGTTCGTGCTACACTAACAGGAAAACCTATAAAAAAGAACAGGAGATAGATGAATAATAGATCGGCTTTGATGTGTATTGGAAATAACGACAATCATATTAACCTCGCATCTCTAGTAAACATAATCGGAGATAAAACTTTATGTATTGAGGAGAAATACACACATCATAAAAGTCTAAGCAACATGCATGATATTACAAATTTACCATTTATATTAATTTATTTTACCATTTATTTTAATTATAACGTTGTATTTTATTTTTAAAATAATATTTTTAGGGTTCTATGATGTAAAAATAACAGCTGTTTTCTTTATAAGTTCTTTTAATAACAGAAATTAACAATATTAGAATATACAGGTACGGTCGGGGTATTTGCCGCTCGACCACCCTTAGGCGAGAATCGCTTGGCACGCGGCGCATGCGATACGTGGCACGCCCACGTATCGCATGCGCCGCGTGCCAAGCGATTCTCGCCTAAGGGTGGTCGAGCGGCAAATACCCCGACTGTACATAAGAAACTAAACTTTTTTTTTACAAATTGAAATTTCTTAAGAAAATGAATTTATTGTGAAAGAATAGGACAATTTAATACAAAGTATGGCCTCCTCTGCTATTCAGAACTTGTCGGCAACGATTATTCATTGAATTAATGAGACTGTTTATGTCATCTTGCGGTATTCGCTCCCAATGGAATTGTAGCAAATCCTTCAGCTGTTGGGTTGTTGTCACTCCGTCCAAGTCCTTCAAAACACGTCTCTGGAGCATGTCCCATGCGTGCTCGATGGGGTTGAGGTCTGGCGATTGTGCAGGCCAGGGCAATACCTGGATGTTCTCCGTTGCCAAGTATTCACTGGTTCGCCGAGCTGTATGTGAACGCGCATTGTCATGCATTAACGTAAAATCGGAGCCAAAGGTTTGTGCAAATGGATGGACATAAGGTCTGAGAATATCCTCAACGTAATTTTCAGCGTTCATGTTTCCATTTACAAAAACGAGCTCAGTTCGCCTGTTCTTCATAATACCCGCCCATACCATAACTGTTGAGCCGCTGTATGGATGAACTTCCTGAACGCACCTGAGTCTTTCAGTATTTCCGGGTCGACGGTACACTCGCACCCTTCTTGTATCAGGCCTAAACCCGAATCGCGACTCATCGGAAAACATAATTTTATCCCATTGTTCCTGGGTCCATGTTATGCGTTCTCTACACCATTCATTTCGACGAGCGCGATTCCCGTGACGTATCGGTGGGCACCTGATAGGGCGTCGAGCTCGTAGGCCGTACTCATGCAGTCGATTTCGCACAGTTTGGGGACTTACATCAACACCACTTGAATTTTGTAGCCTCAAACTTATCTCTCGAGCGGTTAACATTGGCTGGCGTCTTGCAGTCAGTTGTATGTACCGGTCTTGCCGAGTGGTTGTACTCCTTTTACGGCCTGGATGCTGTTCAGCGGGTTCCCCTGTATTATTGTAGCGCTGCCAAAGACGACAAATAACACTTCTATGAATACCAAAATGTCGAGATACCTGAGATTGATTACTTCCCGCTTGCAACATCCCTACAGCTCTTTGCATTTCATCTGCCGTCAAATGACGTCGCTCCATGACGTAAAGAATATCTAACAATTCAATTTTGTCGCCAACTGTATTTAAATGGTTGGTAAAATTATAAAATCAAGACTAAAACGTAGCAATTAACATGCACTCAAATTCAAACAAATTCGCAGTCATTTGAATTTTATGAAAAAAAACAAAACATAATCGAAATTTTTTTTTTACAACCAGCCGGTATGTCATCAATAACAAAAAACTTTACTTACCTATACACTTTGAGTGAGTAAATACTTAGAAATTAATTAATATAAATGGTAAATTTGTAATATCATGCATGTTGCTTAGACTTTTTTGATGTGTGTATAAAGAGACTTTGAGAGTGCTGAAGACAGAAACGGGAAAGGTGAATAGAACTACAAGCTCTGTAAGGACTCAGCAGCTGTTGGAAGAAAGAAAGAAGCTATTAATAACAAAAGAAAATAACCAAGAGAAGAGAAACAAAATAAGAGATATTAGTAAAAATATAAACGAAAGTATCAGGAAAGATAGAAAAACGAAGAGAAGACAAACACTGCAACAACATATAAACAGAACTGGTGGAATAAAAAAGGCTATCAAAGAGTTAAAGGAAAAAAGTGAATGGATGCTAGGGATAAAGACAATTAATAAAACGAAGACTAGAAAAAGACCTCAAATACTGAAAGTAGCAACTGATTTTTATAGAGAATTATACCAAAGTAAGAACCCAAGAGCGGCTACAGACAGTCTTATTTTAGTGGATTCTGAGCCAAAATATCGAAACAAGAGACCATGAAAGCAATTACTACCCAAAAAATAGGCAAAACACCTGGATCTGATCAAATTACCAATGAAGGCCTCAAATCAAGTATACCTTCGATTGGAGACAAATTTTACAAAAGTATAATGAATACAATAAAATTTACTATTTGGGGTTTGTAGACTTTAATAAAGCTTTTGACTCATTGGAGCATTACTACATCTGGGAGGCGTTACACAGTCAAGGAATTCAACGCAAATATATAAGAATATTTAGGAATATATACTTTAGAAGTACAGCACGAGTCAGATTGGAGAAAGCGGGCGAAGAATTCCCTATAGAGCGAGGCGTCCGACAAGGAGACCCTATCTCGCCCAAACTTTTTTCGGCAGTCCTGGAGATGATATTTCGAAACTTGGAATGGGATGTTGAGTTTTATTGATGAGAATGGCCTCAATATAAACGGCGAACAGCTGAACCATCTACGTTTCGCAGACGATTTAATACTGTTCTCTGAGTGCCCAAGTAAGCTACAACTTATGCTACGCCAGCTTTTAGAACAGAGTGATAAGGCGGGGCTGTCAATGAACATCACCAAGACAAAAGTCATGACTAATTCCTCAAACAAACATGATATAGTAGTAAACACTCAACGAATAGAATACGTAGACGAGTACATATACTTAGGACAACTTACATCGCCCAACAAAACTATGGATAAAGAAATCGATAGAAGGATAGCCAACACCTGGAAGAGATACTGGTCCCTTAGTGAAGTCATGAAGGACAGAGACATGCCTATAAAAGCTAAAAGAAAAGTCTTTAACGCCTGTATTCTGCCCTGCCTACCATATGGTAGCCAAACATGGTCGCTAACGGAATCCATAACAAACAAACTAAATGTCTGTCAAAATAGTATAGAAAGAGGTGTCATTGGAGTCAATAGAAGAGATAAAATAAAATTAACAGAAATAAAAAAAAAAACTCAATTCAAACAGGCACATTCTGTATATCGAAGACTAAAATGGCGCTGGACGGGACATATGCTGAGACAGAGACAAGAGAAATGGACCAGTATAGTAACAGAGTGGTATCCAAGAGACGGTAAAAGAAAGAAAGGCGGTCAAACAAAAAGATGGGAAGATGATAATATGAAGAAGGTGGCTGGTCCAGAATGGATCAAAGTTGCAAAGAACAGGGAAAAATGGAAATTTTTAGAGGAGGCCTATGTCGAAAGACAAACTGTTTCTAAAAACAAGGATTCGAACGCGATAATTTAAAATATTCTAAATGTATAAAATCAATTAAAGTTAACGTTAGTTTAAAAATAATGTTTTATAAGTGTAACAGTAATAAAGGCTAATTTTATTTTATTTATTTATTTTATTTACCTCTTCTTGAACTATTTCTGTTTGATAATAATTTTATCGCCCTGTCTAAAAATATGGAGGTAAAATTACATTTTCCTTATTCGGTAACACACACACACACACACACACACACAATTGTTTATCATTATTTCCTTAAAGGTTAAAAATAATGTGCCCAAATTATGTTGTCAAATCAATTACTACGAAATCCAACATCCGAATCTGGAAGCTTAAAACTCAAGTGAATCTTTAGAGCCATTATTTTTCCAAAAGACAAGGGAAATCTTATAAAATGGGCCATCAATTATGTGAATCAATTATTCCCCCTTATTTACCTACCCCCCCCCCCCCTCCCTCCTTGTTCTCGGCATGTTTTGAGCGCCACTTTCAGAGATTTGAATAATTTCTGTCACTTTTAATAAATATTTCATGCAAGGATTTTGCTACGACAAAATATTTGTACCAATAATAATTACACTAAGAAATATTTTAAAGTAAATGGAATTATAAAGTACTGTTCTCTTTGCCATTTATTTGCTACCTTATAAAAACAAAATAAATATGGAAACTAAGTTAGTACACGGAAGATTTTACTACACCACAATCTAAATAGACATTTAGATTGTGCTGTAGTAAAATCTTCGCAGACGCTAACATACAGTTCTTTCTGGTTTTCTGTTTAAACTGATCGATAAAAGTTAGCTAAAGTTTGAATGCAATTATTAAAATTCTGATCGAAGCGATTTAATTGCAGACATTAAAATAAAATAGCCGGTACGAACAGAGTGAGGTCATCTGTCAAATAATAATGTTTTAATTAATAAATGGTTATTAAATAGCAATCAGTAAATATAAAAGAATTGCTCAAATTATTTTGCAAGGGGCTTTTATGTTTTTCAACAAAATGAAAGAGGAAAGGATTATTTACGAAATGCTGAGAAACGAAAAGCTTTAGTCTTCGGTATCCCATAGATTGGTTTGCAGGGCTTTCCCTGCGTTGGAGGCAAACTGGGGGCAAAGTGACTATCCTTTTCTTTAATAGGTATTTTACAAACACATGGCCATTGTTAATTGAACTTTTAACTTGTTAGCACAAATGTAATCATGTTATTTATTATAATAGATTACTGATTTGGTTTCTAAATAAATGCAATGAAAGGTTGCAGTGTCCTACTAAATTTAATTTAAACACAATCTTTCTCAGTTTACCACACACACTGGATAAGATGAGAATAGATGTTGACAAATTATATTCTTATTCCGTAACCACATGGACACGATGATATATTTGTGTATTAGAACTGTATTCCGTGTGGTGACGGAGTCAGAATACAATATGTCGCCACCCCATCTCATCTTATGGGTTTTGTAAAATCCCACTAAGGGATTATTCGTGAATATTATAGTTAGGAAATAAAAAGAAGGAAAACTTGAAATTAAACCCTATGACAATCCGTCTGGCCAGCGTGGTATTAGAAGGCTAAGGATCCCTTCGTCATGGGAGGAGGCCCGTCTCTGCAGTGGGACATTAATGGGCTGTTATGATGAGAATTACAAAATATTACTTTCGACTTTGCACAAACATTTTTCGTTGAACTTATAAAAAACCGGTTAATGGTGTGGTCAATCCGCTTTTGTCCAGTTTTTGCTGTGTCACGGTGACTTAGTTTTAGTCACGGCACGTAATTGTGACTAAGCATTTTATTCTAGGTTATAGTGGCGAAGTGTCCATATAACTCGATTCCTACCGGCTTACCTTTGCAAAAACCGCTTACCATTGTCTATTAATCAATTATAAATCAATGACGCAACATCTACTCAATACAAAATAATATAAAACAAAAAAGTATTCTCTTACGTAAATCGCAATAATAACAAATAAGTAATATAATAATTCTATATAATAATATTTATTTACGTACTCATAACGCCATCTAGTAATTAAAAATTGTCAACTAACTAATATGTTTGTTATGGTTCAGGAAGAGAGTGAGGCGCGCATGCGCGGGGCGGCGGTAAGCCGGTCGCGAAATTAGGAATCCAGTACAACAGACTGTACGGAAATCGTACGGTCACGTGACACTTTGTCTTCGTCGATCTAAGGTACCATATAAGCCGATGGCCACCGGCTTATGACAAGGATAAAAGATACAACTACAACATTGCGAGAGCGAGAAAGCACTATTGTAACCAGTGGACCGACCAATTGAAACGTTTCATTTCACAGTAATTTGCCATTGACATTCCATTTTGTTTTTATTAATTATTTAAATCTAATAGAAATCGAGAAAATAAATACTTGGAGGAGGCCTATGTCCAGCAGTGGACGTCGATTGGCTGATATGATAATGATGAATAGAAATCAGCCTTTCTTCTGAATTTTCAGCTTTTAATTATTTTTCTTTGTTTTTATATTTTTATTCTCTCCATCTTGACATTGGCAGAATCATCGGTAAACGATGGAACTATTATAAGAAAAAACAGTATTATTTATTTTCTGCAAATAGGTTATATTAAAATTAAAATTTGTTTTCTTGTAGTAAACATTAGTACGTTTAATTATTTATGTTTGTGTATTAAGTGTTGTGCATTGATTGACATTATTATTGTCGTAGTGCGTTGTGTTGTGATCCTATGGAATATTTTTGTAAGTAATTGTTTGTATTATTTATAAGCAAATTTAATAGTTTGTTGTTTTATGGAACACGTTAATAGTGTTAGATTATTGTCTAACATAAAACGTCTTGTTCAAAATTAAATTATAAATATAAGAAACACGTAGGTACATAGTTCAGTTAGGCCCTGCACATGAATACATAAAATACAAACGGGCGGCGCCGGCGGCGCTGTGGATTTACGAAACATTCTATAATTATATTATTTCGATACATATAAGTAAGTGGCTTACAGGCAGTATTCTCAGATTCTAAAAGTGTAAAATTATTTAGGATATAGCAACATAAACAATTTATCTAATTGCTCAAAAAAATATATTATTATCCAAACAGAGAAACATTTTCGTATTTGTATAACTTTTCACATGAGTTCAGAACAACTAGAATCGAAACATTTTCTTACGAATACCTATGAACTACAGAATAATAGTAATGTAAAGTAGAACGTTAATAAAAAGTAGTTCACGGAATCCTCGGCTTCCCTTTTATAAAAATCCACCCTTCGCCACTGCTAGGTTATCTATCTATGCGACAAAATGATGCAAGTTTGAAGTATTGATAACAAAGATTGACATGTTATTATTTCAAAATATTTTTTATTATTGCTTTGTAGCGGCAGGTGGGGCCGCTTCTTATCACCATAAGAGGTAACAGCTGTATGTAGATGTCAGCAAAGACAGAGCACAGTCAAGACGCTTTCAATCTTCGAAAAACTGATAGGCCTATAATCTCAATATCGACAAACACTGTATTTACCTACACACCACATCTTAAAGGTAGATTAAGCGGTCTAGCTGTGGTGTCAGACCACAGCTATGCCCTATAAATTCACCTGAATTACTTCTTATCCTGTACATGGCCTCTTCATAAAGAGATCTTCGATCAGCTACAATACAATTTTTATATTTTTTTGTAATGTAAGTATATTATACAAATAAGTACTATTAAAGTTTCCAAAACGTACGAATGAACTCCTACTACATATTTTAATCAATCAAATTAATTAATCAACTAGCCTATTGCAGTCCACTATTAAATTATAAAAATACTAAATTTAATTTAAGTAATTTGTATCCTACTATATAATTACATTAATACTAATAACTTCCAAAAAGTACCTATGATAAGAACATGCTTGATAAGTCCACCACAAAAATTTAAAAGTCAATGAACTGTTATGGGGATTCTGTATAAAAAATGCTAAATATCAATAAATCAATATTTCATATAAAAGAAACAATTGAGAAAGTATTAGAATATTCAATTGTGTTCTGTAATTGTCTGGGATTCTGTCCGATGCTTCGCCATTATTTGCAGATGTTAAATTATTGAATAAAACTACAATAACGCTGTATGGCATTTTCTTTGTTTTATAAACCCATACATTTTGTTGTATGGGTATTATTCATGAAATAACTATGTATGATTCTACTAAATTGTAATCATTGTAATGAATTTATACCTATTATTGTATTATAGAGATGTTACAAACTCTGCTTAGCTTGAGATTAGATCACGTAATGTGTATTTGTACAAGGAAAAAAAAAACATTCTGAGACTATAAAACAGCCAAACCTATAAAAAAAATCTTCTTTACATAAAGATTTGCATTGAGCGGGAATCGAACCCAAGACTTGCATATCAGCCTTGAACTAAAACCATTACACCACAGAGGTCATCAATCCATTAAATTACTCAATTAATTTGTGAATTTTATAATAAACTATGATTGTCCTGTCTGACTCATAACTCGTCACTATTTTTAGACATAATTTGTAAAATTATATACCTACTGAGAATATATTTTGTAAAGTCACGATGATTCTGTTTTCAGTTACATCCTGTTTTTGACCTAAATGATCCAAAAGGAAGGAACGTAGTGTAGGACGCCCCCCAGCTAGGTGGACCGACGACCTCATAAAGGTCTCTGGGTCGGACTGGATGCGGAAGGCGCAGGACCGAGTTCTGTGGCGTATATTGGGAGAGGCCTTTTTCCAGCAGTGGACTGCAGTAGGCAAGTTATTGATCCAAAAGGAGACTAATGTAATGTCGCGTAATAGCAACCATTACCACCATCCTAAGATGAACCCCAGCTCTGTCATTACTAATAGAAGTGTCGAAAAGAGACAATTATTGATCTCAATAGGCCTCGAACCTAATTAACTTAAATCTAAGATGGACTACCTCTGTGGCGTAATGGTTATATAACATGACTGCTACGCAGAGGTCTCGGATTCGATTCCCACTCAATGCAAATCTTTGTGTGTATGAACATGATTGTTTGAATATGTTTAACCGTTGTCTAGTACCCATAGTACAAGCTTTGCTTAGTTTTTGGACTAGATGGCCTTGTGTGAATGTGTGTGGAATATTTATGTATTTTTTAATAATGCAAAGTTACCAAATAATTAACAAAGAGTCTTGCAAATAATCAGCACTGAGCTTATATTATTTTTACTCCGTCACCACACGGAGAAATCAAATATTAAGTAGAAAGAAATATAAAAGTTAAATAAATATAATAACATAATTATTCAACATTACGATCTTCGGTCGTGGCCGTATTGATAGTTCAATGACCCGTACAAAAATATTGAATATTTTGGTAATTTCAAAACTCGATGTCATCAAATATGATTTGAAAACTCTTTGACTAGAATATTAACCATGTAAGTAAATCTGCAATATATCTGTATTGCTACTACTAAGTGTAAAAACCGTTACGCAATGACGACCTCTGTTGCCTAGTGGTTATTTAACATGACTGCTACGCAGAGGTCTCAGGTACGATTCTCGCTCACTGCAAATCTTTGTGTGCATGAACATGATTGTTTGCATCGGTCGTGGTGTTTTTTATGTATAATATGTATGTATTTACACAAAAAAAACAGTATTTATTTACGTTTATTTTTTTTAATTAAATTAAATAAATCATTTATTTTTCTCTTCACAATAGGTCTTACATTAAATTAGCACAGTACAATGGTATTACAAAGTTCCACCTATGTGAGAGACTGGTGTCTGTTGTAGGTTTAGTATTAAAACCTGTGATACAGATCACCAGAGCCCCACCCTCAGTTAGAATATTGGCAGTAATATTGCAAGAGTAGTAAACAATGAGCAAAAAGTAGTACTTATGACAAACTAAGGTACAAAGTAAGTAAAAAGAAAATACGTGAATAAAGTTATGTGCAGAATTATTGTTGTGAATATGTGTAGATGATTGTGGATGTAAGAGTGTGTGTGTGATGATGGGTGCGAGTGGGATGCTAAGACATGAATAGAAAGTATTGTTATTATTTTTTCTGTTTGATCGTAGTCACAAGTTTTTAAATAGGTTTGAATAATTTTACTACAATTTAATTTAGTTTTTGGGTATACATTTAGAATGATATTTAGTTTATTGTATAAATAGACACCTAGAAAGAAAAAGAATTTTTGGGAAAACTTCGTTTTTACCCATTTGTTGGGACAGATTTTGCCTCTACGTTGTTTAAGCAGATTAGGGTCAAAATTCAGCTCACTGTGTTTTTTTATAACTACCCGAAGAATGAATGTCTGTCGAACCGTCAGGACGTCCCATTCTCTGTAAAGTTCAAAGGTCGAATATCGGAAAGGAAGTCCTGCACTGACCTTGAGGATGGCACGCTGAGCCCTCTCAACCTCAATCAAGTGTGTTTTGGCTGCTCCTCCCCAAGATGTTATACAGTAGTCAATTAACGAGTGGCACAAGGCGAAGTAGACCATTCTGATTGTCGTTTTGTCAGCGGAATGTCTCAGAGTTTTGAATACATAAATAAGCTTACGAAGTCTAGGTACAAGAGTCTGAATGTGCGGTTTGAAGGAAAGATGTGGTCAATAATTATGCCAAGGTATTTAATATTTTTGATCCTTTCAAGGCTAGGACAAGAACAGTCATTGTTTGCATAATCTCTGCAAGTGTGGGCAGTTAAAGAAAAAGAAGGTGAGAAAAGTGGTTTATTCGTTGTTTAGTACCCATAGTACAAGCTCTGCTTAGTTTGGGACTAGATAGCGTTGTGTGAAAGTTTGAAGTGTGAAAGTGTGAGGAATGAATTGAATAAATCATAAGGATAAATTGTACATCTAAAAATGTTACTGTCTACTAATACATAAACTGGGGCTGGTAGAGAAGAACTGGAGTACCATCGGTAAAAGACTGCTGATAATTGCTGACAGATGCGTACGATACCTTAGTTACTGCACTGAGCTCGTCTGTTTATTGGGGCAATTATAGCTTGTAACAACATAATAATTTAATAATTACTGCTCATGTATAATTAAAAAGATAATTTTAATTAATAAAGTACCCAAAAAGTGTTTACTCGTGCATCAACAAATTCCAAATTTGATATTTAATTAAAATATTTATTTACGTATGTTTACAACCTTTAAACCTTATAACAGTATATTATTATATACATAGTATAGATACAAGGTAATCAAATGAGTCAGGTACTCGAGTCGAGTTACAAAAACACCGCAAACTAATATAACTGACAGACACGTTCAAGGTTTAGTCGATAGAAGAGACGTATTGAGTCAACATGTTCTTATACATAGCTATAGTTCTAACAGTATTATTATACTACGTAATAACAAGGAAATATGGATATTTTAAAAATAAAAAAATGCCTCATCAGGAACCAAAGTTCTTGGTCGGAAATTATGGAGACTTTCTACGAAGAAATAAGACCATGGCTGAAACATTAGAGGAACTTTGTAAGAAATTCCCTAATGATAAAATGATTGGAGCATATTACGCCACTGAACCTGTTCTTGTACCAAAAGATCCAGACCTTATCAAGCTTATTATCACAAAAGATTTTT
Source organism: Schrankia costaestrigalis (assembly GCA_905475405.1). NCBI lineage: Eukaryota > Metazoa > Arthropoda > Insecta > Lepidoptera > Erebidae > Schrankia > Schrankia costaestrigalis. Next base: position 18,787,032 of record FR997839.1, read on the forward strand.
ACTTTTTTAATGGAAGAGATTTGACTGAACACAATCACAAGGCACCTGCTTCTTTGAACCTTGCTGCTACCTTTGGCGATCGTTGGAAAGTACTACGACAAAATATGACACCCTTGTTTTCTTCAGCTAAGATGAAGAATATGTTCCATTTAATTAAAAAGTGCTCTTACGGCTACGAGTCCATGTTGGATAGAGAAGTTAAGATATCTGACAAACTAGAAGTGCGAGGGACGCTTGCGAAGTTTACAATAGAATGTATAGTGGCTTGTGCTTTTGGGTTAGATGCGAACACTATGACTGATGATGAGTCCAAGGACAATGCATTTGCTAAAATAGCAACTTTAACTTTTGGTGATCCAAGAACTACGTTTTATATAAGAGTGCTAAGGTCTGTTTGGCCATCTATCTTTTACGGCTTAGGTTTTAGCTTTCTCGAAGCTCAAATTAATTTCTTTAAAAATTTGATTTTGTCTGTGATGGAAAAACGAGATTATAAAGCATCTGGTCGAAATGATTTCGTTGATTTAGTACTAAGTTGGAAGTTAAATAATCATATCGTTGGAGACAGCATAAAACATGTTAAGGATGGTGAAGCTAATAAAGTGACATTGCCGGTAACTGATGATCTATTAACTGCTCAATGTTTTATATTCTTCAATGCTGGGTTTGAAACTTCATCCACCACTCTAAGTTATACTCTATTTGAACTGGCTAAACATCAGGAAATACAAAATAAAGTATTGGAAGAAGTAGACGCATACATGACACGTCATAACAACAAGTTGGAGTACGAGTGTATATCTGAGTTGCCTTACCTCGAAGCTTGTATTGATGAGGCCCTTCGCTTGTATCCAATTGTTGGTATCATAACTCGAGAACAAATGGAAGACTATACATTTCCTAATGGAGTTTTTATAGAAAAAGGGAAGAGGATACAAATACCTGTGCTTTATTTGCATCATAATCCTGATTATTTCCCTAATCCACTAGAATTTCGTCCGGAAAGGTTTTTAGGAGATGAGAAAAAGAAAATTAATCCTTACACATACTTGCCGTTTGGAGAAGGACCCAGAACTTGTATCGGTAAGTACTAGTTTGACCTTCATTTTGCTATTTATATAGATTTTTGTAAACAAGATTAAAGTTTAAGTTTACTTAATTTATCAACGCTGTGCTGTCGGAGTGTAAATATTACGAATATAACATTGGATCAAGTTGTCGTACATTTTATTAGTTAACAAACAATGATTTAACAGTTTTAATAATTATAGGCATTATACACTTCTAGACTAAACACTACTACACTAAAAGAAGGAAACTTGAAATTAAACCCTATACCTATCCGTCTGGCCAGCGTGGTATTAGTAGGCCATGCAAATAACCCTCCATCACGGGAGGAGGCCCGTCCCTGCAGTGGGACATTAATGGGCTGTTATGATGATGATTATACACTTTAGTGACAAAAGTGGTTTATTTCATATTATCTATTTGTATGCCTATGAAATAAAAATGTAATATACCATACAGATTTACACAATGCAATCTTGTGCTGCCCCAAGCAGATCCTATTGTAACGATGTCCGTTACTTAGGTACTATAGTACAGACCTAATGACTGTTGCACATTTTTGTGTGCATGAACATGAATGCTTGCCTGCCTTAGTCTGGGTGTTGAAAGAAAATATAATTACTTGGCTCATGCCTCAGCAATAAAAATACATTGCAATTAAACTAACACTTACTACACATAAAGCAGACAAAGAAGAGCTAAACGCAAATGTTCACCTGGATACAGGCTTCATCAGTTGTATAACTGCCTGCCTGAATTATACATAATAATAATAATTATGGACAAGAGAAACATAATAATTATTATTATTATCTTAACTTAAGAAATGTTTGTTTTATATTTACTAATGTTATCATGGACTATTAATATGACAGTACAAGATACGACAATCTAATCTCACGCGTGTTGACTAAAAGTAAGTCTACCAACATACGACTTTCACAGATTATAACAGGTGCCTTTAGTTTAAAGGATTGCCTGTTATCATGATTGAATATGTTTATGATAATAACTATATAGCAAATGAGAGGGAAGTGTCATTATGAGTCAGCACAAAACAGACGTTTTATGATCTTGTGTTTCTGTTTTCAAAAAGTGGTTGTGGTTGGGTGTTTATGTCTATTAATCGAGCAGTAAATATTAAACTTAGTTTGCACATTGAACCAAAAAAACAGTTTTCTTTGAAGCCAAATTGGAGTTTTTATTTTTTTTTGGTTTACACGACCACTCCTGCACTAGGCTCGTTTCCTATATTATATTGCAGAGATTTCTTACAAAAAACATACAGCCTTACAAACCTCACTAAGAATTATCTTGAGAGGGATTAGAATAAGCGACACCTCAGCTTCCACAGCAAAATAAATTTTTCGGTGGTACAAAGTTTTTTATAGTGAAAGAAACATCTACTGATAGTAGGTCTCTTTTCTCTTATCACTAACTTTTAAAAGTGACTAGGGAACTATGTAGATGTACAGAATACCTTTTTACAAAACTAGAACTTCATACAAACATCAAAGTTCCCAAGGTCATCTGCACAATTATGTATGTCCGATTACATCTAATATTGTCTGTTATTAAAGTTATTACGATGCGCGGAAATATTTGAGAAAAAACTTGATCGCTACTTTAATGGTTAGTCTTATACATTTTATTTGATTAATAACTAGTTGTTGTGACCAATGCCAATGGTTTGGCGTAATTATTATCACACATATAACTATTATTACAGGTACTTAGACCCTTGGGCAATAGCCTAAGTACAAAACCAAAAACAATTACAAAAAATATCTATAAATTAAAACTTAAATAATAATTAGTTAATTAATTAAAAAATTAGTTTGTATATTTAGTATTACTAACTAGGCAGTAATTTTTGCTATACTGTTTTTTACCATTTTGTCATGTTTTTTTTTCAATTTTGATATAAATCATGTCTATACTTTAGACACTTAAGTAGATTTTTTTATAATCATCATAATATTATTATCATGAGATAAATTTCTACATTTAGTGGATCTATAAATAAATTACCGGATTCGAAACCGTGACCTCTAGCAGTATTATATCGCGACACCTTAACACACAGATTTCATAATTATATTAGTTTAATTCAATTACGTACCTAAGTGCAGTGATTTTATAATAGACCGTAAAAATCTTTAATATAATATATGCAAAAAAGAGTAATAGGTCGATATTTTTAAGCTTTGGCTTGGCACTTTGCACTTTTATCGATGGTAGGATTTTAATTTTTACTCTTAGCTTTTTAAATTTTTAATTTAATAATATTATTCATAACTTTTTAGTTTCATTTACTTTGTGCTAGTAAATAATGTTGATTAAATAACTTTCTCCGTGTGGTGACGAAGTAAGAATACAGTGTGTCACCGCCCCATTTTATCCCATGGGTGTCGTAAAAATCGACTAAGGAACTATCCGTGAATATTATCTTTAAGAAATAAAAAGAAGGAAAACTTAAAATTAAACCCTATACAAATCCCAACCCTATATCCCTCCGTCACGGAAGGAGGCCCGTCCCTGCAGTGGGACATTAATGGGCTGTTGTAATGAAATAACTTACAAAAGCCTGAAGATAATTTTGCTGTTACCATGGCTTTTATGATTGTGCAGTTCTCTTGTCACAAATTAAAAATCATTCTTGGTATAATATCTTTTTTACCGTGTGGTAATCCCGAAGAGACCACGCTGTCAGTATTATGGGCATAATAAAATCGACTAAAATTACTCGGTTTCACAGTTGTTTTTCTGGTATTAATTAATTATAAATTATTTTGTAATAATTATATTGCTACACAGAATAATTTAATGAACGATTATTAGTTTTTGTAATAATTAAGTTTTGCTGTTCAGATCATTGGTCTCCGTGTATTCCATGTAAAATACATATATATTTACAAAAAAAAAATATTTTTATCTATTGTCTGCAGAAAACTCATGCGACTACAAATTTTATAAACGCGAAAGAATGTATATTATCGATTCTTAGAAATTTTTACGTGTGATTGTTACTCTTTCACGATAAAACTATTGAATGGATTTTCATATTATCAGAATAACACATAGCCTACGACTAACAATGGTCTCTGGGATCAGCTAGTATTTCATATTCTTGATAATCATCATAACAGCACATTAATGTCCCACTGCAGGGAAGGGCCTCCTCCCCTGACGGGAGGGATACTTGGCCTACTAATACCACGCTGGCGCTGGCCAGACGGATTGGTATAGGGTGTAATTTCAAGTTTTCCTTCTTTTTATTTCGTAAGGATAATATTCACGGATAGTCCCTTAGTCGGTTTTTACGACACCCATGGGATGAGATGGGGTGGTGAAATATTGTATTCTTACTTCGTCACCACGCGGATAATCAAATATTCTTGACAATAAAACAGAGTATTTTTTGCATGACAGGTATGCGTTTCGCAAGGATGCAGATGATGTCAGGTCTCATCACCATGCTGAAGAAGTACCGCCTCGAGCTCGCTGATGGCATGACGTCATCACTCAAGTTCAAACCGGAGTCACTCCTCATGCATCCTGTAGGAGGAATAGACTTAAAGTTTATAGTCAGAGATGGATGGGAGAACAGAGTGTTTGTTAAAGAAAACTAGAATATAATTATAAAAAATATTAGTTTATATTATTATTAAACGTGTTTTATTTCATGAACTGAGTTCCAAGTTGTAGTGGTGTATGTGTGCATGTACAATATACCACTACAGGTCCTGTCACGGTCGCCATGTAAGGACGGGATTTATGGGGTGACAAGTGATAGACGCGAGTGCGGTTATAAGACTCCTTTATTAATAACAATGCATGTACTTATATTGTATATGCACACATACACCACTACATACGAAAAAGGTTTCAATTCTGTTGTATTTTTATTTAATGTATGTGATATCAGAAATTACTAATTTGTTAACTAATTACAACAATATGAGATTTTATCAAAAGTTATTTATACATAAGCAATCTTATGACGTGCTTATGACTAATGCAGCAATGGAACCGGCGATCTCTAGTCAACAGATCAATTAACTCGGTCAGGATTATTCGCTTAAAGAATTGTAATCATCATCATCATAACAGCCCATTAATGTCCCACTGCAGAGACGGAGGGTTACTTGGCCTACTAATACCACGCTGGCCAGACGAATTGGTTTAGGGTTTAATTTCAAGTTTTCCTTCTTTTTATTTCGTAAAGATAGTAGTTACGGTTATTCCCTTAGTCGGTTTTTACGACACCCATGGGATGAGATGGGGTGGTGACATAATATTGTATTCTTACTCCGTCTCTACACGGATAAGAATTGTAATGTTCACCGTGAATTAATATTTTACTTTTACTTGCTTACACACCAACATATAAACTTTGTAATTTACAGACAAGCTTGTTTAAAAGATACATAATCGGGTAGCCGATGGATGGGGGAGGCACAGGACCTCGCAAGGTGGCAATACTTGGAGAAGGCCTATGTCCTGCAGTGGATGTCGATTGGCTGATATGATGATGATGATGATGTTTAAAAGTCAAACACGACAAATATGTCGGCACTGTAAAAATTGTAATCAGTGAATATTAAGTAAATGATGTTTATTGAGACAACATTTATCATACAATTTAAGGTGATTTCACAACAACGCTACAATGCGAGGCATAACTAACTAACTTAAACACATCGCTGCAAGAACAAGCTTGCTGTTCTTCATTCACGCTTTAATTAATTCAAGCAATCCATGTTTTAAAAGAAAATAGAGGCTAAAGAAAAAAAGCAATTTCATAGGTACACAATATAATTTAGAAATGTCATTGTTTTCTACGAAATATAATGTCATTCAAATATTAGTCCGTCATTTAATGATTAATTGGAAACCAAAATTGTTTGACAGTTAAAAACTAGAAATCTTTTATATACTTCTGTGGAGGTCGCGGTGACGTAACAGCACCACGCCTCCAACGAAAAGGGAGGATCCTCCGACCAGGCGAAGGTGATCGCACCTGGCGGGCCAACTGCCCAACAGTTGTTCGTTGGACGTTGTATATATGCGGAATCGCTGTGCGAATGTTGATATCGCGATTCAGAATGTAGTGTAGGTGTTCGCTTGAGTTGTCGGTAGATGACGCTACACCACTCCCCCCGGAAGACCGGAGGTCGAACTTGCTGATGTGACTTCTTGTGGAGCTGATGCCAGAGTCCCAGTGAGTCGGAACTGAAATGCCGGTCCAGTGAGTCGGACTGCGGTGTCCACCTTCCCCATTTTCCCCAGTGAGTCGGGGCGTATCCAGTGAGTCGGATGAAGGGTGATGAGGTCGCAGGCTTCCCCAGGCTTGTCATGACGGCGAGCATATGGAGTAGTCCTGTTAAGACCGAAGGTGCTGGCGCGCTCCGAGAAGGTTGGTTTCATCACGTCGGGGTCACACTGTGGAGGTCGCGGTGACGTAACAGCACCACGCCTCCAACGAAAAGGGAGGATCCTCCGACCAGGCGAAGGTGATCGCGCCTGGCGGGCCAACTGCCCAACAGTTGTTCGTTGGACGTTGTATATATGCGGAATCGCTGTGCGAATGTTGATATCGCGATTCAGAATGTAGTGTAGGTGTTCGCTTGAGTTGTCGGTAGATGACGCTACACTTCTAAGATGTTAATAATTACATTAATACGGAAGATATTAAGCCCAAAAACATTTATTCCTCACGTCAAAAAATATTGATGTGAACGCAGTTTTAGATTTTTTTGAAGCTAATGAATCAAAAAAAGTTGCTGCAAATCTTGTCACCAATATAAATTTAGTTGAGAGAAACAACTTAGATAGATAGGATGTTTTTCTACCTTTTCATTTCAATATTAACTTTAATTTATTTTGTAGTAACTAGAAAATATGGGTATTTCAAAACGAAGAAAATACCACATTTGACACCCACATTTCTAGTTGGAAATTATGGTAATTTTCTTCTACGAAAAGCGCCTTTGGCTGAAGTGGTGCAAGACATCTGCAGACAGTTTCCTGACTTAAAAATGGTAGGAGCATACTATGCAACTGAACTTGTTATCATCATAAAAGATCCTGATCTAATCAAGACTATTATGACGAAAGATTTTACCTATTTTCATGGAAGGGATCTATCAGCGCACAATCACAAGGCACCTGCGTCCATGAACCTCGCGGGAACGTTTGGTGATCGCTGGAAAGTATTACGTCAGAATATGACCCCCTTGTTTTCCTCAGCCAAAATGAAAAACATGTTTCACCTTATTGAAAAGTGTTCACATATTTACGAGACTATGCTGGATCGAGAAGTGCCTGTGTCAGATAAAATAGAAGTTAGAGATATGACAGCAAGGTTTACAATTGAATGTATAGTTACTTGTGCTTTTGGTATTGACGCTAATACTATGGTCGATGACGACCCCAAAGAAAATCCTTTTGTGAAAATGGCAGCTTTAACATTTCGTGATCCAAAAAAGCTTTTTTATTTTAGAACATTAAGGTCTATCTGGCCTTCTATATTTTATGCATTACGATTGAACTTAGTAGGACCACAAATTAAGTTCTTTAAAAATTTAATAATAACTGTGATAACAAATAGAAATTACAAGTCTTCGGGTCGAAATGATTTTGTCGATCTAGTTTTAGGTTGGAAGTTGAACAACCATATTGTTGGAGATAGTATTAAGAGTATGAGAACTGGAGAAGTTGACAAAGTGATGCTGCCGGTAGATGATAATCTTCTGATGGCTCAGTGTTTAGTGTTCTTTAATGCTGGATTTGAATCCTCATCCACAACTTTGAGTTATACATTGTATGAATTAGCTAAGCATCAGTCAATACAAAATAAAGTTCTGGAAGAGGTAGATGCGTACATGGTGCGACATAATAACAAGTTGGAGTATGAGTGTATTTCTGAGTTACCATATCTTGATGCTTGTATCCAGGAGGCTCTACGACTTTACCCTATCATTGGCGTTATTACCCGAGAGCAGCTAGACGACTACACATATCCTAATGGTACTTTTATAGAAAAGGGTAAAATTATTCAGTTGCCAGTCTTTTATTTGCATTATAACCCTGATTATTTCCCGAATCCTGAAGAATTTCGTCCAGAAAGATTTTTAGGCGAGGAGAAGAAGAAAATAATGCCCTATACCTACTTGCCGTTTGGGGAAGGCCATAGATCTTGTATTGGTAAGTTCATTAAAAAATATATTCTTAAATTTTTACTATTCTATGCTGAAAATAATTACTGCAAGCAATTTGCGGTGTAGGTATAGCGCGAAACGGGATTAGTGCTATTAAATAAAATCTAAGAGTGGGATGCTTAAGTAGTTTCACGAATTATACCGCAATTTAGTTTTGTAGTGAATTTTCATTTCTTTGAGAATATTACAAGTATCGTTTACATATTTTACAGAGCACTAGTTATTTTTGATTATAAGGAAACTCTGTGATGATGTACGAATAATAGTGTCCTCACTCCATCTTATCTCATGGGTGTTGTAAAAGCCAATTAAGGCAAACTTCGCATTACAATATCTATACAAAAAATATATAAAGAAAGAAAGGTTTATAAAAACAATGTAACAATTCAACAAGAACAGCAATTTATTAGTAGGCTAAGTCATCAGTCACTGCAATAGGACATTAGCATGAGCTGGCAAGATATTTTGATACTCTATTTTTGTTCAAGGTATACGTTTCGCAAAGATGCAGATGATGGCAGGTCTGATCACAATGTTGAAGAAGTATCGGCTCGAACTCGCGGATGACACACCAACTAAGTTGAAGCTCGTACCGGAGTCTACCATCACGCATCCTGTTGGAGGCATCAATTTAAAGTTTATTAAAAGAGATGGATGGAAGGACAGAGTATTTGCTTAATAAAAATTAAATTGTAATTAGATAATATATTATCCCTCCGTGTGGTGACGGAGTAAGAAAACAATATGTCACCACTCCATCTCATCCCATGGGTGTCGTAAAAACCGACTAAGAGACTCATAGTCTCTAAATATTATCTTTACATAATAAAAAAGAAGGAAAACTTGAAATTAAACCCTATACCAATCCGTCTGGCCAGCGTGGTATTAGTAAGCCAAGTATCCCTCCGTCACGACAGGAGGCCCGTCCCTGCAGTGGGACATTAATGGGCTGTTATGGTGAGATAATATAATATATCACATAACGCCATCTAGTCCTAAAATAAATTGTGTTTCTACTAAGGGTCCTTGACAACGTTTAGAGATACTTATTTACTTTTTTATTTTGTCGAATTAAAAATTTACATAATGGTGTTTTGTGTCTATTTACCTAAATGACGTAGCGCGGTGGTTGTCGTCGTCGTTGTCTCTAGACTATGAGTTGATAGACGATCAACAAATATATGGCCTCGTGTAGTACGTTGCGTACGGATTGCGCGTCCCCTGGTACGCGTACTCAGTTTCCACGTATCCGGAACGCTTTACTATAGCTGCAGCTACGCGTTTATTCATAAGGAACGCGTAGCTCGCAATCTCAGGTCGCAACGAGCCGCTGGCTGTCTTTGGTCGCGAGTCAAAGGGGACTCGCACAACTGAGTACGCTATATTTGGACGGCAATATGGACAGATTATTGTAATTTTCAGCTCATGGCGGAGTACGCGTTCCGCTATAGATCTATAGACTTCGCTTGCAGGTTCGCGGCGACCCGTACAGGAGCTGTACGCGTATTCAATGTACGCGTGGACAGTGTTACGCGTAAAACAGGAACGCGCTATCCGTACGCAGCTGTACCTGTCTGTCAAAGTTTAGATGTCTTAGTACATGTCTGCCACAGGGTTTTGTGCGGTAAATGCAAAAACAATGCTGGGATGCCTCTTTCAACAAGTGTTTGCAACATAATATATCATCATAACAGCCCATTAATGTCCCACTGCAGGGACGGGCCTCCTCCCGGGACGGAGGGATACGTGGCCTTCTAATACCACGCTGGCCAGACGGATTGGTATAGGGTTTAATTTCAAGGTTTCCTTCTTTTTATTTCGTAAAGATAATATTTACGGATAGTCCCTTAGTCGGTTTTTATCACACCCATGGGATGAGATGGGGTGGTGACTTATTGTGTTCTTACTCCGTCACCACAGGGAGAAATTAAATATATTAAATGTTACTTAAATAGAAATCTAACTACGCTACCGCTTATATGTTATACTTGTATCTAATCTGTTCAAAATTTTATTAAAAATATTATGAACAATTAAATAATGAACATTGCTTATCAAGTATTACTGTTACTACTGATAACTTACTCGTTATCTCATTTATTTATTACTCACACAGTGTTTGAACTCTTTCACAACTAAAGAACTAAGAATATTTATTTTTAAGTACAGAGAGTTGATAAGAAATCTAATTAGTATAGTCTGGTAGTGTATGCGGCTGCCACGCGGCGCGGGTTCGAATCCCACGCGATAAAACGATTTCTATGATTACTTTTGCTCTTTTGGTACTTGTTTTACTTCATCACAGAAATTGCGATCACAGTAAGGAAAGTTCAACATTGTGAATACACAAAAACCACTAAGTTTGACACTTGGTGAGTCCTGAATAAAACCTAACGTCTTTGGACTAGAATAAGGCAACTAAAGCAATGAGAAGAAAATAGTGGTGTAGAAAAACATGTTCTGGACTCGAGGCATTTATTACGAAAATTTACACTTTTGTTTAAAATGCATGTGATAATATTATGGTTATCGGATAAAGTTTTTCTATAAATAAAATAAAATAAAATAAATGGAATTACTTAAAATACGTTTCGAATGATGAAGACATGTGTTGGCTCCTAGAAAGCCTACGGAAGGATAATCCTGGAGACCGTAGTTCCTTTAGAATTCTCATTTTTGACTGTGCAATCTCATAATTCTAGGGTCTAGTCAGCTAAGCTCTAGGATCATAAAGGGGCCATGTATAGGTATTTATTTTTAAAGACAACTCCCGCACTAGGCATCATGCCCTGTGTCGCGGGGACTTTTACAAACATTAATTTAACGAACACAAAGAACATCCAGATTCAGGACAATAATTTATGGATCTCGCAAATAATTGTCCTGCGCGGGGATCGAACCCACGACTTCGTGCACGGCAGCCGCTTGCGCTACCACCGCACCACTGAGGTCGTTAATATTAACACGTTAAGTACTCTACCGTCTTGGACCTTTCCTTGTACCTTTAAATAAACTTAGTCATACAGTTAATTCTTCAGTATACAATCTCTAGTGTGCCTAATATACTCGTATATATATAATCACGTACTTCTTGTAAATATTATCTAACAAGATAAAATTTCGCAACAACTCCTAATTATAATATTTGTTTAGCTTATAAAAATTTTAAATTTTCTTTTATCAACTGTAAAGAAACCTGTTGTCAAGAATCATATAAAGGTACATTTTATTTTAGCATTTAATGAATTCGTAAGTATTTTCATTTCGATTTGTTTTTTTTGTATACTTACTCCAATGGTTTAACTTTTCTTTTCCAAAGAGAAAAGATTCGGCACTGTATACCAAACCTTAAAAAAAAAGGAAAACTTGAAATTAAACCAATCCGTCTGGCCAGCGTGGTATTACTAAGCCAAGTATCCCTCCGTTCTGGGAGGAGGCCCGTTCCTATAGTGGGACATTAATGGGCTGTTGTGATGATACCAAACCTGATATAAAGTGCGTCCCGGCCTCCGACATCTACTTCTTACAAGCACTTCTCACTAAAAGCTAGTTGTTTAATTGCTGGTAGTGGAAGGTCCGTCGTTATGTCTTTCTAGCCGTACCAAGGGTGACCGACAGGAGTTGACTTTAAAATATTTATACGATCATGAATTTAACAAAACTTTGTTTTAGTTGTAAGCAAAAGTATTTAAGATAATAGATTCGAAAATTTTGTTTAACTCTATTTAAGCAGGTCTTCTTAAAGAACACTGAAAAAAAACCATAAAAAAATACCATTATAATTATATACACCATACTTTCTGATTGCTGACACTGTCATTTAAATCTTACATTAAAATTATTTTTCCAAAACAAAAATGATGACAAGTTTTACATAAATAAATATCATAATTATTATCTTAATATTGCGACGCCATGTGAACGTAACTTTAAACACACATTGAGATAAAAAAACTCATTAAAGTAATGTCACTCATAAAAAAACGTGTTCTTCGCTAGTTGAAAGAAATAAAGTAGTGAGTTACTATGTTGTTCCTTTTCGTTACATCGATATTAATTTTATTTTACTATGTGATCACGAGAAAATACGGGTATTTCAAACAGAAGAAAATTGCTCATTTGACACCTACTTTTCTTGTTGGCAACTATGGAAACTATATATTTAAGAAAACAACTATGGCAGAAGTGGTTCAAGACATCTGCAAAAAGTTTCCAGACGAAAAAATGGTTGGAGCATACTACGCCACAGAACCTGTCATCATACCGAAAGATCCCGAACTGATCAAGCTTATAATGACAAAAGACTTTTACTATTTCAACGGAAGAGATCTGTCTGCGCACAATCACAAGGCACCTGCTTCTATGAACGTTGGAGGTTCTTTTGGTGATCGCTGGAAAGTACTTCGGCAGAATTCAACACCTTTGTTCACCTCTTCTAAAATGAAAAATATGTTCCATCTCATTGAAAAGTGTTCATTTGTTTATGAGTCGATGCTGGATAGAGAAGTATCTCTGTCGGATCAAATAGAAGTTAGAGATATGACCGCAAGATTTACAATAGAATGTATAGTAAATTGTGCCTTTGGTATTGAAGCAAATTCTATGACGGATAAAGATCGCAAAAACAATCCTTTTATAAAAATGGCAGCTTTGATTGGTGATCCAAAAAATATATTCTACATTAGACTATTACGATCTGTCTGGCCATCTATTTTTTATGCCTTAGGTTTGAGTTACGTCGAGGCTCAAATTAGTTTCTTTAGGAACTTAATTATCTCCGTAATGTCTAAAAGAAATTATAAGTCCTCCGGTCGTAATGATTTTGTTGATCTAGTCTTAGGTTGGAAATTAAACAACCACATTGTTGGCGACAGCATCAAAAGTATGAAAACTGGAGAAGCGGACAGAGTGTCCTTGCCGGTTGATGACGATCTCCTGATGGCTCAATGTTTGGTGTTCTTCAATGCTGGATTCGAGACTTCATCTACTACATTGAGTTTTACGTTGTTTGAATTGGCTAAGCGTCAGTCAATACAAAATAAAGTTCTGGAAGAAGTAGATGCATACATGGTGCGACACAATAACAAGCTGGAATATGAGTGCGTTGCCGAGATGCCATATCTTGATGCTTGTATAAACGAGGCTATGCGGTTGTACCCTATTCTGGGTGTCATTACCCGAGAACAACTAGAGGATTATACCTACCCTAACGGTGTTTTCATAGAAAAAGGCAAAAGAGTTCATTTGCCTGTTTACTATTTACATCACAATCCAGATTATTTTCCAAATCCAGAAGAGTTTAAGCCAGATCGGTTTTTGGGTGAAGAAAAGAAAAAAATAATACCTTACACCTACATGCCGTTTGGAGAAGGCCCTAGAACTTGCATAGGTCAGTCTTTAGTTGTTTCATATTCAATTAGTAATTAGGGTTAACATTCTTGTAATAATACTCCTTTATTTTTATTTCTAATTTGTTTGTCGAGACAAATGCTCATGTGACTTTCCTTTTTATTATTGTAATTTAATGTTTATAGACGTATCTGCAATGTCATTAACTCGTTACTTAGAATTTGGCAATTGAATTAATTTCAAAAACATCTTTATTAAAAATATGTTTGTTAATTTCTCATAATATATCATTCTAATGTGTAATTTCAGGTACACGTTTCGCAAAAATGCAGATGTTGGCAGGACTTATAACTATGTTGAAGAAGTATCGCTTTGAACTCGCCGATGGTATGCCGACAACATTGAAGCTCAAACCCGAATCTTTATTAACACATTCACTGTCAGGAATCAATTTAAGATTAATAAAAAGAGACGGCTGGGAAAACAGGGTATTTGTAAAGCAGAACTAGACATTTTGGAAATGGATTAGACGAAAATTCTATTTAATTTCTACGTAATAAAGGTGAGTTTATCTTGCCATGACCGCTGCTCTAGTTAAGTAAGATTATGTATGTTTTAAATTATAGTAGTAAAGCATAATATTATTATTTCAAAGTTAAATTGTATTGCTTAAAATAAACTATGGTCAAATTATAAAATATTATAGATATTATTAAGCATTTGGAAGTTTTTTATATTATTTTCACCTATAGAATATTTTATTATTTATTATTTTGTTGGTAAAACTCATCATTCCTGTTATAATTATTTGAAGAAAGGACGGATCTTAGTTTACTCACGCTATGTTTGGTATAGGGTTGTTTTAGAGCTTTTCTTCTCTGATATTATGTAGCATGCGCGTCTCCTCTTTCATCATCATCATCATCTCAGCCAATCGACATCCACTGCTGGACATAGGCCTTCTCCAAGTATTGCCACCTTGTCTCCCCTTTAAATAGTATTTATTCTGTTTTTTAAACTATTACCTAGTACGTAGACAATGGCAGTCTTTTCGCAACAGATGTATTTAATTGTGCTGGACTAGTTCGTGAAATTTTATGTTTGTACACATTTGTAGCTGAAATGTTTAACTTTATAACGTTATTAAAAATGAATGTTAAGTATAAGGTTATTAGAGGTAATTTATTTTCACAGAAGTTGAAATAGTTGAAGCTGGATAATCGTCGGCATTTTGGTAGTCTATACTATATAATATTATAAAGAGGTAAAGTTTGTGTGTTTGTGACGTTGTAGGGGGTAATCTCTGGATGTACTGAACCGATTTTAAAAAATCTTTCTGTGTTGAATAGTCAATTTATTGGGGAGTGTCATAGGCTATAGTCTATCACGCTATGACTAATAGGAGTAATGAAATATGTTTAAAAAAGGGACGCGTTTTCACCGCCCAACGAAGTGGGCACGGGTCAGCTCGTTGATTATAAAACCACGGAATACCCGTGTGCAATCCAAAACTTATAGTCCTGAGATTTGATGTTATTTATTTGTTCGTTTTATAACATAATGTTGTATTAGTAAAAATAATACTGTTTCATTGAACTACTTGTGTGTCTTACTTAAGGGGAAACAATTCAATCGCAATTCCATACAAACAAAGAAAGTTAATTCCTCCTTCATTAGATAATAAATACTCAAAACTATAGATGATATCGTTTTGTCTCGTTATTATCTAGTCTTATTGATTAATAAAACAGTAAAAAAAATATTCATTTACAAGTTATGAGGCTTCAAAGTTCATAATTATATGCACATTTTATGACAACTTTTAGCGTAATAAAATAGGATTAAACGTTTATAAAGGTAAATATATTTTGGGACTAGGAATAGATTATTTATTCGAAAATTCAAATAATTTTATATTGACTAGATACATTCTAAAGTTTGTACGCAATTACCTTTTTCCCAAAACCATTTTAGGAAATTTTACCGTGCTCGTTTCCGCCATCGACATCTTGCATCTCGCCTCCACTTTCTGCACCCCTCGGGTCGGCGGAGGGGAGGTACGACAGCGAGCCGACCGTCGTCGAATGTTACCGAATATTTTTTTTTAAACTTCAATAAACTTTAATTTATGTCATTTATGACAATTACGTATCGCTTGCCAGTAAGAAGTTTCATTATTTCTTTCATCAAAGAGATCCTATTATTTTTAGATGCAATACCCAGTTAAATAAAATACCTAGGGTCTGACTCAACTATTGTTTCCTAATTCTTAATTTTCCCCGTGTGTAATTTTACAAATTTTTTAATGGACGAATTCTTCTTTATCAACATTCTTAATTTTACCAATTCTTAATTTTCCGTATGTTTCATTTTCACAATTTTAGATAGTACGAATTCTGTTTTTACAAAAGAAAGTACATCATCATCATATCAGCCAATCGACGTCCACTGGACATAGGCCTCCTCCAAGTACTGCCACCTTGCGCGGTCCTGTGCCTCCCAAAAGAAAGTAAAGTTAGGAATAATTGTGCTTTTTAATGTAAATAATAAACCTCGGTTACTCGCGCGGATTTTCAGACTCGCGAGCACTTGCGGGGTGTTGAGGCCATTACACATACGCAAAGCGAATCTATAATATCTGTTGATTATGCCAGCATTTTAGTATTTAGTGTTATAAGACGTTATTAAATCGGGAAAATAAATAGGTTCGTACGGAACCCACGATGCGCGAGTCAGACTCGCACTTGACTGTTTTTTTAGTATAGTTAATTCAATCGCATGAGAGTCGCTTAGGACATGCTAGATGATAAAAATGATATACTGTCAAGTTACTGGTGACGAGGCGTGGACTCACAAGTTTGTGGGTGTCACGTCACATCAAACTCGTTAACAAACTTCAGAGTGGAAACAGGATGAGTAGGGCGGGTGGAAAAAAATTAGAGATTAGAATAAAGTAAAATCCCAATAAGCCCCTTAAGTTCTGATTAAGGGTTTTATTTTTGTACCCAAGTTAAGCAAGAATGGTTAACTAGAATAAAAATTCTGCTAGCATTAGTAGTGGCAACCCTACACTCTTGTAAATAATATAATTTGAACGAAATTGATACAGCTAGTTATTTTCATATTATATCTTTGAGTATTTTTTAAGTTATATGCTTTTATTTAATAAATGGAGACGTGTTATTTTTTTAAACGCTTTTTATTACATAATTTACGTCTATGTTCAAAGTCGTATAAATCCGTAATCATCTGTCAATTCAACTAACAAAATAATAATAATGAGGTTGAAATATTAAATTTTATAGTAGTAAAGTTTAAGGTTAATAATAGTAAAAATCACTGATACAAGAATGTATGTACTCTTGAACCAACTGAACCATGATCCATCTACTTGATAGTTCGTTTAAAATTTCATACTTGTAAGGTCTATGTCGTAAAATTCAAAAACATTACGTTAATACAAAATAACAAATTTGTTTCTAGGGAAACGTGTGATTACATCAATTTAAAAGAAATTAGGTTTTATTGTATTTGAATGTCATACGAAAATTAGAATATAATGGGTCGTGATTCAGCTTTGATTGGATAGTATTTGTATATGTTACAGCCAAAGTAATAAATATGAATATTATACATAATAACTAGCCATTATGTATAAGGGCTACTCAATTTAGATAAAGTGATAAATGTCGCAGAATTAATCACATTAACTAGACATTATATATGGCAAATATACAATACTAGCTGCTGCCCGCGGCTTCACCCGCCTTGTGTAAGTAGCTTAAATGTGCTATACCCTAAACTACCTATATTCCAAATTTCATCAAAATCCATTCAGTAGTTTTTGCGTGAAAGAGTAACAAACATCCATCCATCCATACATCCTCATAAACTTTCGCATTTATAATACCAGTATATTGGATAATTAAAAAAATCAATTCTTAATTTAGGATTTTTGCCAATTATAGTTACATAATCTCGTTTACTTAGATGATTATTTTGTTATAGGACTAACATGCGAGAATACCTTTTCAAACAAAAAGAAAATATTGCAAAAGTGTTCACGATGTGATTGTGTGTCGAAGTAACAACTATGAAAAAAATTGACAAATGAAATAAGTTGACAATTACGAATTTAAGCTCTCTAAATATATCAGACCCGATATATAGATAAGTGCGAGTCTGACTCGCGCACCGAGGGTCCTGTACAAACCTATTTATTTTCCCGCCAAATTGTGATAACGTCAGGATTCAGCTGTTTAAATACTATTTTTCCCGCCAAAATTCAATGACGTCACGACTTAGCTGTCAAAATATTTTTATCTGCCAAAATTCTGTGACGTGACGACTCATCTGTCAAAAATTCTATGACGTCACGCCTATCTGTCAAAATTGACAGCTGTCAAAAGTGACAGAGGTATCAAATATTTTCCCGCCAAAATAATATGACGTCACAAATCATCTGTCAAAAAATCTGTGACGTCACGACTCATCTGTCAAAAATTTAAAAACGTCACGGCTCAGCTGTCAAAATATATTTACCCGCCAAAATTCTATGACGTCACGAATCATCTGTCAAAAATTCTGTGACGTCACGACTCAGCGTTCAAAAACTCAATGACGTCACGACTCAACTGTCAAAAAATATTTTCCCGCCAAAATTCTGTGACGTCACGACTCATCTGTCAAAATTCTATGACGTCACGGGTCACGTGACCAAAATTCTATGACGTCACGGGTCACGTGACCAAAATTCTATTACGTCACAGGTCACGTGACACAGCTTTCCCGCCAAAATTCTATGAAATCAAAATATATATGATTGCTAATAAAAAATAGCCTATGTTCTTTCTCAGGGTCTAAAGATTGTCTGTACCAAATTTCATCGAAATCCGTTCAGCCGTTTAGGCGTGAAAGAGTAACAGACAGACAGACAGACAGACAGAGTTACTTTCGCATTTATAATATTAGTATGGATGAAGGCAAAAGTCAGAAACAGTTGGTTAGGTTAGGTTAGTATTGTGACCAAAGGACAAGAAACATTTTTTTTATGTAAAACTAGAATAATATGGTATTACTATATTCTAGCACTCGCCGGCCGCTGCCACAGCACGCTCGCTTCGCTCGCTCGGCTCGTGCGTCCTTTGGTCACTATACTAACCTAACCTAACCAACTGTTTCTGACTTTTGCCTTCTAATGTGTTATAATTCTGCGACATTTATCACTTTATCTAAATTGAGTAGCCCTTATACATAATGGCTAGTTATTATGTATAATATTCATATTTATTACTTTGGCTGTAACATATACACTTCTTGCCATTATTATTTGTGCGTTTCATTGATTAGAAAACACGTAAAAGAGATCATCCGAAAACTCCAAAAAGAGATAGAAGATATTATATAAGAATAAAAGACCCGTAAGTGCAAGCGAGATAGATATAGAGAAATGATATGGCTTTAAGACTCAGATGATAATGCGTACGCATGTGCATGTTTCTTACTGCTTTTTTATGAGTTTTTCTCTTTCTCACGCGACGTTTGGTGAAACAACAATCTTTTAGGCTTCGCCGACAGCTGAGTTGGTTTTGACAGAAGGAGCCTTCTTAAGAATAAAACCTAAGGTACTTCAGCTGGAGTTTAGATGTGACCCTGTGTTGCCAGAACTTTTTTAAGCCCCACTGTAACCACCACAAAGAACATCTAGACTCAGGGCAGTAATTAGCGGGCCGCTCGAACAAATATCCTGCGTGAAATTCAAACCAAAATGGCACTATTTTGAATTGGTTTTGCACGACAGACTGCAGTATTGAGGCAATTAATTACCAAATTAAATTATAAGTCAATTTATTGATTTCTTTTTATTGTTTTGTAGAATTGTTTAAAACACCTTATTGTTTAATCTATTTTAACTTCCAAGGCCCAATGTCAAAGAGCACAATCGCTTCTCGAAGACTCTAACTATGTTCAGTTAAACCTGTACTAAGGTTTACTAATGTTTACTAAAGTTATTTCCTTGATTAATATACGAACATTCTCATTCATATCATAATCCTCTGTATATTGTATTAGTCTGAAGGTAAACAAACTCCATCACTATTTATAAGCAGATGATAAATAAAACCTCCATGACGAGTGTACGCTCGGAAAAAGAATTCCAAGTTAATGACTTGGAATTGACGGTTGGGCTATGAAAACTGAGATTTATTGTATTAATTATGATTTACTAGCTGTTGCTTTCGACTTCGTCTGTCCAGGATTTTGAAGAGGATTAATTATACATACTATACGTATTTAAAACTTGTAACTTTTGTCATGTTGATGTATAAACTATTGTAAAGTTTCATTAAAATCCAATCAGTAGATTTTACGTGAAAGAGTAACAAACATCCATACTTACAAAATTTCGCGTTTATAATATTAACAAGGTCAGGTTAGTTTGGGATAGGATAATTAGAAACGTATGTTTTATACACACTGGAAGGAAGCGCGAAAGGAACTATATATGTAAATTGATGTCTAGGAAATACCGAAGTGAAGTTTGTTGCGCAGCTTCTTCTTTGCTGGCGTGTTGGCAGCGGTTAGTCACCTAAAACTATGTAAACCTAAGGTAAGTAAAATAAAGGTTTACGTCAATTTGTCAGTTTTATTTAGGGGTAATATTATAACCTATTTAAAATTGTATTAAATGGGTTAAGAGTTATATAAATATTGCCGCTTCACCACATTAATAAGTTGCTGAGATCATCGCCTGTGACACACCGAAGCAGATTACAAACCTAACAGCACTTCCAACTTAAAAATCGGTCTAGTCGTTTAGGTTACATGAAATCACAATTGAAATGACATTCCAGTTCATACACATATTCACACATGCCATAACGATCACACACTTCTAAATAACTCTTTTTTTCTTTAAAAACTTTTCACAAAAACTAATATCAAGTTCGTTGTACCTCATTGTTTCACTTATTCTCTGGCCGCACGTTAATAAATAGTCCACGTATCTCATCCCCCCACTTAATTCCCCGTAGATTGAATAGCGCGGGATTTCACGCGTGAGCCGCTTACATAAGTTACTTACCTGGATTTTGCTTCAACACTTTCTTTCACTAAATTCTAAAGGCTTAGTTACTTCGATCAATAATGACCAAACTTTTTATGCTGCTACGGATTTATTTTTGTGATTAGTTATTGCTAGTGGATTCGCCTGGATTTGGTCATCGCTATAACGCAACGATTGACCTCTCGCAAGGTCTATTGGTCCTTTCAGTGGTTTCAACTCCTTGTTTATGACACGGTATCGGCCTATGGAACAAGCTATCTCCTCCAAGTGTGATTTTGACATACATCATACATAGGAACAGGTTCTACATAACAGGAGATCTTAAGCATGGAAAGGAGAACAATTTTCCCACCATGGTCTATAAATAACACAGTGCAAGCTAATAAAGAAAGCAACCACAGCCAGTGAGAATAATAGAATGAGAATAAATTCTTCCAGTCTGACTTATCAACTACTTTTCAAAACACAGAAGCTGAATATAACCAATTTCAAAACTAATAAAAGCAAAAGGAAATCCACTTAGATTTTACGAAGAACTTTTTGAATATCTTCCTCTCTCCATGCGATTCCAAGTTGCAACGATTGGACGGTTCCAAGCGTGTATATTTTTATACGAAAAGTTGTCGATGCCGAAATTGTCCGAGTGTCGAAGGAAACGAGACATTTTACAACTGGAATATTTGTTTACAGTTGCACTTCGTGTTTTAGTATGGTTTGAGTATTCGCTGAATAAGTATCGTGCAATCAGGGAATGAAAAAAAATCTTTTAATTTTTTTAATTTCTCAGAACATCAAGAATCATTGTCCAGTATTTTTTGAATCCCGTACCTAAAGATGAAACGCCTTGTAGTGGTGTATGTGTGCATGTACAATATAAGTACATGCACTATCTATACTTATAATAAAACTGTAGAGAGATCAATTCTGTACATTGAATATATGTTAAAAATTAATATTGGAGGATGAATGGTGATCGATACTAATGCCAAAAATGCAATCAATAAATTTTTTGTCTGTCTGTCTGTCTGTCTGTCTGTCTGTCTGTCTGTCTGTCTGTATGTGCACGCATGGGTCAAAAACTACTGAAGGCATTTTAACCAAACTTGGTACAATTGTAGTCCATACTCCCGGGCAGGTTATAGGCTGTATAACATAACGCTAAGACACATAGGAGCTGAGCAGTGGCAAAAAGTTTGAAGCAAGTCGGTTGAAAAAAAGCGCGTTCGAGCTCTTATCATCGCATACGTTGATCATACGCCAAAAATATGTATTACAAAAATAATGGTCTTCAAACGATGAACAAAAAAGTCCTGAATAGTATATATCTATCTTTTATATATTAGTCACAATAACCTGTTTAATCGTTAGGGTTTTCTTCAAAGTGTATTAAATACATAAATATATTTTAATTTGCATAGACATATCTTTTTCAAACTCCCATATTTCAAAAGTACACTTTAATACCTTATTCATAAAATTTTTTTATAGAAATCGGTTTATAAACACACAAGATTTAGATGAAATAAAATTTCCAAATGTCGCCGCGCCAGTATGAGTACGGCAGTACGGTTGATTTTTGTTTAACGTCCGAAACGGCCAACCGGTGCATCTATATAATTTCATTCACATTGACTCTTAATGCGAACGGACGTGGTTCTTATTGACTCTTCTCGGAATAAGCAACCTTTAGATATTAAAATACATAGATACGAAGTTTTTAGGTATTAAGTTTAAAGTAGGTATCTATCTATCTATACTAATATTATAAAGAGGTAAAGTTTGTGTGTTTGTTTGTTTGTGTGTTTGTGACGTTGTAGGGGGTAATCTCTAGATCTACTGAACCGATTTTAAAAATTCTTTCTGTTTTGAATAGTCCATTTATCGGGGAGTGTCATAGGCTATATAGTATCACGCTATGACTAATAGGAGCGGAGCAGTAATGAAATATGTTCATAAAAGGGACGCTTAAAAACGTTTATTTTGCTTCTGCTGCTTAAACGTCTAGGGATATACTGAAATGATGTATTAGAGAATTGTACCTTAAAAAAGCTTTACAATTAAGTCAACGATATCATAATAATATATCTATCTTCTAAGGTTGACTCACTACGACCTTTTTTATAATAATCAAAAATTTGATTTAAAGAAATGCATTGTTTGTAAAGGTATTTTGTGTATATGGTATCGACCCTTATTAAAATAAATACGTTAATCATTATATTTATTTAATTTTAATCATAATTGACCTTTACAGCGATGAGATCCGATTATTAGTTTGAAAGATATCTCAGTTTTAAAATAATGCGCGACTAACGTAAAATATCTGTCTAACGCGATGTTAGTATAGATGAATTTTCTTAGTATCAACATTTTGGTTAGAGTAAGATTTTTATTTTTATTTTAAATACCTGTCATCATCATAACAGCCCATTAATGTCCCACTGCACCCGTGACGGAGGGATACTTGGCCTACTAATACCCCGCTGGCCAGACGGATTGGTATGGGGTTTAATTTCAAGTTTTCCTTCTTTTTATTTCGTAAAGATAATATTCACGGATTAGTCGGTTTTTACGACTACCATGGAATGAGAAGGGGTAGTGACATATTGTATTCTTACTCCGTCACCACACGGAGGTAAATACCTGTAAGTACGAGTAAGTACTATAAATTAATTCAACCTAAAAAGATCGCTTGGTCGGACTAAATTCGAAGGGCGGAGGACCCTGTTCTGTGGCGTTTTTTGGGATAGGCATTTTGTCCAGTAGTGGACTGCGATAGGCTAATTGGTTTATTGATTAATACCATGTATTCTTAATCCATCGTTACATGGATAATACTCTATAATAATAATAATCTATACTTCTATACTATAATAATAATAATATTATAAAGAGGTAAAGTTTGTGTGTTTGTGACGTTGTAGGGGGTAATCTCTGGATCTACTGAACCGATTTTAAAATTCTTTCTGTTTTGAATAGTCCATTTATCGGGGAGTGTCATAGGCTATATAGTATCACGCTATGGCTAATAGCAGCGGAGCAGTAATGAAATATGTTTATAAAAGGGACGCTTAAAATCGTTTATTTTGCTTCTGCTGCTTAAACGTCTGGAGATATACTGAAATGATGTATTAGAGAATTGTACCTTTAAAAAAGTTTTATAATTAAGTCAACGATAGCATATATCTATCTTCTAAGGTTGACTCACTACGACCTTTTTTATAATAAACAGATTTGATTTAAAGAAATGCATTGTTTGTAAAGGTATTTTGTGTATATGGTATCGACCCTTATCAAAATAAATACGTTAATCATTATATTTATTTAATTTTAATCATAATTGACCTTTACAGCGATGAGATCCGATTATTAGTTTGAAAGATATCTCAGTTTTAAAATAATGCGCGACTAACGTAAAATATCTGTCTAACGCGATGTTAGTATAGATGAATTTTCTTAGTATCAACATTTTGGTTAGAGTAAGATTTTTATTTTTATTTTAAATACCTGTCATCATCATAACAGCCCATTAATGTCCCACTGCAGGGACGGGCCTCCTCCCGTGACGGAAGGATACTTGGCCTACTAATACCCCGCTGGCCAGACGGATTGGTATGGGGTTTAATTTCAAGTTTTCCTTCTTTTTATTTCGTAAAGATAATATTCACGGATTAGTCGGTTTTTACGACTACCATGGAATGAGAAGGGGTAGTGACATATTGTATTCTTACTCCGTCACCACACGGAGGTAAATACCTGTAAGTACGAGTAAGTACTATAAATTAATTCTACCTCAAAAAGATCGCTTGGTCGGACTAAATTCGAAGGGCGGAGGACCCTGTTCTGTGGCGTTTTTTGGGATAGGCATTTTGTCCAGTAGTGGACTGCGATAGGCTAATTGGTTTATTGATTAATACCATGTATTCTTAATCCATCGTTACATGGATAATACTCTATAATAATAATAATTTATTATAAAGAGGTAAAGTTTGTGTGTTTGTAAGTTTGTGACGTTGTAGGGGGTAATCTCTGGATCTACAGAACCGATTTTTAAAATTATTTTTGTTTTAAATAGGCCATTTATCGGGGAGTGCCATAGGCTATATAGTATCACGCTATGACTAATAAGAGAGTAATGAAATATGTTTTAAGAAGGGAAGCGTTTTTTTCGCCGCCCAACGAAGTGGGCACGGGTCAGCTAGTTATTAATAAAGGAGTCTTATAACCGCACTCGTGTCTATCACTTGTCTCTCCCCACAACTCCCATACTTACATGGCGACCGTGCCAGAGATGGATCCGCGAGGCATCGGATAGCAAGTGCGAATTTAGCGTTGATAGTTTTGAACAATTTTTTTTAGAACGATTTGTATAAAAACATTGTGTTAATAGGTGTTTATTAATATTTAAACAAAGAAAAATAATTAAAAAATGTGGTAAAAATCGCAGAAATATATACGTGTGTTAATGTGTGATAAATTATGTTCCCGGTAAAAGAGTCACCACCGTGGTGGATTGGTGGAGTGTTGTGCTATAGCACTAAGCTTAAGGACGGGGAGATCATGAAATCGGCAGGCTTGAGATGGCCTGAATTGGGGTCGGTATGGCATGGTGCCCCTCTGTCGGGTGCGTGCCATCGCGAAGGTCGTCGTCGTCGTATCCAAAAAGACATTAGTTAAAATCCGTAAAAATGTGAACGTGATGTCATAGCTATCTTAGTTTTAAATATACATAGTACCTACATAGTTTATTACATAATTATAAAAAAAAATGTATTAAGTACCACGAATATGTTAGTTGTTTTTAGTTAATAATACTATTATAGTCGATATAATAAATGAAATTTAATAATATACAATTTTTTTTCGTTTTAGGTAAATACACACATCAAAAAAGTCTAAGCAACATGCATGATATTACAAATTTACCATTTATATTAATTTATTTTACCATTTATTTTAATTATAACGTTGTATTTTATTTTTAAAATAATATTTTTAGGGTTCTATGATGTAAAAATAACAGCTGTTTTCTTTATAAGTTCTTTTAATAACAGAAATTAACAATATTAGAATATACAGGTACATAAGAAACTAAACTTTTTTTTTACAAATTGAAATTTCTTAAGAAAATGAATTTATTGTGAAAGAATAGGACAATTTAATACAAAGTATGGCCTCCTCTGCTATTCAGAACTTGTCGGCAACGATTATTCATTGAATTAATGAGACTGTTTATGTCATCTTGCGGTATTCGCTCCCAATGGAATTGTAGCAAATCCTTCAGCTGTTGGGTTGTTGTCACTCCGTCCAAGTCCTTCAAAACACGTCTCTGGAGCATGTCCCATGCGTGCTTGATGGGGTTGAGGTCTGGCGATTGTGCAGGCCAGGGCAATACCTGGATGTTCTCCGTTGCCAAGTATTCACTGGTTCGCCGAGCTGTATGTGAACGCGCATTGTCATGCATTAACGTAAAATCGGAGCCAAAGGTTTGTGCAAATGGATGGACATAAGGTCTGAGAATATCCTCAACGTAATTTTCAGCGTTCATGTTTCCATTTACAAAAACGAGCTCAGTTCGCCTGTTCTTCATAATACCCGCCCATACCATAACTGTTGAGCCGCTGTATGGATGAACTTCCTGAACGCACCTGAGTCTTTCAGTATTTCCGGGTCGACGGTACACTCGCACCCGTCTTGTATCAGGCCTAAACCCGAATCGCGACTCATCGGAAAACATAATTTTATCCCATTGTTCCTGGGTCCATGTTATGCGTTCTCTACACCATTCATTTCGACGAGCGCGATTCCCGTGACGTATCGGTGGGCACCTGATAGGGCGTCGAGCTCGTAGGCCGTACTCATGCAGTCGATTTCGCACAGTTTGGGGACTTACATCAACACCACTTGAATTTTGTAGCCTCAAACTTATCTCTCGAGCGGTTAACATCGGCTGGCGTCTTGCAGTCAGTTGTATGTACCGGTCTTGCCGAGTGGTTGTACTCCTTTTACGGCCTGGATGCTGTTCAGCGGGTTCCCCTGTATTATTGTAGCGCTGCCAAAGACGACAAATAACACTTCTATGAATACCAAAATGTCGAGATACCTGAGATTGATTACTTCCCGCTTGCAACATCCCTACAGCTCTTTGCATTTCATCTGCCGTCAAATGACGTCGCTCCATGACGTAAAGAATATCTAACAATTCAATTTTGTCGCCAACTGTATTTAAATGGTTGGTAAAATTATAAAATCAAGACTAAAACGTAGCAATTAACATGCACTCAAATTCAAACAAATTCGCAGTCATTTGAATTTTATGAAAAAAAACAAAACATAATCGAAATTTTTTTTTTACAACCAGCCAGTATGTCATCAATAACAAAAAAGTTTACTTACCTATACACTTTGAGTGAGTAAATACTTAGAAATTAATTAATATAAATGGTAAATTTGTAATATCATGCATGTTGCTTAGACTTTTTTGATGTGTGTATTTCTTTTATATAAGTAATTAAGTATAAGATTATAATGTATATTATACATAATTATTTAAAAATGTTAAGCATTTTGATTTTTTGTAGCTTTTAAATTTTTCTTTTATGCATTAATCATAACATGATTATTAAATTTATACTAGCCAGGACGATACATTTGTGAAATTGAGACATAAGAACATTCCATTCCATGTAGGTGTACTTAGCAACAATACATACCTTTGAACTGGTGATGATATTGTTTAGATTTGCCAACCATATAAGGTTCGGAATTTGTATACAAGTTAAATGTAGAGTTGTGATGTGACTTTATTATGACAATTGTAATATTATGTTAATGGTACAAGCTAATTACAAAATGTTATGCTGAATGTAGTCAGAAAAAGTACGAAATTTACTTACCTATAATATGAGTTACATTTTACTGGGAGATATAAAACAATTGTTTATAAACAATATATTATTGTAAAGAGATGAATACGATAGTTCTGATTGTTGGTTAAGTAGATAGAGGATAGGATGCCAAGTAACGTGCATTGGTTCGAATCCAATGAAATAAGGTTTAAATACGTATTACGTACTTATTACAAAAATGTGTGATGATGTTTTATTGTGGTAATAAAAAAAAATGGTACTGTAAGTTAAATAACCATTTCCTAGGACAATCGGACTGATCACCCGCTGCCTGTGGAAATCGTTATCTAGCTATAATTAAGAGACTTGTTGTGTTAGACAAAAGATGAGAATTAAATAATGTAAAAATAAAAGTAATTTAAAAGAATTAAGTACATGCCATGATTTACGATCAAATATATCGCGAGCCGAATATTTGAGTGAACTTGTGCATTTTGAAATGTAAAATGAATAAAAATAATGAGAAAATGATAATGAATAAATATTATAATTGTTAACCAAAAAGAAAGTAGATAGAATAAGTGGACCGGCCACTACTAAAATGATTATGAATAGATTTATGTTAAATATTTACCTATGTATCTTCTTTATCGCAAATCTCGCGAGTCGAATTTGTGAAAGAGTTACAAGAATTATTTTTATATCAAATGATGAAAATAAATATATGACAAATAAATGAAAATGAATATAAGTAATAAATATTTATGACATTCGATAGTACCTACTTTGAAGTACAAACTATTATGTAACGAGTTCCACCTCTTCCCAAAACTAGAAATTGGTGTTAGAGTGTAATGTCACGAATTTTGACTTTTTTTTATTTTGTTTTTAAAATTATAATTTTTTTTTTTTTTGTATCAAATATTATAAGTTTAGTTTTTAACTAATGTTTTATTTAAAAAAAAAACATAAGTATGTAATTTGTTTTTTTTTTCGTGCACCCCCGGAGGTGTAGTGGTGTATGTGTGCATGTACAATATAAGTACATGCACTATTATTAATAAAGGAGTCTTATAACCGCACTCGTGTCTATCACTTGTCTCCCCATAAGTCCCATCCTTACAGCCTAAAAAGGAACCAGGTTTTCTACAAAAGTCAGTGGACACACTATGGGCTCCTCATCTTAACGCTATGACTTAACCATTTATTTTATATATTTGCTTGCGACTGATTGTCCCGATGGGTTGATGACACCCAGTACTACTCTGTCGTCATTTGGTAAAAAACCTATTAACTTAAGACCTACATCGCATTGAATAATTTGTCCTGGGTGGGATTCAAACACGCGAAGGGCACGGCAGGCGATAGTGCCACTGAAGCATTATAATTAAATGATAGGTAATTTAAATAAAGTTTTCAAGTGTCAAATATTATTCAAACATTTCCTCTTCACAATGATTATTATAAAAAAGTTTGCTCGTGAAATACCTATTGGTGAAGACCGTACTTATTTTTTATGAATACGGGTGGGTACCTATAAATATTTTCAAGAAAAGTTTCCTTTACAACCTGAAGAGATCCAAACGAGTACTGTTGAAGAGTTTATAGTATTATTATGATCATCTTCAAATTTGTTCAAATGTTCAATATTTACGATTGCTATCATACGATTCAATTTATTATACATTTTAAAAGTGGTATAATATAACTGTTTTGTTGGCAAAGCGCTCGTTTACAAGGACGCGGGTTTGAATTGCGCTCAAGATTATTTTTTGTGTGGCCTACAAATTATTGTCTCAAGCCTGGATGTTATTTGAGTCCATTAATGTCTGTAAAAGTTACAAGAACTGTTTAGTATGGAATCTTAAAGGTACCATCACATCAAAAACTGAGAGTAAGAACCAAAAACCCCATGCAACCAGTAACATAATCCCATCGCCAAGCCACCAAGATCGTCCATTAACCAAACTCTGTTTTGCAGTCAAACAATAGCTTCAAGCTTGACTTTTCTTACAATTTATTCTCGAAGTGTCCATTAATAACTCAGGAAATAAACAGGGGACACAATTTGTTTAACAACGTGTAACTTATCACTGTAAGAGGAAAACGAACGGATTTGTTTGTTGTATTTTTTTACAAGAATTTCTAAAAAGCATTATTTTTATTTAATCTTAGATTAAAGACGGAGGAGTACCTTTACATCAGGGTTCCCTTAGACGGGTCGGTTCACATCAGCACTACGTGTGCAATGCTTGGCTTCTCCTTTGCACTCTTTGATAGGGAGAGATTAAATTTTAGAACGTAGGTTGATTCCTACTTAAAGAAAATCTTCGTAAGGATGAAAATGGATGTTCGAAATGATATGGCTGTCATATCGTCATTCTAACTTAATTTGCATAATAAGCACGGCTTAGTTTAGAACTAGATAGAGTTGTGTAAATCTTTGCTACAATCCCGCGAAGTACTAGATAATTATTTTTAGAGAGTGAACTTATTCTAAAGAATGTAAGTAAGACGCATCCTTCAATCTAAATAAATTTCATTGATCGGTAAACAAATGATCGCTTAACCATATACAATTAAATTCAAATCAGAGGCAACGGTAGAGCGCGGGTCGCCACCGCCGCAGCTTCATTAAAAGTTAGATTGGGACCGCGGCCGCGTGATTGGCAGGGCCTTGTTGCCCAACTTCAATCTGGTGTTGGGTTTTTGTTGTGCCGTTAGGAATAATAACGCTGGCAATGTTTTAAATAATAAAGCCATTAATTTGATACCTTGTTTTTTGAACAATGACTTCCTGAAATATACTGTAAACAATAGATGGAAATGTAACTAAAATCGGGATTTTAAAGGGCCTCTTTTCTTAGTAAACGACGTAAAATGCCTTTAACCACTATAGGCGTGTTTGTGCATTGCTTTGGAGAGACTATGTTCAGATTTAGGTTGAGTTACCTACTTTGCATACATAGATACATATTTATTTTGAATGATAAGATTTGGTATGTGTTCATATAAAACAACAGCCCACGATCTTTCCATTGCAGGGAAGCCAAGCAGCTTAAAATCGGGATTTGTGACAACTCTTTCTTGTTTTGTAGTAACATTATCAAGCAGTAGTTCCTTACTTGCCTTAAACGACACCGTTTGCGACACTCACTAATATTAGCCTAGAAATACTTATCAACACATTGAAAATCATCATCATCATCATAACAGACCATTAATGTCCTACTGCAGGGACGGGCCTCCACCCGTGACGGAGGGATAATAGGCCTATTAATACCACGCTGGCCAGACGGATTGGTATAGGAGGGTTTAATTTCAAGTTTTCTTTCTTTTTATTTCGTAAAGATAATATTCAAGAATTGAAAATACAAAGATTTAAACAGAAGATTTAATGTTAAGTATTAATACATTTTAAAAGTTAAAAGACCGTGTGGTTATTTAACAAATTGCCCTTTGTATCGTGCATAGGTGGTCGTTGAGGTCGATAAGAGATAGCAAAGTATCCACTTATAGTTCTATTTTATTTTATCTATTCTAAATTAAATTATCAACTCACAGAAAAACAAAGTGAAACTTCAAGCATTAATTTATTTTATTGAAAGCTTATTGAGAGGATTCAATTAAAAATATTGTTTGCGAATGAAGCAGATAATATCTGCAGATTTAATTTTCAATAAAATTAATCTCTAGTAAAACTATTAAAAGCTTTCAATGCTTCTTAATAATAGACTGGGATTAAATATTGAATGAATATTTCAAGTTGTTCGTTATCTGTTGCTGGCGTTGGACAGGAGACTGTCAACTGTTTTAATAGTTACAGTACCTTTATCAATAGTTGGATTACAATCAGGATCTTTGCTCACTAAGCTGTAATGTAATTTAGTTTTCATATTTCTTCTCGAGATAAGTGAAAGCTTTTTGTACTATTGCTGTGCCGTGTACAGACAAATTACTAAATCTATTGTAATGAAAGTTATTTTGTAAAACATTGAAAAATGTAAATGCAGTGAGACTTTATTGGATGAGAAGTTATTAGGACAGCGTCCCAGAAGTCTTTTATACAGGGAACCTTCCTTCTTTGCATTAGAACATTAAATATCATCATCATCATAACAGCCCATTAATGTCCCACTGGAGGGACGGGCCTCCTCCCGTGACGGAGGGATAATTGGCCTTCTAATACCACGCTGGCCAGACGAATTGGTATATGGTTTAATTTCAAGTATTCTTTCTTTTTATTTCGTAAAGATAACATTCATGGATAGTCCCTTAGTCGGTTTTTATGACACTCATGGGGTGAGACAGCGTTCCAGAAGTCTTTTAAACAGGGAACCTTCCTTCTTTGCACTAGAACATTAAATACATTCTTTGGTATATTTAGTATTGAAAGATATGTTTTTAGTATTAATAAGTTTACAAAAGTCTTAATTACAAACCAGTGAACAAGCAACCTTATAATTTGTTCATTATACAAATATTCAAATAATGTTTGGCACTAGTTGAACAGAAATCTGTCTCGAACTATGTTTACTCGTAGTTATAGGGAACACTCCTACTCAATGCAACCAATGAACTGAATCCCTGTCGATATTAATAACTATCCAAGTCAATGTTTTGCAATAGTTATAGTTAACGCTTTGAGTATACAGACTTTAAGACTATCTAGGTAGTAAGACATGTTCATCATAACAGCCCATTAATGTCCCACTGCAGGGACGGGCCTCCTTCGTGACGGAGGGATACTTGGCCTACTAATACCACGCTCGTCAGACGTATTGGTACAGGGTTTAGTTTAAAGTTTTACTTCTTTTTATTTCGTAAAGATAATATTCACGGATAGTCCCTTAGTCGGTTTTTACGACATCCATGGGATGAGATGGGGTGGTGACATATTGTATTCTTACTTCGTCACCACACGGATGGTAAGACATGTTAGGTACCTATAAATGAAGTGCTGTAAGGTGATGAGGAATATTTTAATACAGTAAGAACGAGGTAACTCTAATTGCCGTATTAGTGAAAAACTCCAGACAGAATTTAACAGATGGGGATTCTCTTTTACAAGAAGCCATCAAGGTCTACAGTCGCAACATCTAGGCACTCTAGTGAGCTAATGTTTTTGTGTTTAGGCGAAAGACTATAGAGGCTGTTAAAATTATAGAGCTATGAGACATAACAGCTCGTTCCAGGGTAGGTAGTGACTTGTGCTCAAGCATTGTATGTATTTACAAAAAAAAAGTATTTAAGTATGTTTATCCGTTGTTTAGCACCCATAATACAAGCTTTGCTTAGTTTGGGACTAGATGGCGTTGTGTGAATGTGTAAGGAATATTATTTAATTATTTTTTCTCTCTCAACTCCTGCCCTAGGGATCATGCTCTGTGTCGCAGGGACTTTTACATAAATCAATTTAAAGAACACAAAGAATATCCAGATTCAGGGCTCAATAATTTGTGCATCGCACAAATAATTTGTCGCATGGGGATCGAAGCCTTCGCTTGCGCCGCCGAGCAGTTAACATCTATGAGCAGCTTCCTAGTCTGCAGCCTTAATGCAAAAAAAACCAAAACATAATCTTATAGTTCTATGGTGAAAGTGAAGATAGTAACATCATAGTAAAGGGGTTCGAGATATTTTTTTATTAAGGATAAAATATTAAGGCTTTTATTATACGGACATATAAAATATCGCGTGCTTCAAGCCAGAGGGGCGTATACGCTGTACCCTTACTTTTCAGGAACAGCAAAAAACTTAATAACTTTTTTTCTAATGAATGTACCTAAAAAAAAATTTGGACGTGTTTTATGAATTTTTTTTTGTATTTATCTGCAATGTTATTTTTTTGTGTAAGTATTTGAAAACTAGCAATATCGCACTTACGTCTTTTTAGCTCAACAATATTGCACAAACCCTGTGCCATATTTTTTCCGAAAATGCTTATATTGGACGGACGTCTAAATCAAAACTTTTATACGTAATGCAATATTTAACAAAGATGGTAACTTAGTATCACTATCATAAAACGTCTTTTAAAATTATTTTTCCATGTAATTTAATCCATTGCTGTACTATTTTTGGAGGCTATACGTCTATTTGGCTTGTCAAAAATGTGTTGAAAGTTTTGTTCAGAAAACGGACGTATGTATTTATAATTGGATTAATTTCGATGATGTTCAAATAAAACAACAAATAATCAGTAAATTTTGTTAGTAATTTTATAAAAAAGGAACTATTATTATATATTTGTTTTTATTGGTAACGAATCAGCATTGTCAAGCTAAGAAAAGTAGCATAAGTAGGTACATGAAAAATGGCATGCAGACTACAAAAACCGCTATAGAAATAAACTTTGAACGGCATAACGAAACTTAAGTCCGAAGGTTTCATTAACCAACAGTAGGTTTAGACTGTAGGTTTAGAATTATATTGTGTGCGTCAAGCAGCGGTGCCATTTCATCAGAGAAAAAATGTTAAGGGCAGTAAGCATGCTCCCAGCTGCGGGCACTAAGCGGAGTATTGCTGAAGAGATTGGAACAAGACAAGACATGAAATCAAGGTTGTGGTCAAGTTACCGTGCTACTGGTGAAGTGGCTGAAGTGAAGATACCATGGAAAAAAATCCATCACCGCTCAACGAAATTATCGATATTGCAAGTTGCCGCGAAAAGACAGACAAATGTTACTGTCACGCAACTGCCAACCAACTGGTTTAGAGGCTTTAGCAAGAGCGCCACTGTCGTGTGGGTGACCAAACTGTCAGGAGATGCCACAAAGCCTACCTTTATGCTCGCATATTGCTTTGTACTCCAGCACTATGCCAAGCAAATCGAGGACGACTAGAGTGGGCTCATGAACATTTGCTCTGGAAAGATAACCTGTTATGATGAGTCCAACTTCGGATTCACGTAGAAAACGTGTTTGGCGAGTTCCTGGTTGTGATAGCCATCTACAACATCCTCCGGAAATCTGTTCATACCACGATGGAACAATTATTATTGGACAGGAATTCGTGATGGTCGAACAACAGACTACTTACGTTTTGATCAAAAGCACCATGACGGCTGAAAAATAGCTTAACGAGGTGCTAGTTATAATAGTCTACCTCCGTAGACTACAATTGGGCCAATTTTTAAGCTCATGGACGATAACATCCGTCCACATATTCATTGTCTTATCTCTATTATTTCAAGTTATTTACTTATTTGAATAAAAAAATAATTACGCAAAAAAAAAAATAGTTTAAACGGCCTTTATTGAAATATAATAACTTGTTGCAACGGCTCATTTCCACAAAATGGGGAGCTTCGCCCCAGGTAATGCGGACTTCTGGGCTGGCGCTTGCTTTCTCGGTTGGGGAATACGCGTGCCCAGTCTGGAACCGATCAGCTCATGCTAAGCTGGTGGATACAGCTTTGAACGAAACTTGCCGGATTATCACAGGTTGCCTCAAACCGACACCGGTCAGACTGCTGTACCCATTGGCTGGCATCGCGCCTCCCGATGTCCGTAGAGATGTGGCGGCCTCGCTTGAAAGGAGCAAAATGGATGGCGACCACCGGCATCCTATGCACGGCTATGCTCTAGTGCAGCAAAGGCTGCGTAGCCGAAAGAGCTTCATAAAGTGCGCCCACCCTTTAAGTACAGACCCAGCACACGCGAGGTGCAACCTTTGGTGTGAAAGAGTGTCACTACCTGAACCGTTTGTGCCGCTCTCTGAGAGGCTTCCGCCCGGACATGGGTTGCCATGGGCTACCTGGAAGTCCTTAAACAGATTGCGAACCCAGGTAGGACGAAGCAAGGACAACATGCTCCGGTGGGGTCTCACGGACAGTGGCGGACCGGGTTGCCTGTGCGGCGTTCCAAAAACTATGGCCCACCTCTTATCATGTCCTGGATGCCTTACTAGTTAGTTAGTGTCGCAGAGTTTTGGGCTACATCAATTTAGTCCAGTATCGTTTTGCCATCGATACGCTAAGAAGAAGAAGAAATATAATGTCGTGACTTTTGAGTATATGTTAGTATTTTATATTTTCTTAATTAATAAGCAAATATAAAATACCCCTAGACAGTGTTGATGTGTGTACTTTAATAATAAGTTAGTGAAAATAGATAGTTGTATGCACATACGTCTTTGTGGCAAGATACACATTTCGTCAGGCGTAGTTACGGCCGCTGTACGTCTGTCTGGTTCGATGATAATTACTGATCTTTAGCATACGTCTAAAAGTATTTTATTAAATATCTTTTTAAATAATATAGCTAGAAATAAAAAAAATAAAAGAGGTTGTGTGTCGATAAAAGTACTAAAAATTGACGTAATAAAAAAAAAATTGCGTTTTTGTTCATACGCCCCTCTGGTTTGAAGCACGCGATATACTCGTAAAGCATCCCTAGCCTTAAAGATTAATATCAAAGAACGGAAATTAACTCCGTAGTTTTTCTTAAGAAAAATCTTACGGTTAATAGCTACCTATAAAGCCCAATTTACACATCGACAAGTACAGTAGCGAGTTAAGTAGTAAGTTGTTGATTAAGTTGATTTGAATAGATCTCCATTTTTGGCTAGTTAAGTACGAAGTAGCCCCCTCTCTCAAAAAATAGGATGGCTATCTATTTAAATCAACTTAATCATCAACTTACTACTTAACTCGCTACTGTACTTGTCGATGTGTAAATCGGGCTTAAGAGAAAGTATAAACATTTACACTAGTAAATATCTCCTGTACATTTTTATTAAGCGGTGTAAATAAAAACGTGCAGTTCTTTCAACGACTTTTATGCTATTATGAGGACGAAGAGTGCATTCTTAATAGGCAGAATGAGGGTTTACAGCAATGGTGCCTTAAAACGAATTTTACTTTATTTTTTTCAGTAATGCCCTCTGTCATGGAGTGCTTAAAGTGCATAACTGTTATGTAAAGGTTTCGGCTTCGATTCCCGCTCAATGTTAATGCTTTGTGTGCATGAACAAGATTGTTTGCATTCGTTTGGGTCTTTGCTATGTTCATAATTATGTATGTATTTAAAGAAAAAATGGATAGAATTAGATATTTTTCCAATTGCGTAGTAAATGGTCTGCTTAGTTTGGAACTAGATGGCGTTGTGTGTATGTGTGAACAGTAGTATTGTTATAGTAAAATTGGTGACTTGTCATTTATAATAAGTTGTATATTTTAACATATTTAGAAGAATCCCATAGCAACAATATCAATATATAGTAGATGTTTACGTAAATAAAATAAAACAAACATCATTAGGGAAACGGAAGTAGGCAATAGCCTCTTCCTGTCACACGACATTAATATGAATCGTTATGTTGGCAACACTACGTCCTTAACTACATTAGCGAGTGCCAACTTAAAAAATATTTTGTTCAAACTTAATGGCTCTCGGAAGATTAAATAAATATTGCTTTCTACAAATTGATTATCACACTTCTTCAAAAGTAGGTACTTATTATTAGACTTTTTTTCTCCTCGCTGATATTAAAAGTAAATATTGGAATATAATTGATGCATAACCTTTGATGCGTATTATAATATTTTTACCTTTTTTTTAAATTTTTATTAGCCAGAAAAGGATGTATGTGTGGACTGAGGGCCCATTTTTTTTTTTGCGGTTTTTTGCAGATTAATCAACAAAAGTGCTTAGTTAAAGTTGTTAAAGAGTTTGTTAAACGATTATCAGAGTTTGTTAAGACTTCATTCAAAAGATATATCGCTTTAAGTGGGTCCCTCAGTTCAAACACAAAATCTCCCATAATTAGATAGGTAATGAATTAAACAACAATTTTTTGGTAAAAATCCTTAGTTAAACATGTATAAAAGTATAAAAAGCATTGAAAAGCCTAATATGAGTAGCTAATAAAAAATAACAAACGTTTTAAAAGGTCCCCGAGGGCCCACTTGAATTTATCTCATAATTAATCAATTATAGCATGAACATTAAATATTCCTAAGCCAAACATTTGTTAAAAGGGCAAGGATAAATTTAAAATTAAAGAAAGATCACAAACAGTGATAACTATTGTTATTTTTAAGTTTTTAAGTGGTCCCTCAGTCCACACACTATGCAAATGCTAATTGTTAAATATATAATTAAATACAACAATTACGAAAATGGGGAGCCTTTCAGTGCATAGTTAATTTTGTATTTTATCGATCTGTATTTATCTTGTGTCTGGTTTATTTATATTTTTTGTCATTTTAACTGTTTTATTAATTTTCATACTAAGTCTGGTGTGGGGTGTCCACGTTTTAAGAAAACGACTGTATATTTGTTTTTAATGTCATTTATTATTAATTTAGATATTTATTTATGTATAATTAGGATAACCCACGAAACATACACAAAGTCAATCAGAAATAATACAATACTTAAGTAGCTCAAGCAACAGTGCTGATTCCATTACAAGTTGCCACGGCAAGCAAAACATTACACAATATTAATATTAATCAATTAAATCTAAATTGCAATCATTTTTTAAATGTAAAAAATAATACAATAAAATTTGCAATACAGTAAAATTAAAATGTAATAAAATTTTAAGTTTTAGACAAGTGTCAGGTTATATTATTAATTAGCTACAATCGTAATACATATCTGTATGTCTATACATATAAATAAAATTGGACTGTCTGTTTGTAACATGAAATCCACAGTTTTTAAGGTTCCGTACTCAAAGGGTAAAAACGGAACCCCAATTACTAAAGCTGCGCTGTCCGTCCGTCCATCTGTATGTCACGAGGCTGTATCTCATGAACCATGGCAGCTAGAAAGGGCCTAATTAGTCAAGGCGCTGGACGCGTTTAGTCCAGACACGCGGGTTTGAGTCCGGCTTCGAGTACCATTTTTTTCCACTGTCTTTCTTCTTTTCGGATTTTTCTAGTTATACCTAAGTTTTATAGGTAAAAAAATATTTGTAATTTAATACTAGGATACTTTAGATTTTGAAAAATATTTAGGATCTCCAGGAAAAAGAATAGGCGAGAGTTAGTACTACATAAATTATTTTATCGTGATGAAGTTGCGGGCTACAGCAAGTTGAAAATAAAACTAAATTAATTATAACTTATTGTTCTAAAATCACAGACAGAACGACTGAGATTTGTCATCAATGAGACCATATGAAATTACATGTAAAAACATTTTCTCCTTACTGCTTTCCGAAATTCTACTAGAGTTATCATCGTAACATTGATTTTTTTCATTTACTAATGAGTGGCATTTGTAATGTCCGATGCCACCCTCAAGCAAGGGAGGGACAAATTCGATTGCTCCTATACATGCATAAATTTTGCCTTTAACTATAATTGAACGAGGGACATCACATAAAAACTGTTCACTAGTACCGTTTAAATCAAAGGATAGGAATACTGACAAGTCATGTTTAAAATATACTATACTTTTGCAATACACACATTCTCTCGTTTCTTCGTCAAATACGATTGCTTGCTCCAAACAACTTATACCGAAGGTCTGAATAGTATTAAAATTTAAGCATAAAAACATAATATCTCGTTTGATGGAAGGCAATGAACAAATCAAGTTGGAACATTGTTTTGTAAAAACTGCACTACTGAAATTTTGAAGTGGAAACCGTTCAATAATATTTGTGGCATTGCATTCACAATGATATATTAAATGATCTCCAACTTTGGAAGGCGGTGTTTGCAAATATACTAAAATAATTTTTGCCCTTAACATATATATCTCATGGTCTTCACAATCTATTTCTGATAACTTTTTTAAGTATTGTGGAATTATTTCATTTTGTGAAGCATCGATCAAATTTTTAATATAAATGTTTTCCTTGTACCCTAAGCTTAGCATGTACATAACGGAATCGAAGGCACAAGTATTTCTAATTTCTACGCAATAAGAATTAACGTTCACATAGTCACAAAGATTTCCATTTTTTAAAAACTTTAACTTAGACACTGATATTTGTTCTGATAGTCTTCCCTGTCCCCTCCAATTTTCTATAAAGGAAGGGTTATCTGCAAAAATGGAGTCCTTATTAAAAACTTTCATTTTTGGATTTTTTAGAATTTTCGTTTTTTTTTGACATTTTGTTTTCTTCACCACTATTTTTCTTTTCCTTTTTTTTTTGTCGACCGTACATCTATTACCAATATCATGATGCAGATCATCCAAAGCCAATTTTATTTCTCCGTCAGTATAGTCGGCATGAAGTTTTAGGAATTCATCCACTCTGGATTTTTGTACTTTTGATTTAAATACGAGATGTTTCAAAGTCTTAAAATGGCTTTCAATTCCGGATGAAGATGGGGCTTTATTATCGGACTCGAAAAATGAACATGCTAAATTAGACCACAGCGGAAGTTTCCATAATATTCTTTTGAAAGTAGAAATAAACGGAGGGTAGTAAAATTTATTCTTGTTATTTGATATTATGTTTTTATTTTGTCTTTTTACGTCTTCAACAACAGTATCAAACCAAACAGTAAATTCTAAATCATCACCGTTGAATGCGTGGGCATCATGCGATTCATTTTGTTTGACATTTCCTGTACCAAAATTAGGATCTAATTCAATTTTATGTATTAACTTATTAAGACGACTTTTTGCGGTTTCGTCTTTAATGTCCTTACTATAGTCGCCATCGTACTGGGTGAGCGCAACACTAATAATATCAATAATAGTATTTTTAATTAATTGATAATTTTCACATTTTTTTAAAAATAATACGCACTTAATGTAAAAATATTTCAAACCTAAATCAACTTCATTATCAAAACTGCGATGAAGATTCTTGACGAAATGACTAGTATCCAACCTGATAAATGCTTTGGGTTTATCAATGTTACATACTTTACCTTCAAAAACTGAAAATAAATATTTGATATATTGTTTTGTGCAAGAAAATAACGCGAATGCTTGAATGCATGCAGAAATCAAAGCTGCAGAATCATCTATGATTACTTCTTGTGGTGGATTATTTACAAAAGTTAACCATTTATTTAAGCAAAATATTATGGTATCCTGGGAATGTGAATCAGTTACCATCTGAAATGAGGGAACAGATTTCAATTTTTCATTTCCTGTTATAAGTCCTGCATAAAGAAACATTTTTTTTGTAAGAGGAATCCGACCAGGAAGATATATAGTTTCGAAAAAAGACCCAGTAGCATCAACTGTCAAGGTAACTTTTGAAAATTTTTCTTGGTAGGTATTATAATACTCGATTTGATTATCAGACCAAAACAACAAACGAAAATTTGGAAAAACACATATTTCGCGTATTTCTTTTTTGTCGTCATCGGTGGATTTAGCCATTATTATCAGTGACAAAATTTGATCAGAATGAGGCAATGGTTCCATTTTACACTCAGACTTAATTTTACGGAAAGCTGCAGATGAAGGGAGTATTGGTGAAGGTATATTTTCGTTGGTGATTAATTTTGATGCCAAAATGTTGCGGACCAATACCGCTGGTTTATATTGTAACTCTTTAGCCAGTTGTCGTCTCCTGTAAGGCGTTAATTTTGATTTAATATTTTTCTTGTGTTCATATAATTCATCAAAATTATCAATTCTACACACAATTTTAAAAAGTTTTTCGGTAGTAGTTTCGCTTTTTATAACAATCTGTGCACTGCACTGGGAGCATTTACCAAATAATTTTATAAAATTGTGACGAATACAACCTTTTCTTAAAGTTAATGTACAGGGTAATTTGGAATTTAACCATATTTTTTCTTTTAACATACAGCTCCATTTAAATTTTGGTAATGTTTTGTATCTTCTGAATGATGATGATGAACCAGACCTTTTCTTAATCCCTATCATTGGCTGAATTTTATTCCAGTCATATATGTCTAGGTAAAAAGAAAATGTTTTTGAAATAATATTTTCTTTCTTAATTCCTAAATCTGTTGAAAATGTTGGGCTATTACACGACGTTAATGGTAAAGTTTTGTTAGACTGCTCGTATTTTGAGGCAAAAATATTTTCTTTTTGTCGTTTGAATGACATAAATAATCCTATGGGTGAAATTTTGTACTCTAGTTCTTGAGACATTACTGTAAAAATGTGGTCATTGTATTTGATATTTGAATTTTCTAAGTATTTGGCATGTTTTAAAAATATTTCTTTTTGACGTTCGTAGCGTACATTCGGTGGCCGACCCGCAGAACATTTGTCACTGCAAAATACATATATATTATTGTTAGTTTTCAATCCTACTAACACGAAAATAAATAATAATCAAATTGTTTGTTGTATCAAATAGAAACACTTACCAGATAAACAACAGAGAAAACAGTAATATAAATAACAAGTTCATTTTCGCTGCTAAAATAATAAATATGGGTAGAATAATAGTACAATTTTATTTTATTTTAATTTAAAATTAATACTCGTAACTGAACGAATTCACGATAATCAACAAGCTGACAGTTTCCCACAGATTTGAGAGTTCTTCTTTCTTTTATATGGTTCTTCTTTTTATGGATTTGAGAGTTACTATGTAAATAAATAATTTAGAATAAAACGGTCAATATCTACTGCTATGAAAAGAGGTCAGAGTGTAAGTAAAATAAAAAAAATATTTCAAAAGTTATGTAGACTAAATTATTATGTTTTTTAACATTTTTATCAATTTATTATTAACTGCAATACGGGACCATAAGAATTCTATGACAATATTTTGGAAAATTTAAAGATTAGGTACTTCGTAATATATATTTTTTTAAATCATTAATTTAACAGGAACATGTATTTTTTTATTGTTTGTTTACGTTTGCATCAAATAGCATTTAATTCGGTCCGCATACGGCCCAACACAATTACAACTATTTACTTTTATCTCACACTTTATGACTATGCAGAAACTTTAAAACGTAATGTAACATCATTACATTGTATGTAATGGTTCTTGATTATCTCTTGACTGCATGGACACTCTACTTGTACGAAAAACATATTTTGTAAATTTTTCGTAAAAGAATTATAAAACCAGTGATATGATAAATACAGATCGATAAAATACAAAATTAACTATGCACTGAAAGGCTCCCCATTTTCGTAATTGTTGTATTTAATTATATATTTAACAATTAGCATTTGCATAGTGTGTGGACTGAGGGACCACTTAAAAACTTAAAAATAACAATAATTATCACTGTTTGTGATCTTTCTTTAATTTTAAATTTATCCTTGCCCTTTTAACAAATGTTTGGCTTAGGAATATTTAATGTTCATGCTATAATTGATTAATTATGAGATAAATTCAAGTGGGCCCTCGGGGACCTTTTAAAACGTTTGTTATTTTTTATTAGCTACTCATATTAGGCTTTTCAATGCTTTTTATACTTTTATACATGTTTAACTAAGGATTTTTACCAAAAAATTGTTGTTTAATTCATTACCTATCTAATTATGGGAGATTTTGTGTTTGAACTGAGGGACCCACTTAAAGCGATATATCTTTTGAATGAAGTCTTAACAAACTCTGATAATCGTTTAACAAACTCTTTAACAACTTTAACTAAGCACTTTTGTTGATTAATCTGCAAAAAACCGCAAAAAAAAAAATGGGCCCTCAGTCCACACATACATAGAAAAGGGCTTCATCACTTTGTGAACATGTTTTTAACTTTTGCACCTGCTAATTTTTGTATGTATTGCATTGGTAAAATATGGCTGAACTGCATTGATTTATAAAAAAATCCAAGATGCACATTTTCAAACAAAACTAACAGCCAAAAGTGTCACCAAATTAAACATACGCAATAAATACGTATAGTAATATCGTAAACATATTTTTTTTTCAAATTCAATCTTACACGCATGACATAAAGTTGTATTTAAAAAGTAATGCACATAAAGCAATAAAATTTAATGATTGACGTTTGCCGGTAGAACAACGCGATACTAATTTGAAAAAAGTGCACAATGCGCCTATTTGTTGCGGACGGTTTTGGGAAGTGGAGTGTGTATCTTTGGTTTTTTGTAAATCAATGCTGAACTGTAATAATTGTGACATACTTTTGTGATATATTTACTTTATATATAAAATAAGAGGTCTATGACCAACAGTGGACATCTTTAAAGTGATACAATAATGTTAAAGAGTCTACAGTTCCAAACATCATTTATTTTCTTTCTTTCTTTGACATACGCGCTAGATGAAAGCTTACTGAAGCTATGTTTTATTTTATATTTCATCTCGTTAAGGTTTCAGTAACATAGCTAATGTTAGTGGATTAAAGGAATTTTAAATATCATCATCATAACAGCCTATTAATGTCAAACTGCAGGGACGGGCCTCCTCCCATGACGGAGGGATACTTGGCGTACTAATACCACGCTGGCCAAACGGATTGGTATAGGGTTTAATTTCAAGTTTTCCTTCTTTTTATTACGTAAAGATAATATTCACGGATAGTCCCTTAATCGGTTTTTACGACACCCATGGGATGAGATGGGGTGGTGACACACTCTATTCTTACTCCTTCACTACGCGGAGAATAATTTAAATATA
The DNA here is from genome assembly GCA_905475405.1 of Schrankia costaestrigalis. Taxonomy (NCBI): domain Eukaryota; kingdom Metazoa; phylum Arthropoda; class Insecta; order Lepidoptera; family Erebidae; genus Schrankia; species Schrankia costaestrigalis. The sequence continues at coordinate 18,831,098 of FR997839.1, forward strand.
CAGTAATTTTAAATATACATACGAGTTATATTGATCAGTACTAGTTACCATAACCTACTCAATCGCATGTCCAAATACTTATCTCAAAACATCTCAAAGACTTTTAATTTGATGGTAAAACCTAGTTAATACTGTTTTGCTGAAATAGCCTCATATGTGGTAGCTTAGAAGTCCATAATAAACCGGCCCATTCCAGTTTTATCCAGTCATTACTGGGCGCCATAAACGTTGGGCGAGCGGACCACGTGACCTGACTCCAAGGCCTGTTTTATGGCCACACACTTATCATTCAACTTTATTTGTACACTTAAATATTCTACGTGCTTTTAGTGCGTGAGTAATTATTTTATTTTTAGGCTATTATTGGTGTGATGTGGGCGTTTTTATGAAATGTATGAAAAAATAATTTTATCTTTTTTGCTGATAAAATGTAATTTATGTAAGAATTTTACTTTCATTAACGCATAATGCAACGATAAATAAGGGTGAATTTTCCTTTAATATTATCCTAGCAATCCGTGAATAATGATATTTCTTATATTATATCCTTTCAGCATGAAGCCAATACTACACTTGGTTATTTTTTTATTCTATTTGTAGGTATTATGCATATTAGATCGTCCATACACTTTTTCTTCTTTTTTCTTGATTTTTGATTGGTCAAACGCCATTATGCACGAGTAACTTTTTCTATTCACATCACATTAACTAGCCATTATATATGTTATAGTACTGGCAAAAATACAATATTAAGGCAAAAGTCAGAAACAGTTGGTTAGGTTAGGTTAGTATAGTGACCAAAGGACGAAACGCAAAAACATGCAAAACTAGAACATAGTAGGTATTACTATATTCTAGCACTCACCGGCCGCTGCCGCGGCACGCTCGCTTCGCTCGCTCGGCTCGTGCGTCCTTTGGTCGCTGTACTAACCTAACCTAACCAACTGTTTCTGACTTTTGCCTTAATATTGTATTTTTGCCATATATAATGGCTAGTTAATGTGATTAATTCTGCGACATTTATCACTTTAGCAAAATTGAGTAGCCCTTATACATAATGGCTAGTTATTATGTACAATATTCATATTTATTACTTTGGCTGTAACATATACAACAAAACAACTTTAACATATTAAGTTTGTTTTCTAAGGCTATGTTATTACCTCGTGGTAGTCTATTACGTACGGACAGTGAACGAAGGCTGACATCAATCACGTGACGTCATGGCGGTCACAATGCCCTTTATGAGCCTACATCAAAATACAAGAGGGTAAAATGTATCGAAAAATATTGTCGTGATCTACTCGAGACTAGGTTAGATAAAAGTTTTAGACATTATGTTGTGGGACAAGGGAAAAGTAGTGTGTTACAGAAAATTTGGTTGCAAATGATTTTGTAACCAGAACATTGTTACCGATTGTGTTATGACACTAATTTATAGGACCATATCTGAAATATAACATAGCTAGTAAAAAAATGATCTCTGGGTCGGACTGGATGCGGAAGGTGCAGGACTGAGTTCTGTGGCGCGTATTGGGAAAGGGCTATGTCTAGTAGTGGACTGCAATAGGCTACTTGACTGATTGATAGTAAAAAAAAGAAGTAGTAAAAAAAGGAGTAAAATTACTGAAAAAGTAAACAAAGGTATACATTAAGACTTTTACTGCCGTTTAGGATCTACAGGAACGACGTTCAATTTTAAAGAAATAATAATGAAAAGTGCAAAAATGTAGAAATAAAATGTAAAAGCAAATGTCAATGTAAGCAGTAACGAGGCAGTCAACTTATCGATGCATTTTCAGAATCGTCAAAATAAAATAGCATTTGCTTTGGCTTTACGCTTCGTCTTGTATGAACGTTTGAGAAAATATTTTGTAGGTTTTACGTTGGAATGTGAAATTGGTTCAGCGGTTTATCGTAACTACTACATGCTTACGAGAAAACATCAAATCTAAAAGAATATCTAAATCTTGGTTCATCATAACAGCCCATTAATGTCCCAATGCAGGGACGGGCCTCCTCCAGAGACGGAGGAATACTTGGCCTACTAATACCACGCTGGTACAGGGTTTGATTTCAAGGTTTCCTTCTTTTTATTTTATTAAGATGATAGTCCCTTAGTCGGTTTCTACGACACCCATGGGATGAGATGGGGAGGTGACATATTGTATTCTTACTCCGTCACCACACGGAGAATTTCTGGACATTGACTCCTCCAAATATTTCCACATCACACGGTCCTGAGCTTCTCTCATCCATCGGTATCCCGCCGCCCTAACCAGGTCGTCTGTCCACCTTGTGAGGGGTCTGCCCCCCCCCCCCCTGCGTCTTCCGGTACGCGGTCACGTTATTTTACAATAGCTCCAATTTACATTTTTGCGTATTCATATGAATATAGTCGTATCTAACTATATAAGAGACAATACTAACATTATTTTTCACCCTTGTAGGAAAATTATCAAAATCCCTTAATCTAATACCTAACAAAACTAGGCCAGCTAATTAATACAAGTGCACGCAGTTGCCTAGTGCAAGTACACAAGACAACTTTCTTAGTTGCTAAAACAAAACCTGTACCCAAATAAAAATCAAATAAATTAAATGCATATAAATATTCCTTACACATTTACACAACGCCATCTAGTCCCAAACTATGCAAAGCTTGTACTATGAGTACTAGATAACGGATAAACATACATAAATACTTTTTTTTTGTAAATACATATTATTAATTATACATAGGAAACACCTAGACCTATGCAAGAAATCATGTACATGACCACAAAGATTTGAATTGAGCGGGAATCGAACCCGAGACCTCTGCGTAGTAGTCATGTTATATAACCACTACCTACGCCACAGAGGTCGTCAAAATACTACAACCGCGAACCACAGAGAAGCTATTGACAACAATAATACCACAACCCACAAGGAAAATAACCATAAGCAAGTAAAAATAAGTTAGCGAAGAATATGTGTATTATTTTATTCATCGATGTCAGGGTATGCCGCTAGTATAGCCTGGGAGAGCAATTCCCAATAAATCACACTTGCTGCTTCATACCAAGCAATATTTTTGGCGCAAAAGCTGAGCTATATATTTCTGAAATGCGAACTCTCCAATGAAATTGTACGTTATTTCTATTCTAATGTGGATAAAAGATGTATATATATTTTAACATACTTATGTTATGTCTTCTTGGAAGTAAATGTTTGTCTTGTATAGTTCTGTTGAAGCTGGGTTTTGTCTCAATTCGGTTCTTTCTTGTTATGTAATATTTATTTTTATAAACTATCTCGGTGTAAAATAGCCGAAGTGGCGTGTTTCAATTTTACATTAGACAATTTACTTGCACGATTCACAAATTATAGTGTTGCCCACTTTGTATACAGTTTTACAGTTAGTTATAGAGTTTTTTTAGTTTTTGCGTACTCCCTTTTTGAAAGTAGTCTACGCATCTGTGATTCCTCTGGTGTTGCGGGTGTCCATGGGCGGCGGTGATCACTTACCATCAGGTGACCTGCTGGCTCATTTGCCTCCAATCATGTATAAAAAGTTTTGTCTGTAAAAGTCCCTGAAATACATAACGCGATTAGCGATCAAACAGGATAATATTTCTTCTTTGACTGTTGGTAGGTCAATAAATAGCCGCCTGGGTTTCTACTATCAAACACTCGAGCAGAATTTCCAAATTTCTGGGCCATATTCTCACTTACCAACAGGTTTGATTTTGTCATACTACCATGCCTGAAACAACAAAAAATAAAATATTAAAGACTAAGACTATAGTATAATGAAGTATAAAGAAATAAGATGCATTAAATATAAACCAGGACAACTACAAACGAGTCATATAAATAATAACGTCTCGCTATACTAAGAAATCTAAAAACTAAATGTAAATGGCAGTAGCTATTTGTTTTTAACGTAAAAGAGCATAATATAAGTGAAGTTGGTTCTCTTACAATACGTATGTGAGCAACGTACTTACTTTACTCTTGAGTTCTCAAGAATCTTCAAACATTTCGCTGAAATAAATTATTAAAAGATTGTGTAAGGTTTAAAGTTGTGCGATGGTAAACATCAACTGGTGAATTTTCAGTCTTCACAAATTCTTGTTGTAAACAGGAGCTGGAAATTGCTTTTCTGTACTGTATTTAATGTTTTTATGACAATTATTATTTTTGTCCGTATGGTGACGGAGTAAGAACACAATATGTCCCCACCCCATCGCATCCCATGGGTGTCGTAAAAACCGACTAAGGGACTATCCGTGAATATTATCTTTACGAAGTAAAAAGAAGGAAAACTTGAAATTTAACCCTATACCAATTCGTCTAAGCAGCGTGGTATTAGTAGGCCAAGTATCCCTCCGTCATGGGAGAAGGCCCCCCCTGCAGTGGGACATTAATGGACTGTTATGATGATGATTATGTTTTGGAGTGAAGGCTGCTCAAAAACGCTTATGTCCTGGAAGGGGTTCGAAACCTCTCTTGTTCTTTACATTTTATTTATTGCGATTAATTAAGAAAGCAAGCAGTAACACACGCAGAACGGACCATGATCTAAAAATACCTACTGAATAAATATAATTATAGTCAATACTAAATAAAATAAAAGCAGTTATATTAATGAAAGTGCTAATTTATTATCAATGTAAAGGCAAATAAAACAGGTCATGGTTTCTTATTTCCGTACAAAATTTAAAAAAAAAGTACTTCATACAAAGTACAACAAATATTTACTAAATATATATGTACAAGTTCCAAACTCTCGGTTTACAATTGAAATTCGTCTAGAACTTTAAGTACCCAGAACTTCTCAGGGATTTACATTTTCAATGCGAAATTATGTCCCCTGATGTACCAGAATAAACGGGTACAGTATTTATGCCAAAACAACCAACAACCAGGTACTTGTAGCATAATTAGCAACTGCTTTACTGATTGACATTATAAGCGGTTCTACAAGTTGTTGCATTTGCGGTATAATTATGGTTGCGATGGAAAACTAAGGAAACAAGAGCTACGGTTGTGGTGAATACTGGGGAGATTAGGGATTGGGCTTTGAGAGGAATCTAGCATAGCTGGAGAATTAATCCTATTAACGTTAAACATGCATATGCCCATCAGTGGCCGTCAATTTATAGTTATGTAAACTTGACAAAATTTGTGGCGTAGTAGCTGCCTGCTATATATACGTTCGATTCCCGCTTAAAGCAATTTTGCGAGCTTATATACACCAATAATTAAAACATGATTGTTTCCATTGGTTTTTATATTATCTATACTATGTACAACAAATTATATAACTATGTATAATCGTTGTCTCGTACCTAAGAACAAGCTCTGTTTTATTTGGGACTAGAGGACGTTGAGCATTGTGTTTGAAAAACGCAACTCTATTATAATACCAAGCGTGAATATCATAATTCATACATAATCATCTCACACATAAAACATCTGAACACAATAAAACTTTCTTCGTTTTATGTAATGTTTACAAAATTTCACTTTATTTAGAAAATAACAAATATCATAACATTTCTACGAAATATAAAAGTTGAAATTAATTCAGTAATGGGTTTTCGTCGGCTTTTTGTACCAACAATCATAATAATATTTTGGAGTTCTACTATCTACTTAATACATTAAAATGTTGATTGTTGTTTTAATAGTTTTAAATTGAGAGTGATGCTGGCTGGACTCTTTAAAGAATCCTATGATTTTCATTGTTGTCATGCTGTAGAGCTAACGTCCTTATGGTAAGGCGACATTAATAATGCCTTAACCAGGTTATGGGGATGGTCCAGTTTGTGCGAATCGCAATAAGGACATTGTTTATGCGGTATACAAATTATTTATCTGATCGTGGATGTTTTAGTGTCCATTGAATTACTTAACGTTAGTTAAAGATCCATACACACGGCATATACAAATACCAGGTTAGATTGGTATTGTGTCTTTACACTGGTCATTTCTTACATACCAAACATGTGTCACTGCTAATTTAAAAGGAGCTCCTCGACATACAATAAAACTGGTTCTATTAATATTATACCTAAAATATTTTGCAGTGCTTTTTCGTAGTGTTAATTTGCAGGTACATACTAAACAAATGAGTAGGTATTTATCCTTTCTTTACAAAATAAAACTATCCATAACTTCAAAAAAATTTACGACAGATAATTATTAGCTCTATCAACCCATACTACATGGTCTAATTACGCAATCCCGACCGCCCACGCGGGGTGAGAAACAAATGACTTTGTTTACTTGCCGCGGCACCCAACCCGGGACCTTCCGAATTAATAGCCTATTACTTAGAGAGGGTAAAAAGAAACAAGAAATGTATTTTATTTTAGATTATTTTTGTGGTTTTAGTTAACGTTTTTTTACAATAAATAACTGTGATTGGAATATCTTTTTGGATTGTGTTTTGTTTTAAGTAATGAATGAACATAACACATAATGTTTCTACTTATGTGGCGTCGTGGTACATAGGCGCTACTCAGAGGCCCTGGGTTTAATTACAGCTCAATGCAAATTGTGTGTGCATGAAATTGAAAGTTTGCGTTGGCAGCGCTGATTTATATGTATGATTTATTTGCTATTACAAATAAGACGTTTAGCTAAGTATGGGCCTAGATAGTTAGATATGGGCCTAGGTGACCTTATTTATTCAATTGATATCTGCTTTTGTAAGTTGTCTGCTGTGGTAGTCCTGCGAACGAGGAGCGTGGTACACAAGAATCTTTATTTATTTATTCAACTTACTTATCACTATCCTTACAGGGTACAGCCTAATACAATAGTGTTGCCTACATACTATAATACAATATAACTACCATTGTCAAAAAGAAATATCCTGTACAAAACAGTGTGATTAATATTTATGTCCCAAATACTTCCATAAAAAAGAACCTTAAATAAATTACAGGAACCTTCAGAAAGTAATCTTTAAAAAAAAAGCGGGAGTTACTCAACCAACCGATTGATATACACCCACAGCCTACCTGAGGAGAAATCTTTTTCTTGTCTTTTATTTTTAATTTAAAGATGGCCGGGGATGTAATCTCGACAGCCCACGGAAATTGATTTTATGCTTACGTACGCAATATTTGCTCTTAGGGCGAAAATGCATTATGCGCATGGAGTGTTGTACCAATTTTTGTGTGTTAACATCTCATTTATGTTCTACTCCTATCTTCAGTAACGGTGAAAAGTGGATGTAGTGAGTGGATGGTTAGATAACTCGGTAAAGTAAAATTTCTGTTAAGTTTTTCTTTATTGTATTTGTAGGGTTTCTGTAAACTTTTTTTTCATTGGTTCTCACCACACTCTAGTAATTGGATCTGTCTTTCTTTCTTTTACTTTTTACTTACTAATACCACACCAACTACACAAGCTGGTGAAAGGTTTAGTGTCCCTTTTCTTGCATATACTGTGTATTTTAAGTCACATGAAGGTTCTGTGCCATTTTTATCCAAATCCTACTGCTCTTACCAAACCTTGTTCCTTAAGAAGGCCTACACAAAATCTACTAGCAACAATATTGTAAACTGAGTGTATGATCCGTGTTGCGACGAACGTTGGAGTATTCTAAATATTATTTCTTTACAAAATATAAGCCTTATCCTACTAAGCCCTTAAAAATATATAAACTGTCGCACTAGTGGTTGATTTAAGCGGAGGGTGGTTCATGTAGATTATAAATGACAAATGTTTATTCACAAAATATTATCGTATTTTGCTACAGATGAAGAAAATCATTATTTTCTTATGTTACATTGATGGGCAACATTCCTTAGTAAACATACTACACAATCATTAAACGTTATCACCCGGTATCATTTTATCATCATCATAACAGCCCGTTAATGTCCCACTGCAGGGACGGGCCTCTTCCTGGAGGACGGAGGGTTACTACTAAAACCACGCTGGCCAGACAGATTGGCATATGGTTTAATTTCAAGCTTTTCCTTCTTTTTATTGCGTAAAGATAATATTGGCGTATAGTCCCTTAGTCGGTTTTTACGACACCAATGGGATGAGATGGGGTGGTGACATTTGAATTCTTCCACCGTCACCATGTCATTTTATGGGTGGACATGTCATTTTATAGGTGTCGTAAAATATGACTAAGTATAATTAACCAGAGCTTTGACATAATGTTTATTATAACACACCGATACATACATTTTCGAGATTTTATAATTTTTTAATAAAAAACCGAACTACTTACTCAACTTTAATTTATATGAAATTTTTAAGGGACCAACTTGAACTTATAATTTGTATACTTACGTTCAAGTTGTTTCTTTGAAACAAAAAAGTTTTATATAAATTGACTGAGTTTCGCACTAAGAAACATTAAAAACTATATTTTCTAATAAAAACTGACTCCAAAATACATACGCAAATAGGGTTCGTTACAACGATCTAGTTAACAGGAGTCGTAACATTATGTAAAATAACCTTTTCATCATAAAAAATAAATCAACAACATATCACCTAAATTACATTCACTGCTATACCTACATGCCTCCTCCAAATGTTAGCTCTCCGGCTTGAGCCTCTATCGCGAAAAAAATATTAAAAAGTAAAGGGTGCTAAATCTATTTTCCATAGTATTCAAAATATTTACTAAAGTACATCTTAGTACTGTTTAATATTCGCCGAACGATCCGCGATTCAGTCTTGTTTAAGACTTTCATATTTTAGCATAAATAACTCAGTTCATTATCATCTTTCTGATTGACTATACAAAATTACATCTCGACACTTTACTTAATTAATTCATATTGTAAGGAAAGAAAATTAGGAGTCGCTTCTAGCTTTGTTTCGTTAATTATTATTGATGTTTTAATCAGCATAATGTAAAGAGGTGGATGCCGACTTTGCGCGTTATTAAAGCTAATTTAAGCTGTTTTGGTTTTTGAGATATTATTTAATCTTGAATGGCTGTTAAGACAGATATTTCTATAATGTTTGATAAGCTTCACATGGGGCTATAGTCATTTAAAGATCCGATCGTCCAGAAAAATAATCGTAAAACTTAGCCGTATGCTGATGTTAATTTATATTTCAGTTGCCATAACAAAGATCTTCAGATACTGTGTGATATTGTTAATTATGTTATTATTTATTCACATCATTCATACTGATTAATTTACACTGTGGATAATATCTCTGAAATAAAATAAAAAATCTAAATATGACTCGGTATTACTGCACTATCAAAGCACGGTATTTTGTCATAACTAATAGGTACACATGAAACAACTATGCAACAACTTAAGTCAAGCTTTGTCATGTTTGTCTTCTCATGAAGCCTATTTACAATCATTTTCGAAATTATCCCCCGGTTTCTAAATGAGTGATCAAGTAAAAATCAACTAATCATGTGTCAAAACTATCATTTTCGGGAACTAAAATGACAGTTTTGACACTTGATTCGTTGATTTTTACTTGATCAGTCATTTAGAAACCAGGGGTATAAGTGGCACATGTTTTTATAAAAACAAAAAGCTTACCGACACATACGAGTATATACCTAATACACAACAATAACATCAAAGTATATTGCTCGCTGTACATAACTATGAACTTAACCGAATTTCTATCAACACTCAATGGAGTGTGAAATTAATTCAATAATCGATATTTATAGCATTCTCAATTTTTATGTTCAAGTAAATGTATTCAATGGAAATTAGATTACAAATGGATATTGAAAAATTTGGAGTAGGTAGATGTGAAAAATAATAACAGACGCTTAACCTTCAGTTTTAAATGCATAATATTGATCATACCTACACAGTATAATAACAATATTATACATTGCAATTCAAAATTTAAAGCATGCTTATTATGCGTACAAATGCAAAGGGTTTGATACTGAATCTCAACAATCATAATATCTACATTTAAAACATCAACACCGTAAGACCTACGATTCTAAATCTCAACACTTCAGAATCTCAACAGCTTAGTATGTCAATACTTTACAAGATCAAACTTTAAAATCTCAACATGGAAAAATTTTGGTTGCTGCTTATTGGAAGTAATACAGATCATCATATCAGCCAACAGACATCCACTGCTAGACGTAGGCCTCCTCCAAAAGATTTTAAAGATCTTGTAAACTATTGACCTACTAATAAGCTGTTGAGATTCTGAAGTGTTGAGATTTTGAACCGTAGGTCTTACGGTGTTGATGTTTTAAATATAGATATTATGATTATTGAGATTCAGTATCAAACCCAAATGCAAAGTATTTCGCTTGTCTGTAAACTAAGTACACATGTTTAAAGCAAATAAATATAATTATCTTATCTTATCTTGATTAAAATTTTGAAAAGTTGGTGTTACGAAAAATCTGTTTGCTAATGCTACAGTCCAACTTTTGATTTGAAATGACAAATGGTCTATCTAAGATTTTTACAAGGCATCCAAACTAATCTGACTGTATCTACACCTGTCCGATTTAGTAAAAGATCAAGTGTTGGCCTAAAACTTATCCCCGGTTTCCGAATCAACAAAATCAACTAGTCAAGTGTTAAATTTTAGTTCCTGCAAATGATAGTTGACAAGAGTTTTGACACTTGATTAGTTAATTTTTACTTGATCAGATATTCAGAAACAGGAGGTTAGTCTGCTTATGCTTAGCGGACGGCTTATGCTCTTTAATTCTCTATAAGTCAATTGTAACACTTTTTTGTTCTCCTAGTGGACACAGTAGCAAAACAAAGCAACTTTTTTCTTTTATTATTTTTCTGAACCGATGGGCATGTAATGAAGATCTGTATGAATTCAGACGAAGCAAAGAAGTTTTGTAAGGAAGAAGGTAGTCGCCTTAATCCCATCGGAGTAGACATACTTACTCCTACATTAAGATAATGTATAAGACTGAAATAATAAATGTGCTATTTTTATCACAAATTAAAAGGATCAAAGTCAATGTCAAGTATTACTTACCTATCTGCTGTAATTATAGAAAGTAATTCTAAAACTAGTAAACAAAACTTTTCACTCAAGTGAAAATAACGAATCCATTAAAAGTTACACACAAAAAGTTACATAAAGCAAATAAAATTGTTTCAACGGAAAATTTTCGTTTCGTTGTGCGCTCACAAGTTCGGTGAACAATATTTTTGCCGTTATCGACAAATCGAAGGGGTTTTGTTAAACTGTTGTTTACCAGATGATCTAATGATAATTTTATTTTCTTTGCACTTTATTCTTTTAACAATGTGTTATTGAATTATTTTCATAATTTTGTTATGTTTTCTACAAATAAATCTTTGTATTAACTTGTTTATTTCTTAAACATATAGGGCAAAGTTTAATTGTATCAACGTTATTTTCCTCTCATAATTTATCTATACTAAGTAATATAATAAAAAGGTAAAGTTTGTGTGTTTGTATGTTTATGTGATTGTGTGTTTGTGACGTTATAGGGGGAAATCTCTGAATCTACTAAACCGACTTTAAAAAATCTTTCTGTGTTGAATAGTCCATTTATCGGGGAATGTCATAGGCTATATAGTATCACGCTATGACTAGTAGGAGTGGAGCAGTAATTAGATATGTTTAAAAAACGGACGCGTGTTTTTCGCCACCCAACGATGGTGGTCTGCTAGTATTTTATAATTTAGCCTACGAGATTTTGAGATGGTAAGCAATTAGCAGTGTCCTTTGTACCATACCATACAGTTTCTGTTAAAGACTATACTTAAGTCCTGACTAGGAAAGTTTTTTTATGTCTTTGGTCAATGCTCTTTTAGTGTTTTTAAAAGGTATAAGATGGTTTAATGCCTTTGAAAGGTAATTCTAAAACATTTTATAAATAATTTATTATTTTTAATCTATCTACTATTGTAAGTTTCTCAATAATCAGTTTAAATGTCTCAGAGTAATGTATTTTCAACATATACGTCGTCAAAATGAAAACGTTAAACAAATAGAGTTCAGACACCTGCTTAACTAAAACCGATTTCACCCTGAGCCGATTGAATTTTAGTTTACTTAACGTTTGAATAATTCTATCCCTACGTTAACGTTTCTCCCCATTCCACCCCCACTATTCATCCTTGAAACTTAGCGTCCACTAATTTGATTTTAATCCCGGAAATATTGTCAATTGAAATCTAAACTTTGTGGCCGTTATAAATTATTCAAAGTTTTTTTGTATTGACGAATTGAAACTCAGCATACCTGGCTAAAAAGAAAATTGAATTAGAATACTCGTAGGGATTGAACTATTTTTATCGTTCTGTAATTTTATCGAATGATTTACAAGTGTTTTGGGTGTTTTAAAAAAATTCAAAAAATAAACATTCGGTTAGGCACTATATAACACGGAATAGTTACAGTTTATGACGGGTACGATTCCTTCGCAATGCTAATCATTGTGTGGATAGATATGAGAGCTAAAATGGACTGGGGTTTCTATGACATGTTTAGAAGCAAAAAAAGCATTATAAGATTGGTATCTATGTTTTGTCTTAGTACCTATAGTAAAAGCTGATCAGTAGACGTCTATAGGCTAATATGGATGGATAGATAATGTTACAATTTTAAATTCGTCGCAGGTTTATCCTATGTATGTTAAAATAAAGTACACTGTAAAGTTTATGCACATAATTTGCATTTATCGGGAATCGAAGACTTGCTCGATGCAAATCTTTGTGTGCATGACTCGATCGATGTGGGAGACCCGAGACCCACTAGACGATTGCTCAAACAATTACGTTACCGAAGTCGCCAACCAAAATGTAATTGTTAAAATCAGTACCTATGGTTGTTTTTTTCTTTGTGTGGTGACGGAGTAAGAATACAATATGTCACCACCCTATCTCATCCCATGGGTGTCGTAAAAACCGACTAAGGGACTATCCATGAATATTATCTTTACGAAATAAAAAGACGGAAAACTTGAAATTAAACCCTATAACAATCCGTCTAGCCAGCGTGGTACAGTAGGCCAAGCATCCCTCCGTCATGGGAGGAGGCCCGTCTCTACAGTGGGGCATTAATGGGCTGTTATGATGGTTGTTTTTGTCCCTGAATCATTAGAAGAATCGTCGTTGCCTTCAGAAGGAAATCTAGAAGTATTTAGAAAATAAAATATTTTATTTCTAATTATTTCTCATTTAGAATATTATATGTATAAGAAGTCATTTCAATAAAAACCAGGCTTATTCAAAGCTACCTTATTAAAAATCTAAATAAAACTGGAAGTTATTCGGTGAAAAATTCAATTAATATTTTTTTATCCTTCGCTACCCATTCGTGTCCTACGGGTATATAGAGTGTCATGAATATTCAATATATTTTTCCTCTCTTTCAAAGGGATTTTATACTATATTACTTTTTGTATATTCCAAGTTAATGACATTTTATAATTTTGTACTCTTTTGAAGTTTTCTCTACTGGAAACTTGGACTTACGAGTCCAAAGCTACCGGATCGTTACAAGTTTAAAATAGGCTTAATGCTAATGGACGTAACTTTCAACCATGAAATGGATTAATGAACTCTAAAATTGTGGACTCGCTATGAAAAGGATGCGGCATTCATCATAAATTATTTGTATCACTCTCTCGAGTATAAAAGTTTGCATTTTTATAACGCAAAGGCTGACGGGGCTAGGCCATAACTTTATTTAAATAAAATTTAATTACGTAAAATGCTTCTCTTGTTGTTAGAAGTGTTATAAATCTTTTTATTTTTTTCTTTTTATTCTACAACGTCAGTAAACTTAACATAAGACTTAGGGCGCCTTCAAATTTGCCGCTAAGTGTCGCGCGGAGGCAGCGCGACTGCAGCGCTGCGGTCGCGCTGTTTTGTAAATTCATAAAGATAAAAAACGCGCGACTGCAGCGCGACTGCAGCGCTACGCCCGCGCTGCGTCTCCGCATTCGTTCATCGATCGACTAGTGTTGTTTAGAATACTTTTTCTTTTTAATAGTAACACTACGAGCAGTGTATTTTCGTCTGAGTCCATCATAAAACTAAAACACAACACTACCATTCTCAAACCTAGCGACTGCAGCGCGACCGCAGCGCTGCAGTCGCGCTGCCTCCGCGCGACACTTAGCGGCAAATTTGAAGGCGCCCTTAATTTGACGGAAAGTGCTAAAGTCATTGATTTATAAAAAACCCTAGATGCACATTTTCAAACAAAACTAACAGCCAAAAGTGTCACCAAATTAAACATACGCAATAAATACGTATAGTAATATCGTAAACATATTTCTTTTTTCAAATTCAATCTTACACGCATGACATAAAGTTGTATTTAAAAAGTAATGCACATAAAGCAATAAAATTTAATGATTGACGTATGCCGGTAGAACAACGCGATACTAATTTGAAAAGAGTGCACAATGCGCCCATTTGTTGCGGACGGTTTTGGGAAGTGGAGTGTGTATCTTGGGTTTTTTATAAATCAATGGCTAAAGTAGTCCGAGTCCTAATTTGGTCAGTTACAAAATTTATTCTGTCACTCCGACTATGTGTCACTTTCACTGTCCGTGCATTACATGTAATGCACTGATGAGTTAGCTCCGTACGTCCGAAATTAACCGCACTTACACTATTCTTGGTGGTTAATAGTGTATTGGGGTTACTCCGATCTGATACCCTAAAAAATTCACCCTAGGGTGAAAGCTGGGGAACGTATGTCTGAGAATTTACCCTTTTAATTTATTTTACCTAGCATAAGATCGGAATAACCGATGTATTGTATGTCATGCACGGACGTACGGAGCTAACTCATCAGTGCATTACATGTAATGCACGGACAGTGAAAGTGTTAAGTTAGTTGTATTGGAACATCAAAAAAATTTATAAATAATACACACAAAGATTGTCCTACAATTTACAGTTACTTTTATCTCTATTTTTATTCCGATGAAAAGTGAAATTGTTATTAAACTCAGTAAGTATTTTAACAATTCATTAATTTTCATCAATCATTTGAAAAATCTAAACAAAAAATACCTTCGTAAATAAAATAAAGTAAATTAACTTTTTTCATGAAAAATCTCTGTTGTTTATTACGAAGGGCTATTAATAAAGAAACATTTCTTGAAAACTCAAGTCTTATACAAAAATTTTAATTATTTAATTAAGGCTGACGGTCTAAAGATTCCTTTGCTGAAGGAGAAAAATAAAAAGGCAACGTTGTACATACAAACCTTTTGACTTTAACTTTTATACTTAAATGCTTTAAGGAAATGATTGACAAGTAAAATATAAATTATAAAGTTATGAAACTCATTCAATTTCAGAGAGAGTCACACCACTTAGATCACTAAGATTTCGCAAGTGTAACTTTACGAGAAGTGTGCTTGGGATGCGGTGGAATGTCGTTGGCAGATACGGTTCTGTCTATCAAAGCAGACGGAAAGGATGAGGGCTCCTTGATCTTACCGGTTTCGCACCTTTTAGCCTGTGTTTGCGCCTAGAGGCGGTGAACTTCAGTCAGGTTGCCGAAAAAAAGACTTTGCATTCTAGAGAGACCTGTTCCACCACTCTTTCGGCACTTACTAATCTTTCTTATATAGGTAGGGCATGGTCATGTACATTACCACAAAACAAAATAAGAAACTATTTGTCTATGTTATATATTATTCTATGTCATATAAACGGAATATTAACGCGCATTTTATTTACCTTTATTTTACTTGACGTTTCGGCACAGGCTGCTCTGGTTGATGTTGAAATGCGCTTAATATCTCGTTTATATAATATTTATAATAATGTAACGCGATAGTTTAAAAGTTATAATATCTACGTCATTTTTAGCAACCATACTCATTATGGTATGATATCAGTTTTCCAACAAACACACTCATTATCGTCTCAATAAACCAACATCAAAACCTGGCACAAAATTTACAACGACAACACAAAACTGAGTGAGTGAATCGTACAACGTTATGGCCTCAACAGGCCAGCTGGGCCCAGGCCAGATATTCAATAACAAATTGTTAACCGTAGCTTCCTCTACACGAGAATACATGGCAATGTTACACGTTTTATTGAAGGGGTCAACTGCGTTTGGCTTCTGATAATTTTATGTCACTGTTTGATTAAACATTTCTAGAAGAGAAGTGCTTCTTTTAGTGACAGATATTAACTTGGCCAGCAGATTAAAATACTAAACTAGCCGGACGGTTTGTTGTAGGATATTATGTTGAATTAGTTGTGTGAATTTTCCGTCTCTAGGAACAATACTATTTTAATTCAATGTCCTTTAGTCACTACAGTTGAGCTACGATAATATGCAGCTGTTTCCATAACTTAAACTCACTTCACCTTTTTAACTTATTTCATTTATTCGTAGTTATTTAGTCATAGTTTAACACAAACGACACCCTATCTCATCCCATCTATGCTATTAAATTGCGTCTGAAAGACTTTGTTATCATGGTCCAAGGAAAACATGCGTGTGCCGTGCACATGGTCCAAACAATACACATTTTCATTTACAATCAAAGTATTTCACTAAATCCCTAAATATTTTCCTTGTATCTTTAATAAGAAATACAAGCTTCATATTACCGTAATAAAAATATTTTTCGCAAACCTTGATCCAATAAACAGGCAACCAATCAACATTTGCGAAAAAGAAAACATTTATTTGTCCTCTAAAAGGGAAACAAGCTCCAACGCTAAACTTTGCCGTGTAGCTCGGATTCACGCAATAGACAAATATTAGCCAGGACTACAAACATTGGCCGACAAACATTGGTACTACGTGTTTGTGATCAACACTCACTACTCACCATTTAGTGTTGGCCATTGGTTATTCACTCGCAACTAGAGATTTGGTTACATTGGTCAGCATGTGGACAATTTAGTTCAAACCACGAAGTACCCTATGTGCATAGTTAAATTAATTTTACCATCCAAATACAATTCCGATAGGTCGGTAATACGATAACAGAGATCCGTCGATAAATTACTATGTCCCAATTAAAGGGGTCCAGTTGGGGTAATGTTTGTAGACCGGCGTTTAGAAAGCTTGAAATTTTACTGCTTATTTAAATACAACTGGTTTACAATCACACTCTTATTTACAAATCACAGTATTGATTATCCCAATGAACTACCTCGTTTATGACTGTGCTAATTTGTCATCTTTATTTTTGGGCTTATGGACAAACTCATAAAAATTACCTATTGCAAGGCTCAAAGTTATCTAGCAGATGCCGATTTTATTTTATAACCTCTTCTAATACTTTATTAAAACTTCTTCTACATGGGTTGCTATTGGGTTTTGATTCAAGTTTCTGTTCTTTGCTAAATAATTGATTGTTGAGTAGCGGTCCTTTTGTCGCCTTGTTTGCTGCCCTTAGGATAAGTCTATGGTGTTAATAATTTGTAATTTTAGCCCGCACTAAACCAAATAGCAAACAAAAGTAATAGTAGTAAAAGAGTAAATATTTTTATAGGCATCTACAAACCCGTTTAAAATCGCAGCGATTCACACGCCAATCTACATCTATTCCCTATGGAGGAAATTTTCATACATCCCCGCTACAGTACCGTCAGAAAATAAATTAAGGTTCTTACGTTGGTGACGTCACGTGCCCACTTGGCCGATACACGCTGTGCTACGAGTATGTGATTTATCGTTTCATTTACATTTTTTGTTCAACTCTCATATTAAAACAATCGTTGTTCTATACTTCGTGTTGTTTTATTTGTTACCCGACTGTTTTAAAAGGAGAGTAATGTTTTACGCGTGTATTTTTGTTTGTTGTGATATTATGTAGCGTTTAGGCTAGATCAAATTTTGATTTATATTCAAAGTGTTATTGTCTATTTGACGCCAGTAAAGACTGTAGCCTAAAATGCTTCACTGATTTTAGTTATTTTTTTAACTAATAGATATGTAAATACTCGAAAAATATATTTTTGCATGGAAGTAAAAAAAAGCTACAGATTATTCTACAAGTAAAATAAATTTACCATTTTAATTACTTCAGGTAATTCCATAGTATGTACAAAATATTAAAATACAAACGAAACAAATGCAGGTTCACTTGAGTAGAAGTCTGTATAACAAACATGTACTCGCAACCAAAATTCAGAGTTCTGAACTAGGCACGCCCCGAGCTAATGTTCTACCTAGCCTAAACTAACTACCTCAGAATAATTGAATAATTTTAGTTCAGAAATAACTACTACTTGTACCTCTAATATAAATTATAGAGCTGCGGTATTTTCTTTAGAGAATTTCATTTATGTAAATATGTGCAAAATAAGCCATATATAAGTATACTAAAATCATTTTTAATAGATAGTCAGGATGACGCATATTTGTGATAGGTATAAGTACGTGTATAAACTTAAAAATCATTCATATAAATGAAAGAAAATAATCATGTACTTACTACAGTAGTTATAATAATATTACTAGTTTATGTTAATGTCGTAAAAATAGATTATTTAATTAATGTATAAAGTGAACTCTCGCTCTCATACAAACCTTCCACGGTTTAAGCGAGCGATAATGTGAAGAAAACTGTTATCTTGAAATGTATTATTCATTAAAAAAAAAAAAAAAAAAAAAAAAATTTAAGTATTAATTTGAATTGTTAGTTTGGTGATAGAATTTGTGAGATCTATATCATAATCATTATAAATATAATTATTCCTTATACATTCACACAAAGCAACCTAGTCCCAAACTAAGCAGAGCTTGTACTATGGATACTAGACAACGCATAAACATATTTAAATACATACTTTTTTCATTTGCAAATACATACATATTATACACAGAAAACACCCAGATCAATGCAAACAATCATTTTCATGCACACAAAGAACTGAACCCGAGACCCCAGCGTAGCAGTCATGCTACACAACTACTACGCCATAGAGGTCGTCTCAATATATCAGCCAATTGACATCCACTGCTGGACATAGTCGACACCTTGTGCGGTGCTGTGCCTCCTTCATCCATTGTTTTCCCCGTCCTAGCCTGGTCATCGGTCCACCGCGTGACGGGTCTCCCCACCCTGCGCTTGCCGGTACGCGGTCAATCTTTATGAAAACAAATATTGGAAAACCTGCCTATCATCTCTCTGTTACAGAACCACCAGGACATCTATGTCTTTGCAAAGGGATTTTGACGAGATAATGGTACTATAATGGATATTCGTTTCTGTAAATTAACAAAATAAAAAAGTTAACTATTTAACTTAACACTATTTAAGGTCACAGATTTAGGTACTGTACTTTATGTTGAATTTCGTCAAAAATCGCTAAACATTGGCCTCTTCTCTTCTCGTCTTTTTTATATAATGGGAGGCAAACGAGCCAGCAGGTCACCTGATGGTAAGTGATAACCGCCGCCCATGGACACCCGCAACACCAGATGATCTTGTGCATTCCTCATAAGATCCTATCTGTCATATCATTTATTTTAGAAACAATTTTGTAAACGCATCTAAAACAAAGAAAATCGTATTAAAAAACACAAAGACAGAAAGTAGACATGAAATATCGCGACACAAACAATTCCAAGCTCACAGCTTAGGAAACAATAGTTTTGTTCAGAAGGAGCTTTACAAAAATCCTACAAGTAAAGGTTAGGAAAGCTACAAGTTGAGCTTGTCTAGTATTATAGTTGAAAGACACTTTTGTACACAACTTAAGTGTTTTGAACCACGAAAATGTTAATTTTAAGTAAGCACTTAGTTAAGTCATCATAACGACAATAATGTCTCACTGCAGGGAAGGGCCTCATACCGTGACGGAGGGATACTTGGCCTACTAATACCACGCTGGCCAGACGGATTGGTATAGGATTTAATTTCAAGTTTTCCTTGTTTTTATTATTCACGGATAGGCCCTTAGTCGGTTTTTACGACACCCATGGGATGAGATGGGGTGGTGACATTATGTATTCTTACTCCGTCACCACGCGGATAAGCACTAAGTTAAGTAATTATTAATTTTTACCATGTTATATTTAAAGTACACACATCAAAAAAGTCTAAGCAACATGCATGATATTACAAATTTACCATTTATATTAATTTATTTTACCATTTATTTTAATTATAACGTTGTATTTTATTTTTAAAATAATATTTTTAGGGTTCTATGATGTAAAAATAACAGCTGTTTTCTTTATAAGTTCTTTTAATAACAGAAATTAACAATATTAGAATATACAGGTACATAAGAAACTAAACTTTTTTTTTACAAATTGAAATTTCTTAAGAAAATGAATTTATTGTGAAAGAATAGGACAATTTAATACAAAGTATGGCCTCCTCTGCTATTCAGAACTTGTCGGCAACGATTATTCATTGAATTAATGAGACTGTTTATGTCATCTTGCGGTATTCGCTCCCAATGGAATTGTAGCAAATCCTTCAGCTGTTGGGTTGTTGTCACTCCGTCCAAGTCCTTCAAAACACGTCTCTGGAGCATGTCCCATGCGTGCTCGATGGGGTTGAGGTCTGGCGATTGTGCAGGCCAGGGCAATACCTGGATGTTCTCCGTTGCCAAGTATTCACTGGTTCGCCGAGCTGTATGTGAACGCGCATTGTCATGCATTAACGTAAAATCGGAGCCAAAGGTTTGTGCAAATGGATGGACATAAGGTCTGAGAATATCCTCAACGTAATTTTCAGCGTTCATGTTTCCATTTACAAAAACGAGCTCAGTTCGCCTGTTCTTCATAATACCCGCCCATACCATAACTGTTGAGCCGCTGTATGGATGAACTTCCTGAACGCACCTGAGTCTTTCAGTATTTCCGGGTCGACGGTACACTTTCGTCGCGATTCGGGTTTAGGCCTGATACAAGAAGGGTGCGCCCTTCTTGTATCAGGCCTAAACCCGAATCGCGACTCATCGGAAAACATAATTTTATCCCATTGTTCCTGGGTCCATGTTATGCGTTCTCTACACCATTCATTTCGACGAGCGCGATTCCCGTGACGTATCGGTGGGCACCTGATAGGGCGTCGAGCTCGTAGGCCGTACTCATGCAGTCGATTTCGCACAGTTTGGGGACTTACATCAACACCACTTGAATTTTGCAGCCTCAAACTTATCTCTCGAGCGGTTAACATCGGCTGGCGTCTTGCAGTCAGTTGTATGTACCGGTCTTGCCGAGTGGTTGTACTCCTTTTACGGCCTGGATGCTGTTCAGCGGGTTCCCCTGTATTATTGTAGCGCTGCCAAAGACGACAAATAACACTTCTATGAATACCAAAATGTCGAGATACCTGAGATTGATTACTTCCCGCTTGCAACATCCCTACAGCTCTTTGCATTTCATCTGCCGTCAAATGACGTCGCTCCATGACGTAAAGAATATCTAACAATTCAATTTTGTCGCCAACTGTATTTAAATGGTTGGTAAAATTATAAAATCAAGACTAAAACGTAGCAATTAACATGCACTCAAATTCAAACAAATTCGCAGTCATTTGAATTTTATGAAAAAAAACAAAACATAATCGAAATTTTTTTACCTATACACTTGAAGTTTACTTACCCATACACTTTGAGTGAGTAAATACTTAGAAATCTATACTTATAATAAAACTGTAGAGAGATCAATTCTGTACATTGAATATATGTTAAAAATTAAAATTGGAGGATGAATGGTGATCGATACTAATGCCAAAAATGCAATCAATAAATTTTTTGTCTGTCTGTCTGTCTGTCTGTCTGTCTGTCTGTCTGTCTGTCTGTCTGTATGTGCACGCATGGGTCAAAAACTACTGAAGGCATTTTAACCAAACTTGGTACAATTGTAGTCCATACTCCCGGGCAGGTTATAGGCTGTATAACATAACGCTAAGACACATAGGAGCTGAGCAGTGACGAAAAATTTGAAGCAAGTCGGTTGAAAAAAAGCGCGTTCGAGCTCTTATCATCGCATACGTTGATCATACGCCAAAAATATGTATTACAAAAATAATGGTCTTCAAACGATGAACAAAAAAGTCCTGAATAGTATATATCTATCTTTTATATATTAGTCACAATAACCTGTTTAATCGTTAGGGTTTTCTTCAAAGTGTATTAAATACATAAATATATTGTAATTTGCATAGACATATCTTTTTCAAACTCCCATATTTCAAAAGTACACTTTAATACCTTATTCATAAAAAAAAAATTATAGAAATCGGTTTATAAACACACAAGATTTAGATGAAAGAAAATTTCCAAATGTCGCCGCGCCAGTATGAGTACGGCAGTACGGTTGATTTTTGTTTAACGTCCGAAACGGCCAACCGGTGCATCTATATAATTTCATTCACATTGACTCTTAATGCGAACGGACGTGGTTCTTATTGACTCTTCTCGGAATAAGCGCGCTTTAGATATTAAAATACATAGATACGTAGTTTTTAGGTATTAAGTTTAAAGTAGGTATCTATCTATACTATAATAAAACAATCGGAATCGGATAAGTAATACTCGAGATATCGCTAGATCTCTTTATTAGAACAGTCCAATACAAATCAGGGGTCATGAAAAATGGATTTGGTTCAATGTTGAATGAATTTAAATTTCGTTTCTTTTGTTCACGAGATGGCGTTACCAGTAGTAATCTATACTTATAATAAAACTGTAGAGAGATCAATTCTGTACATTGAATATATGTTAAAAATTAATATTGGAGGATGAATGGTGATCGATACTAATGCCAAAAATGCAATCAATAAATTTTTTGTCTGTCTGTCTGTCTGTCTGTCTGTCTGTCTGTATGTGCACGCATGGGTCAAAAACTACTGAAGGCATTTTAACCAAACTTGGTACGATTGTAGTCCATACTCCCGGGCAGGTTATAGGCTGTATAACATAACGCTAAGACACATAGGAGCTGAGCAGTGACGAAAAATTTGAAGCAAGTCGGTTGAAAAAACGCGCGTTCGAGCTCTTATCATCGCATACGTTGATCATACGCCAAAAATATGTATTACAAAAATAATAGTCTTCAAAAGATGTACAAAAAAGTCCTGAATAGTATATATCTATCTTTTATATATTAGCCACAATAACCTGTTTAATCGTTAGGGTTTTCTTCAAAGTGTATTAAATACATAAATATATTGTAATTTGCATAGACATATCTTTTTCAAACTCCCATATTTCAAAAGTACACTTTAATACCTTATTCATAAAAAAAAAATAGAGAAATCGGTTTATAAACACACAAGATTTAGATGAAGGAAAATTTCCAAATGTCGCCGCGCCAGTATGAGTACGGCTGTACGGTTGATTTTTGTTTAACGTCCGAAACGGCCAACCGTTGCATCTATATAATTTCATTCACATTGACTCTTAATGCGAACGGACGTGGTTCTTATTGACTCTTCTCGGAATAAGCGCGCTTTAGATATTAAAATACATAGATACGTAGTTTTTAGGTATTAAGTTTAAAGTAGGTATCTATCTATACTATAATAAAACAATCGGAATCGGATAAGTAATACTCGAGATATCGCTAGATCTCTTTATTAGAACAGTCCAATACAAATCAGGGGTCATGAAAAATGGATTTCGTTCAATGTTGAATGAATTTAAATTTCGTTTCTTTTGTTCACGAGATGGCGTTACCAGTAGTAATCATAAAATAAATAATTTTTAAATAATCTATAACTATTTTATTATTAAGTGCTATTAATAAGTTATTCCTTTTAAATGTTAATAAAATTAACCATGAATCGTATGTGTAACATCAATTATAAGTCTTCACACTAGCCTTTAAAAATATCAATTTAACGGACACAAAGAACATCCAGACTAAGGACAATAGTTTGTGTATCACAATTGTCCTCCATGGGAATCGAACCCGCGACCTCATGCACGCCAGCCATGTAATGGCTAACGCAGACCTGGACGTCATGGCAAACGTCCGCGGCATTGAAAAATCCCTTTCAATGCCGCGGCATCATTTTAAAGCATAGCAATTTATGTCGTATTTCTGCAACAGTACGGTTGAATTTCCATTAATAAAAATTAAAATACTTTGCCATGCCGTCTAGGTCTGCGTTAGCCATAATGCCAGCGAGGCAGGTAATTCTGCCGCACCGTAACGTGGCGTGCAAATGTATTCATTCATAATTAATTAGCGATTATCCGTGTGGTGACGGAGCAAGAATACAATATGTCACCTCCCCATCTCATCCCATGGGTGGCGTAAAACAGACTAAGGGACTATCGGTGAATATTATCTTTACGAAATAAAAATGAAGGAAAACTTGAAATTAAACCCTATACCAATCCGACTGGCCAACGTGGTATTAGTAGGCCAAGTATCCCTCCGTCACGGGAGGAAGCCCGTCCTTGCAGTGAGACATTAATGGGCTGTTATGATGAAATAAGCGATGTCATTTATTTTAACTTACAAATTTGACAACAGATGGCATTGTGCCTGTGACGTCATTTTCAGTATCGCGGTATTACGATTTTACTTAAAAGAATGACGTTCGCTCATGTCTTTCAGTATAAGTTTAAACACAGTCTTCATAGATCTGTCTTTGTAAAGATCTGTTTTTGAAAAGGTTTTGGTTCGTTCGTTAATTTTACAATTCGTGTATATCTGTTTGTTATAAGGTTTAAAAAACGATTTTTCATTATTAAATCGAATTGCGAAGTAAGTAATATCCGCCACGCGAACGAAGTCGCGGGCACAGCAGCTAGTTAATTAATATAAATGGTAAATTTGTAATATCATGCATGTTGCTTAGACTTTTTTGATGTGTGTAGTTATGTACTTAGTTTTGATATTCTTGTAAGTAAACATCGTGTAACCAGGGATGGTTTTCTTTCGTTGAGATGGAAATCTCAACCGGTAAGTATAATAAAAACCGATCAGCCGACAGAATGACATGTTATCTCTATAAAACTTACGATTGAAACATCATTTAAAATACCCTTTATCATTCCAAATCTGATAGTCAGCTTGGTGCAAGGAAGTCAAATTTCCTTTCGGTTTGGAGAAGGCCTAGTCCTACTGTGAGACATTAATAAGCTCTTGTGAATTTCTAGATTCGTCAAAAAAAGTAAAAAAAAAACTCTAGGTTATTGTTTTATTTCATCTAAATCCCAACTGTAAAGACTTAAAACAAAATAATGAACAACTACGTTAACCCAGAACAAAATTATGTTTCATTATTTTAATCAATAAAATGAAAGCATACTGATTTAACTTTGATAAAATATAATATACTTATAATATATAGAGGGTCGAAACGACTCAAACTCAGAAATATTCGACACAAAACTGTAAGACTGAGGCGGCGAAATTATACTTACAAAAGTTAAATGAAACCTAATTAGACCGTAAATTTAAAGCCAATAGAGTTTCTCAAGTGTTTAATCCCAAAACGTCCAGGCGTAATTAATCTTTATACAGGGGCGGACTTTGCATGCGGCTCCCTTGATTAATATGTTGGGCCCTTTTGTAAAGAGACGGACCGTTCGTGTTGCCGCTTAGATTAGAGTTTTCTTTTGATAAAAATGAAAGTATTTGAGAACGTTTGTAATTTACTGATGTTTTTTTTCAGTTCAATATTTGATGTTTGTTTTGTTTGGTCAGGATATAAATAAACAATGTATTTGGTTTCCATAGTTAACTATATTTTTATTTATACATATTTTTTGGTTGTTACTCTTCAGCGTTTAATAAGATGTCTTTTTGGATGCTTATGCAACCAGTCAGCTAGTAGTTAGAATGTTAAATTCTGTATTTAACAATGGTTTGAATTAGAATAAAAGCGCCCAAGCGAAGAGCGTATAAAATTTTAGGGACAGTGATGAAATAGAACACACAAAAAACAACACAGGTCGACTTGCAAATGTAAAGTGTTGCAAAACTTAGTTCCCTCTGGTCTCTGCTTTGGAGAAAGAGTTTTACTTTTAGTATATAATAGTAGGTATATTTATTGTAATATTTGTTTAAAATCCGTGCCTGTTCTTTAGTATAATTTGGTATAGCAGTTTTTGTTAGGGTCGGCTCAATAATTATTGTACGCGGGCCGACTGTGATGAGATCTCAGCTTTATATTATCTTCTATGTACTTGCGTTACATCCAGATTGTAATATATTTATCTCAGTTATACGCTGCCTCGACAAGGGATTATACTAATAAGCTTGTGTATTTAGCTTGTGAATAATTCATTTGTATAAAAATATTAAATTCATCATCATCATAACAGCCCATTAATATCCCACTGCATGAACGGGCCTCCTCCTGTGACGGAGAGATACGGATTGGTATAGGGAACGGATTGGTATAGGGTTTAATTTCAAGTTTTCCTTCTTTTTATTTCGTAAACATGATATTTACGAATAGTCCCTTAGTCGGTTTTTACGACATGGGGTGGTGACATATTGTATTCTTACTCCGTCATCACACGCAAATATTAAATTGATTACGTTTAATCCGCTTACGCTTATAATATTCTCGTGTTGTCACTTAGTACGGATGCACGGTGTCATCACCTTATTATTTTTTCAATTGACTGTGTAGATAATTTTCAAAATTGCCTGCACAAATCAATTAAAGCCAAGTGCACAATCAGATGCAAAATAAATTCATTATTTAAGTGAGCACTCTATAAACATATGAGATTATCTCATGACTAGCTAACACTAGGCACACATAAAACAGGACGTAAGTCGCAAGTCTCATTGAATTTCAAAAGGCACTCGGCGGTATGTAAAACTTACATACACTCACTCTACGTTTGGTATGAACACAGATTTGTGTAATACATTAAACTTGTATTTCAATGATTTTTACTCGACTGCACTATGCAAAGGAAGGTAATGTGTTTACAATATTCTATGCTTATGTATGGTAATTTAAATATGAAATTAGTTTACTGAATTTGTTTGTATCCAGCAAATGCACGGCAGCCATTTGTCAAGACCTGATATCTATGGTCAAGACCGTTGTACTACCGAGACAGTTACTGTTGTGTTGAGTATTTATCCTTAATTCTCCGTAAATTTTTTTTTAAAATAACCTTTATCTGAACGCATTTAAAGAAAAGCCGTCCAAAAAGCCTTCGATTTTTTTTATATTCCTATGTCACCAAGTTTCCGCGATACATCATTCTTAGTTCTAATTCTTACCACGTTCTAAAACTTGTCACTTTCTTAACTCAAACTCGGATACCGTATAGAAGAGATACATCAAATTTTTATTTCTAAATTCGTTTATTCAATTACTCATATATGTTGAGTGCTTTCTTCAAGTTGTAAGAAATAAACGGGAATACTGTTTTACTTGGTGAATTTAATTTTGTTGCTCGTAAAAGGTTTAACGGTTTAGGCTTGTTACATGCAGACGTATTAAAGCTTTGGATTTAATTTAGGATTTCAGGAGTATGATGACTATATCATGTAAGTAGTTAAAGGTTGTTTTTCCTGCTAGAATTTATTTTAACCATAGTTGTATTAACGTTAAAGCTCTGCGTGTGGTGACGGAGTAAGAATACAATATGTCACCACCCCATTTAATCCCATGGGTGTCGTAAAAACCGACTAAGGGACAATCATCTTAACATAGTAAAAAGAAGGAAAACTTGAAATTAAACCCTGTACCAATCCGTCTGGCCAGCGTGGTATTAGTAGGCCAAATACCCCTCCGTCACGGGAGGAGGCCCGTCTCTGCAGTGGGACATTGATGGGCTGTTATAATGATGATGTATCAACGTTAAAGAGACATCCTTCCTACATGACTTATTTGCTTCAAAGTGTTATAATACTCAGACCAAGTACTGAGCCTATATATCTGTCTGAATTAATAATGCAGGAAGAGCTTAAACATATAAAAATCTATTCTAGTATAAATATAAATAAATAAACTATAGGAATATTTTTAAAAATTGATTGAAGAGATTGATCTTTAAAATGATTGAGTTTTATCTATTTTCTTATCACAAAATATATATTTCTACTTCTAATTGTTTTTTTATCCTTTTTATCCTTTTCCACAATAACAATGCGTCTCTGTAGTGACTCTACCTCGGTCCCCTATGTAATCATCACTCTCAATATCAGCGATGTGAAATTAGCATTGTAATGAATAACGGTACCAAAGCAACCTCAATGTCCGTATTCGAAATTTGTTTTCAGTTGAATAAATTCTGCTTTTGTTGTTGTCATACTTGGAGTCAGGTTGTTAGGTTGTGTTAATTTACTGAACATTCTAATCGTCCCATTAGTAGAACAATGTTGTATCTACAAAATGTCTACTTTTCAGTAGAGCGATTTGAAGTTTTGCGCTAGCATTTTTTGCTTATAACTTTTTTACGGAAGACTTTAGCCATGTAATATTTTTACAATGTACATAGATATAAATACAGCTATTATTGATATAATTATTTAGTCTAAAAACTATTCCTGTGCGTAGATAGTGTGTCGCATGTGCATACATAACATTGTACTGCCAACGAAAACAGTTCAGGAGCTGTCTCTTGAACACATGCAATGTTATTTGACCAAATTAATCACGTTGTATGTGCAGGTGAAACAATATTTTACGAAATCCTAAAATTATCTCAATGTTTTTCGAGAAGATGTTTTATATAATACTAGTTTGTCGGCCGGCTCCGCCCGTCTTAAGAATTAACGTAAGTAATGATGTGAATTTCCAAGTATTGAATGCACTTGCACACACACTGCAGGGACGGGCCTCCTCCCGTGACGGAGGGTTACTTGGCCTACTAATACCACGCTGACCAGACGGATTGCTATAGGGTTTAATTTCAAGTTTTCCTTCTTTTATTTCGTAAATATAATATTCACGGATAGTCCCTTCGATTTTTAGGACACCCATAGGATGAGATGGGGTGGTGACATATTGTATTCCTACTCCGTTACCACACAGATAACTAAAAGTTAACTAAGCCGAATTTTTATGATTACGACTATAAAGAAGGTACACGTAATTATAATAATTATTGATCACATGAATATGTGCTGGTTAAATTTGAGATCCGGCTTTTATAGACTAAATACACACATCAACTTTGTCTAGGGATATTTGGTATTTACTCAATTAACTCAAAAATTATTGAAGATAACATTAAATACGTTAATATTTTTATACACTAAAATTTTATTTTATTTTAGATTGTAGCCATATAAATGGCATATAGCTACAATCTAGATATTATTTTAGCGTAAATAATGTTATATTCAAATAAATTAAAAACTTAACTGAACAAAAAGCGATTATTAATCTGTTTTTAACTTAGTACTAGTCAGTACATCCAAAAAACGTAAATAACGGTTTTTCATGCTTGGATTAAGTTATCCAGGTCTTGGTGCGGTATATTGTTCCATGTCCGACTAGGATGCAAAAAAGTTGCTCTTCAATCGCAATTTTTGCAGAAAAATTCATCAAAGCACTTCTTTGGAACATTTCCTACGTGTGTTTTATGGTTTTTAGTCCAGGTGATTGAGTGATTCAGGATAAGACCGATATGTCGTACTCCTGCAACTATTTGGATAACACTTTCGTTTTAAACGGATGGGTGTTATCGTCCATGAGCTTAAACATTTGGTCAAAATGTAGTATACGGGGGTAGATTATTGGAACTAGAAGCTCAAACAACCTCGTTAAGCTATTTTTCAGCCGTCATGGTGCTTCTGATCAAAACGTACTTAAGTCTGTTTTAAGACTCACACGAATTCCCGTCCAAACCATAATTTTTCCATCGTCGTATGAATAGATTTCCTAAGGATATTGTAGACAGCTATCACATCTAGGAACTGGCCAAACACGTCACGTACGCACAACATGACCTCTTAGTTGTGTACTTTAACACATACTCTCATTGCTTTTTTCAGTCACAAAACTCCTAAAACTATTTAAATATATCTAAGCTTTGTACGTAACTAATATCAAAGCACTTGATAGATTTGTTTTGTATTAAATACGTTCCTAGCTTTAGTAGAGTGCTCCTGTCCAAGGTTGTCGTTTCCTTCCTAGATCAGTCCAATTATCGCGACATATTGGCGTGGTATCGCAAGTTCAGAAACAGAGCTATTTGTACCATAAAATGATTGACTTTGAGCTGAGGTAGCGGGAGATGCCATCACAGTACTTTCAGTGTTTGACCGAGTTGGGCAAGATTGAGCAATTTGGGAGCTAGTGTTGCTTCATAGAATTAGACTAATTAGGACCTTCTGAAGAACGTTCTTCGATAGCTTGCACTTGTGATTAAAGTGATATATACAGTATTAGAAACAGAGCGATCCATGAAGCGATTGACTTTGATCAGAAAGTGCACGTAATGCCATCACGCTACTCTCAGAGTTGAACTGACTTGAGTAAGATTTAGCTATGGGTGCATTCGGTTGCTTCACTGAATTGAATGGATCATGATGTTCTTCTGAAAAATATTATTCAATACCTTGCAGTTTTATCCAGTACTTTTTACGAATACTATTTAAATACGTTTTTTTGTCTTGAATGTTTGACTGGCAAGTAGCGCTTTTTTAGTCGACTGCTGGGAAATGTAATTTTATTATAACTCAAGTCAGATTCAATTGACTGATCTGAATAAATCAGATAAAAATCACTATAACACTTTGTCTGATACGGAGGTGGTGATAGCATAGGCGTAGGTATAGAAATCTTCGATACTATACTTAAAATCGTTGCTATACTGATAACAATGATGCTTCATAACTGGATGCAGATTGAATTTGGAACGGAGTTATAGGACGCAGTTCAGTAAGAGTCGATGGATCCGCTGGTCCATCACGACAAGTAGAACGATGTTTATAAATGTACACACGGCTACCGTTCAACCTATACAGAATCAGTGTAAGCTGATCTCGCATTTGGTTGTACATATTATGAAACGGCCAGCTTAGACTGTTTATGTGTAGTACACACGGATGTGTGTACTATGAAGTTAGACCTAGATTTTTTTTGAAACACCAATATAATTGTAAAATTTGTTGGTTTTTATGTAGAGTTAGTCGAAAATTAGATATTAAGAATAGCTGTGTACAATTAATACTGTATTTAATAATTTTATAACACTTTTAGATTTCGAATAATGTTTTACAAGAAACTAATTAACAGAAAAAAGTAGCATAAGTGCTTACGACGCACACTTTAAAATATAATTTGGTCGAATAATGTTTCATGTGTACGTACCGACGAAAAGAAAATACAATTATGCGTATAATATGTGCATAAGAAACTACAAAATTAGAGAAACAAATAGGACAAGCTTCATTGTATATTAACATGTTATGAAACTTATCAGTAAAGTATTTTAGTGGATTACACTTAATTTTAAAAAGATGCGGCAACTTGGTAGAAAAATGTTTTATGTGATTTTAAATACTGTCTTTGTGGTAATGTCAATAATTTTGTGTAATAGACCCAAAACAATGTAATTAACATACTAAACTTGTTTATTTTCCATTAAATATAATTTAAATTTATGGATGTTGTATAAATTTTATAAAAATCCATGAAATATCTATTTTACGTATATTCTAATTTGTAAATAATTTTCTTATTACTAATTTAAACGTTTAATTCTCAATAGTAATGAACAACGTTGTGTATGTAAACAAAATAACAATAATTTAATTGATTTCTGACCGATTTCTGACCATTTTGATCGCCACTGTCGGTTTCCATTGTTACAACACCTCACTCTTGCCGACTCCGTCGAACAATGTGCGTTGTAATGAAGAAACGCGACGCACGGAGCCGGGAGCGCGCGTTAAGTGGTCGTGAGACGTAATTCTACGTATGCCGCGCGGCAAAAACTTTATTCGAACTTCATAACTTTTAAAATATAGAACAAAAGTTATAAAAAAAATATATCATTAGATAGCTTACGTCATTATGATAACGAATTTACAATAAAATCATTTTTGTTACTTGTGATGATACAACAATATTCTACTAATGGGACGTAATGTCTATTTAGACTTTTTCTGAAATATTGATAAAAAACATTTACCTACAACGAGTTTAAAAACATATATAAACATCTAGCTGTAAGATCCTTGTGCAGTTTGTAATTCATAATCCGAGCAGAGGAGACAGGCTGCATTATACTTTGACGAGAGTAATAGCTATGCAAGAAGGCACAATGACGAAAAACCCATATTTTGTTCGAAATACAGCGAAAGAAAATTGTAGCTGAATTTGGTTCAGCACAAATCAGTAAGCCAAAAATAAATTGAAAAGATAATTATACCTAGGTATTTCAACTACTCCCAAAGTAATAAAGCATGAACCAATTACATTACTACAATCGCTTTTAATCACGAAATTATTAATAGCTACAAAGTTTATCTCGCTTAGCATGAATCGTACCAAAACTACCACAATTTGTCTGAAACCGCTTTTCAATTTACATGTCGAGAACAATCAAATTGAAATTATCGTTGAAATTCAGAAACATTTTAAAAAACGACTAAGCAGCGTTAAATGCTATTAGATTGGTTAGAAAAAATACAGGAGAATAATTGGAGCGGTTTGGTTTTTGCTTTTTTTTATATAATAGGAGGCAAACGAGCCAGCAGGTCACCTGATGGTAACTGATCACCGCCGCCCATGGACACCCGCAACACCGGAGGAATCACAAATGCGTTGCCAACCTTTTAAAAGGGAGTTGCTTTTGGTGCATTTGAAGTTATGCCTTCGTGATTTGGATAATATAATGATGCTTCTTTCATGCTCATTTAAGGACTTGTCAATTTGTTGTGTGTTCAACTCGCGTGATGTATTAAGCATAATAGTTGATTAGGGCAATCAATCAGTACCACAGTGCGTTTACGTCACACCCTATTCATGCATAGTAAAGATCTATGACCTATTTGCAAACCGGACAATGCATCACCTAAGTCTTACTAAGTATACTTTTGAGAATGAAATATTTCAATTAATTATTTAATTATGAAATAAACGCTTGTAGCAACGTCTCCTTCCCATTTCACGTCGTCCGTATATCGCGGGTCGCGTGTAGCTCCTTTCCGGAGTTTCACACCAGATATACCAGACGGCTCAGTAATTGAAAGCACCGCAGACACCAGGTTGAACACTTGTGCGATACGGAGAGATTGACTACTTTGACGGGAAACCTTAATGTGTTACATGTTTCGTTTTGTAAGGTAGTTAGTGGTTTAGAACAAGAAATCGTTTTCTATGCAATATATTTTATGAGAAGGGGCGTTTTATAATGTATTTTTTGTCTATGATACCAGTTGTCGCGGTTTTAACTTCCCGCAAAAACAACTTCCTACATTCAAACATTATTTTCGAAAATCTGCCAAACATTGTACTAAATGGACCAATCGTCCATTACCATAAATGACCAGTTACCTCTATCTTATTGCAATTGATTATATTTTCAGGCCGGCTACGTTGCGCAAAGCTGCCTTTCCATTAGATTACTGACGTTTAAGACCAAAAAAATCATAGTTCGCAAATAGGACAAATAATACAAAATGTTGCCCTGTAAACGTTCTATAATAGACATACCAGAGACGCCTTTTTCGACACACTTGGGTTAATTGTCGAATTAAACTTGGCGAAAAGAAAACCATTTCACTAATTAAGGTGAATATCATTTTTCATCAGATATTATAACAAAGTGAATAGAATAGATTTAGGCAATGCCAAAAGTTGTGAAAGAGATCTCCGGAACAAAGACTTAAACCTTTTGTGTTCCTATAATTAAGTTCGTTGGAGTTTAATTGATTTTCATGGGCCAGATGACGGTTTATCATCAATTTTAAGACCCTAGTTATAGTTTTACGATGAAACCGTTGTTGCTTGAGTTATTACCGTTTGAATGTCTCGTAAAATAAGCTTTATTTCGAGGGGAGTAAGGGCGTATATTAATTATTGTTTGTAAATAACATTTTGTGTTCCTCTACACTGTTTCTTTTTGTATGTATTAAGAACTTAGTTACTGTTGTACTTATTACGTGTTTAAAATATATCAAGGGAAACAGATTGCTGACCATTTTAATCACCGAAGATTCTATAAATAAAATTGGTATATGTGTGGTTTTACTAATTTTAGTGTTGTGTTAGAAAAGTACTGAGTATAAAGATAAGTTTTCTTCACCATAACCGCCCATTAATGTCCCACTGCAGGGACGGGCCTTCTCCCGGGACGGAGGGATCCTTGGCCTACGGACAACGCTGGCCAGGCGGATTGGTATAGGGTTTAATTTCAAGTTTTCCTTCTTTTTACTTCGTAAAGATAATATTTACGGTTAGTCCCTTAGTCGGTTTTTACGAAACCCATGGGATGAGATGGGTTGGTGACATATTGTATTCTTACTCCATCACCACACGGAGAGAGTTAGGTTTATCAGTTGTCAACTAATGCGAAATATGCCGTGTTATACGTCGCTATATGGCTTCGTCCTAACTTACCTATCTTGACGAAATATAAAATTTCGTCAAGATAATATTCACGGATATTCCTTTAGTCGGTTTTTACGACACCCATGGGATGAGATGGGGTGGTGACACACTGTATTCTTACTCCATCACCACACGGAGACTTTACTAGTCTGGTCCAAAAAATATTGTCTACGGCCTGGTTGTTATTTGTGTCAAATTAATATTTGTAAGTCTTCTTGACCCAAAACTTTATTCCTTGCTCAGGCTTCCTTTTCAAACAAAATAAAATGTTTTAAAAGTAATAATAACAAAATTCTTTAACCATACAAAAGTAAGTTTCAAATTTCTAAATACATTTTGTAGGACAAAGAATTGAACAGTTCTCCACACTGAAAATAAATGTGAATATGCGACTAAACACTTTAGCACTTATGCTGCACACAAATCTCAGCTTAATTTGCATCTATTTAGCTCCTAATTTCAATTGAAGGGGTAAGAAAGTTTTTGGAAATTGTACATGAATTTTTATAGGGTTGTCATTGTTCTTAATTTTCTTAATAAGACTTTTTATGTAGGTATGAAAACATGATACTTATGAATAATCTAAAAAAATATGTAGATCAGAAGCCATTTGAAAACTACGTTTGATTTAAGGTTTCTTAATTTGTAATTATAATATAATATTAGATTGATCCCACCCACTTTTTCTATGAAGTAAATTCGTATAAGTCACAATTAACAGTGCGAAAGTACCTCACAAAAGTACGAAGCGTAATACTTGATGGCTTGTAGAGCGTATTATTATCACGCTTAAAACTAATTAAATTAAAAGAAATATTTAAGGAGTTCAATGAAAATAGGCTTCCTCTGTGTAGTTATGCAAACTTTGTCTACTTGTATGATAATAGTTATCAGTGTAACCCACGGACACAAGCATCTCTGTTCGTTATAATACATTTCCATACATTCCTAGTAATGTCATCATCATCATCATATCAGCCAATCGACGTCCTCTGCTGAACATAGGCCTCCTCCAAGCATTGCCACCTTGTGCGGTCCTGTGCCTCCCTCATCCATCGGCTTCCCGCCGTCCTAACTAGGTCGTCGGGAAATGCTAATGGCGTCCTAATGTAATGTAAATGCTACAATTTATTTCTTTATGCTTTGTTACTTCTTGTCGATCCAACGGCTACACTAATTTTAACCTTAGTTT
This sequence comes from Schrankia costaestrigalis, assembly GCA_905475405.1. NCBI lineage: Eukaryota > Metazoa > Arthropoda > Insecta > Lepidoptera > Erebidae > Schrankia > Schrankia costaestrigalis. The sequence continues at coordinate 18,866,725 of FR997839.1, forward strand.
AACACATAGGGTTTTTACTTCGATAACATTATGGTGTTAATCAAAGTAGGTTAACTAATGGTAGATAAGGAAATCAAACGAACTAAAAGTGTAAAATTTAAACTTTATAACCTAAAGTAAATTGATCCCACGAAAGACAGTTTAAAATTAATTCAAATCGGTTCCATTATGTTATGGAATATTGCTGCTTTGGTCCGTTGACTGCAACTTGTCACAGTATGGAACAACTGACAAACGTGTTTTTATTATGTGACCGGACATTAACGAGGAGGCCCGAACTCGGCCGAAGTAAAAAATAAGGCGACAAAAAGTATGCAAATAACTTTACTGTACAATACTTTGGCATAGACAAAAGGTTGTTTTCAATGTGAATAAAACCGCTCTTCCTGTCCTTTACGACGAATATGTGGCCATTACGAAGTTGACGTAGAACTAGCATGGCACCGCCACTTCTATGGCCCAGACCCTACTTATGCAAATCAAATAGCACAGATTGCAAGGTTAAAAGAAACTAAAAACACACATTTCTTTTATTCAGTGAGGGCGTAATTCGCTATTTGTACAGTGCATTCGTAGCATTGTACCCATGAATAGAATTACCCGTCCAGCACTGGGTGTCTGCTCATTATCATAGCAAATGTCCAGTACGGGGGAACTCCCTTACTCGGCCGTATTTGCACTTAAATCGACTGAGCGCCCGTCCTGTTAGACGCTTCCAAATTTGAATTTTAAACTAACCGTTCCGTTTTATGTTGAAGGTAAATTTCTGGTAGGGTTTTTTACACACTCCGGGGTAATTTGGTTTGTGAATAATTTATAGGACTAAGGTACGAGTATAAGCTCCTTGTGTACTACTTTGTTGCTTGGAAATGAAGTGTGCGGATTTCTGGCGGTTGCTTTGCGTTTTAGATGTACTTAAAAGGGATTTAGAATATTCTCTCGCGCTTTAAACAAAACGTGTTTGTCTCTGAAAGTACTGAACCGTTTATGAGAATTCTGGTACTGTTTGCAGTTACTGTTTAGTTTATTTATTTAATATATTTATGGCTCACTAGTAAATGGAGTTAACGTATACTTAATTAAGACTGGATTTTAGATGTCTTATCGCAACAGTTTGATGTAGAAGAAATTGAAGATTATTTGGTATATTATCTTAATGCAATAAAGTTTGAGCAACACGACGAGTTAGTAATAAAACTAAATAAAGTTGTCTACATAGAAAAGATTATTCGGACATTAAACAGAAGGTACTACCACACAGAACGTTTTCACGGAACCTTTTGGAAGAAAAATAAACATGAACTAGGAGTATGAAAGTAAATTTACATTTGGATAATAATTTAAGATACTATTACTATTTAACTACACAAATTTTCATTATTTTGATCCAGCCGATTTTATTTTTCTGTGTACCCCTAAATGCCTTTGACGACTCTTCTCTTCGAGATCCTGACCAAAGTTATATGACGCAAGATCGAATAAGATTTAACAAGATTCATATTTTCTAATACTCAAAAATTTATTCCAAATACAATACTACATAGCTATTTAAAAAAATAGCCTTAAAATACCGACAAATTCTTATATTACTACAGATCGTAGTACCAAAAACGTATAAATCACTTCCATGCTATTTAAAAGGTGCGTCTGAATATAAGAATATCTTAAACATAGCTCGGTTCATACCTGGTCGTATTTCACGAGTAGCTATCGACGGCGTGAGATGAAATATGCGCGGTGTGCCCGCCGCCTTTGAATATCAGTCGCCAAGGGAGACCGCTGCCGTATCTACTGGGTCTTATCTACAAACTATTCTAAATTATATTTTCTTGGAAAGTATTTTTTAGGTCTGCTTTTTAACTGAATAATAATATGATGATATTAGAAATGGTATAAATTTCTTTTAAGAAAAATTATTCTAAAATTTCGTAACAAAAAGAAGTAATATTTATCGTAGATTTACGATGTCTATCATCATCATCATATCAGCCAATTGACGTCCACTGCTGGACTTAGGCCTCCTCCAAATACTTCCATTTTGTGCAGACCTGCGCCTTTCTAATACATCAAAATATCGAACGATATGGAAAGAAAATTAAACATTAAGTTGTTAATGTATAACCCTTTACCAAAACGTAAATAAACAGCATGTTATAAAGACATAGGTAACTAGCGTTTATTTGTTACACGATTTCATAGTTTTAAATCCAATTAGCAGTCATCATTCAAACAGCAATCGTATCATCTTGAACCGTAAAGAGTTGTACTAGTCTAAAGAAAACTAAGTTCATTCACAAAATCCTTAAACGTTTTATTATATAGTCGCGGATCCCTACGAGTTAACCGAGCCCACATCGATTTATGCCTGTCTGGGATATGGATTCCATAGTTTCAACACAGATTTACTGAAGGTATTCTTTTTCTACCTATTTTTTTTTTGGCTGCTGACCGGTCATCATAATTTGCAATAGGTATTAAATATTTTGTAAACGCTTAATAAAAGACTAAATATTGAACTTGGTCCCTTTGAAACGGTCCACACCCTTTACGTCTTTTTTCTCTATAATATCACGTTGTCTACTTTCGTTATACATGATGGAATAAAATGAGTTTCTCCACGATAATTTATTCTTTTAAAGGTGTCGTAGAAGCTGACTAAAGAAAACGATATTACCTGTATCAATATCATAACAGCCCATCAACGTCCTACTGCAGGGACGGGCTTCCTCCCGTGACGGAGGGATATTTGGCATACTAATACCACGCTGGCCAGATGGATTGGTACAGGGTTTAATTTCAAGTTTTTCTTCTTTTTATTTCGTTAAGATGAAAGTCCCTTAGTCGGTTTTTTCGACACCCATGGGATGAGATGGGGTGGAGACATATTGTATTCTTACTCCGTCACCGCACGGAGAGAGGGAGTGATTACCTGTATGCAAAAAAAAGAAGAAAAACTTGTCTGAAATTCTACATGTCTAACCAACGTGGTATGAGTTGCTCAAGTTTCTTTCCGTCGCAAGAGAATACCTGTCAAAGTTTAATTTTCAGCTATCGTTAGCAAAACTTCATCATCATCATTACTCCTTATATGGCAGAAGTTCACGTTTAAGTAATTGGTAACAGGCAAACAAGGTCACGTCTGTCACAGTGCTGATGGCCGTGGAGACCACGTACCGGCGAGCATAGCGCTGGGCGCTCTTCGGTCTGATATCCTGAGAGGAGTGGCCATTAATGGTTGTATGATACGAGCACAGGAACATAAGGACTGGAAAACTTGGGGAGGGCTCATGGCTGAGAGAAACAAGGTCACAAATAATTAAAATAATGTAAATAAAACGTTTTTCTTATGTTAATAACGAATCCTCAGTGTCCGAGTACAAATATGAACAATTAATAGCATCCAATAATTAACTCTTCTCATATAACTTTTACAACTGATGCGTAAAGATTCATTCCGGAACCCAATTAATACTTGACTGTAGTTACTTCCTCATCATAGCTATTTATTTTTAATTATTACGAAGGACTGCTGCTGTAAATAATTACTTCTGTGCACCCTCAACACTAAAATACATCTGAATGCAACATTATCTTTATGGCATCAAAATATTGGTTATTCTCTTTATCCACTAACGGTGCACAAGGCAAGTGAGACGGGATCCCAATATAGACAGGTCTCCTGATTTAATCACACGATGTTCTAATTAAAGCCATTGGTTTGGGTTAATTTTTACAAGAACAAGGATACATTTCCTACTGATATTTCAACGTTGAAAATTTCTAAGATATCGGATACTACCTATTTGTATGTTAATAAAAAATATACTAAAAATTAAAAAAAATAGGTAAAACCCAAAACACCAAAGTTTCCAAATTGCATAGGTAGCTAAGCAGGTTAAGCTGTAATAAAGTCTGTCTATTTGATAACTTGAACCCCCTTCCATTATACAGTTATTATAAGCAATAACAGTTTTCTGAATCTGTGTCTTCAATATTACTTACGTTATAAAAACGAAAGCGGAACGGAAAATAAAGCAGGATATTTGCCACGTAATACTGAACAAAAAATGCAATATCCTCTTGAAAAAATACCAAGTAATGGCGTAACTAATATAAAGGGAAGTTTTTTGTTTGTCTCTTTAGATTGGGTATAAAACGGCTTAGCAAAATGACAAAGGGCTTTCACTTACGGATAAAAACACATTTATTTGTGTTTTGAATTTACTTTGCCTGTATTTATAGCATTTGGGAGAATATGGTTTTATATTTTTTAAATATTTTTACCTTGTATACGCGAAAAGTACAGTTAAAGTTATTTGAACGACGAAGGTACAATACAACAAATTTCAATACTGCAAACAATAACTTGAGAATATTCATGAATAATTTTACTCAGTCACTATTAATTTGTCAGACTGGCCAAATTCATCTTTCAAATTATTATTTTTCTTAGGTTTTAATAACTCAGCAATGGAAGGAATTTACGACGTTCTAATGTTAGACACAGACTGTCCGGCCATTCCAAAGTTGAAGTTTATCTCCCAATATATTAAAATTGTGTGTTAATGTGAAAAACTAAGGAAAAAAACCAAATAACTTAAAAAAAAAGAGACTTAGAAGAATAATAAATAGAAGTCTGTACTATCCCAGTACTCCTCTTGTCATAGAAAAAAAAGAAACAAAATAAAGATTTTTTTTAAAGAAAGAAAGAAAAATATTTTATTTAGTGATACTAAGTAGTTATATGTTATGAAATACTACTTTACTATACTACTCTACTACTATAAACTACTAAAACCTCTGGTGACCTCGGTGGCGCGCCGGTAGAGCCAGCGGCTGCCGCGCATGAGGTTGTGGGTTCGATCCCCACGCAGGACAATAATTTGTGAGATCCACAAATTATTGTCCTGAGTCTGGGTGTTCTATGTGTCCGTTAATTGATGTTTGTAAAAGTCCCCGCGACACAGGGCATGATCCCTAGTGCGGGAGTTGTCTTTAAAAAAAATAAAAAACAAAAATTAAAAAAAAAAAAAACATTGTATAGATTGCATCACTTCCATCGCTACATTGTTTTACTTGTCCTACTCAAAGCTATTAGGTTGCCCTCTCTTAATTATTGTAAAAACTTTAAAAAATAAAGGTTATATTGAAGAGGATCGCTCGACCGAGCAAAGTTCAGTACTTAGTGGGAACTGTTTCTTTACAAGTCCCGTTACCCTGATATGCTGCCTCATTCTACTGGATATTGCACGATACTTCGGTATTGAGGTTTTTCTTGTATGAACGATAAATTAAAAATTGTTTGTTTTGTTTTAGAACACTTAAAGTATATAGGGTATCCTCAATGTAGGTAAAGTAGTAGTTATTTTGGTGTAAATGGCGCTAAACGTATAATCCATTCCCACAGACCATCTCTAGAATTATAGTACCAAAGCCTTTTACTGTAATAATTTATCCGCGAGTTTTTCGTTCTTCGACATTTACGCCATTTACGCCCTTGGAATGAGATGGGGCTTACTAAAACGCTTAAAAACTCAGTAAATATCAAAACCAGTGGTAATTATTATTAATTATTCCATTATAACGTTCAAACAACTAGACATAACTTGAAATAATGAAATTTTCCGCATCATATAATTTCAAAATATACTTTAGATGGTTCAGAAATATCATTTCAGCCCATTGTCCCCAATAATTGCCGTCGGGAATCGAACCGAGGACTCGGCTAATTGAATTACAATAACGTTATTATTCGACCGGATCAATGGTTACTCGGTACACAAAGGAGAGCCTAATGGGACCCGCTTCTGTCTTTGATATTATATTTTTTTAATGGATTTAAGTCTTTTGAAAAGATTATTTGTTTTATAATAACCGTGTATTAAATGAAGTAAGAATATATCTCAAAAATTTACACAACTAATCCTAAGCAACAATCAGCTGGTGCTCTGTGATACTACAAAACGAATTAGTTCATTTATTTACCTTTTCTTTGTATAACAATTCCTCTTCTCATTTTGCTGTGGAGTCATCATAGTCTATCGAAATATTTTCCAAATATTTTCTTTATAAAAAGACTTATATTTAAATAAATATATCTAAATAAAATATAGGTAGGTAATGCCGTTATTTATTTTTTATTTTTTTTATTTATTTTATATTTAAAAAGACTACTCCCGCACTAGGAATCATGCCCTGTGTCGCGGGGACTTTTACAAACATCAATTAACGGACACATAGAACACCCAGGCTCAGGACAATAATTTGTGGATCTCACAAATTATTGTCCTGCGTGGGGATCGAACCCAAAACCTCATGCGCGCAGCCGCTGGCTCTACCGGCGCGCCACCGAGGTCGTCAAGAACTCTACACACTCCCTTCTTAATATAGATTTCCTAATAATGAATTGTTTAGTTTTTTTTTACACAATAACTGTATTTCGTTATTTAGTCGTGAAATAAAAAAGACCACAAATCTACAAACAGCCCTTACTACCTATTATGCATACGCTTACGCTTGGTTCAGCTATGGCATTATATTTAAGTATTATGGGGAAACAGCACTGATACCCCTACCCTCTTTACACTCCAAAAGAAGTTGATTATAATCCTAGTCAACATTGATTAAACCGACACCTGTAAACCACACTTCAAAGAACATAATATATTAACTCTACTATGTATTGACATTTTGGAAATACATAATTATGTAAGTTTGTGCGCAAAAATGAAAATTTATTTATAAAAAGAGAAAACAAACAATAAACTTATTAAAGGTTAGATACTGGCAGAATCGTCATCAATGGCTGTAGTCTAAAAGTAAAATCTAATGAGTTTAAATTAGCGCGAGATTCAGATAGCTTTTCTCGGTGTACCGACAATTGAAAAGTGAAATTAATTATGTACAGTGTCCGTGTATTGTCCTCCCAATACAGTGATATTTTATTCTATTTGCTTTGCGGTAAATCAGTGTCTTCGGAATTATGATAAGATGAATACAGTGAATATCATTAGTGTATCTGTGAGGAAGTTACTTTTGGAGTTGATGTGCAACGTTCTTATTTTGGTAAGAATAAACATGACGGCGCTTCTGCTTCCGCGTATTACCGGAAATAGTCAAAGTCAATTTAAGAGGGACAGCAGCTGTCACTGTCCCTCTAGCGGAGCGTCGTATCGATGTTAGCGGGGCGGCCATCTCGTTTTCGACATTGTTCGTACGGGAGCCGCAGGCGCAACACGTGTTCGACGAATCGCTTTATATTCGGCTGATCAGTGCGCGTTACGTTATAATTAGCTATTATAAGAAGTCTTGCGACTGCGTGCTATATGCTAGAACATTTATTTCATTGCCATTGTATTATCGCGAGTAATTAAAACGGTTGTATAAAGGTCGCTATCTTTAAGTTGATGTCGATTCCGTGTGCGGCCACGCCCTCCGTGATGAGCACTTCTTGAGGAGGTCGTATCATCAGAAGTGGGATCAACCCAGCCAGCCCACAGCCTGCGTAGTGAACAAGTGTCTTGGTATCCTGTGCTGATCCGGTGAGCCCATTCCAATTTACTTTAATTTTCGAGCAGAGTGCTCACTGTTAAAGGATATCGCTGATAATTTTAACAGTAAAGCTTTTGTGTTGCTGGTATAAGGCGATTTTAAGATTTTATAGTGTAGTGTTATTTTTGGCGGCATAGGGTGTTGGCCCTATGATAATGATTTAATGTTTCTAGTTTTAATTTTTGTCTACTGGCGAGAACGACGATTAACTTGTAACAAATATTGGTTAAATAACATCAGTGTGTGAATCGTACCGTGGTACGCTGTTTTAACTCTTAATCTATTATGTTTGAATTTTGAACGTTGATACGCATTCGTTTAAATTTTGATCATCGAATACGACACGTTGCAGTAAATTGTGAATAAGATGTGTAAAGGATTTAATCACCCCTTTGTACTATTAAACCGTTTACACATCGTGTAAAAGTTACTTTGAAAGTACTAAAGTTAATTAAAGTGGAATCAGTTATTTGTTATTCAAAGCTATGAAAATTAGTGATTCTTATTTTCTATTTGAGAAGTGAAAAAAAAAAATCACAAGGCAAAGATACTGGCAGAATCGTCATCAATGGCTGTAATACAAAAAAAAAAAAAATATAACGGGTATAAATTACCGCGAGGCACAAATACCTATGTTTTTACGGTGTACCTACAATTGAATAGTTAATTCAATGAACAGTGTCTATGTAAATTGTGAGGAGTAATAATTATTAGTTTTGCGATAAATTAGTGTCTTCGCCCTTGTGACAAGATGATTACTGTGAATATGATCAGTGTAAGTGTACATGCAAGACGCTTTGGGATTGGTGCAACGTTCTTATTTTGGTAAGAATAAAGAATTGTCCTATTACTGATATCAATGTGTTTTGCAATTATTGGAATGAGGGGTTTAAAACATTCGAGGATGTTTTACCATTAGCACTTTAAAGTTTTGTTGTTACTCTGACATCTTATCCTGATTAAAACAAAACGGTTTAAATTAAATTCGAATATGATGTTTCAAAAAAAAAAAAAATAGAACATGATGGTTTCTAATATTAAAATTAGATGTTTTAAAAATCGAATACTATGATTTTAACATTGCATTTTTTTGAATGTAATGTATAGCGAGTTGCTTTGTGAGTCAAATGAAACGATTGTTTCGAGATTAAATATTGACTGGTTTTATTATCTTAATAACTAGCTTATATACTAATCCATATGAGTGTAAGTGGAGGGAATAGGGTTTGCATTGCTGTGGCAATGTTATCTGCCTAATTGACAGTAGTGCACTAGAGTTGGGGCAATCAGGGGGTTTGTTGTGTTATGCTTGATTCTGTACAAGGTTACTTTGGCACGTTCGTGCGTGCTAGCTTTGGCTGTCGCCACATAATGATTTACGTGAACATTTTGAAGTTTAATGTTACTTTGATACTTTATTCCAAACAAAAGAAACCGTTGTTCTATTCGACATTATTATTAATTAAAAGAGATTTGATTATTATTCTCAACTATTCGAAAAAAAGAAGTGGCTGAATGTTTAAGTGTCGTCGACTGGCGCGACTGTCGTGTTACTGAGAAAACCTGGCAAGAAATCGTATACCGAACCCAAGTCCTACAGACCGATTGGGCTACTGCCGGTCTTGGGGAAGGTATACGAAAAGATGCTGGTTGCTCGTCTCAAGTTTTATTTAATTCCTAGGATGAGTACTCGCTAGTACGGATTCATGCCCCAGAGGAGCACCGAAGACGCCCTCTATAACCTAATGAGCCACATCCGCGGCATGTTGAGCCGAAAAAGGATAGTGACGTTAATCTCGTTGGATATAGAGGGCGCCTTCGACAGCGCATGGTGGCCAGCCATAAGAGTCCGACTGGCTGAGGAAAGGTGTCCGATCAACTTGAGGCGAGTAATCGACAGTTACCTCAGTGACAGGACAGTTAGCGTCAGATACGCTGGGGAGGTGGCCAAACGGCATACCACCAAGGGTTGCGTACAGGGCTCGATTGGAGGGCCCATCTTGTGGAACCTGCTTCTGGACCCGCTTCTTCAGCAGTTGACCGCGCGCGACGTTTACTGCCAGGCCTTCGCCGTCGACGTGGTCTTGGTCTTTGACGGGGAGACGGCATTAGATATAGAATGCAGGGCTAACGTGACCCTCGAACATGTGAGGGCGTGGGGCGTTAGTAATAAATTAAAGTTTGCACCATTAAAGACCTGTGCAATGGTTATAACAAGAAAACTCAAATTTGACGTCCCACGCCTTCACATGGGCGGGGTCAACATCATAATGTCACGGGAAATAAAGCTGTTGGGTCTCACCATTGACTCGGGTCTTACCTTTAACACCCACATAGCCAATGCTTGTAAAAAGGCGCTATCAATATACAAGCAACTATCACGAACGGCCCGAGTCAGTTGGGGCTTAAACCCCGAAATCATTAGGCTCATTTATAACGCCGCAGTAGAGCCCGTGATGCTGTACGCCGCCAGCGCCTGGGCGCCGGCCGCGAACAAACTGGGCATTCGGAAGCAGCTAGCAACGGTGCAGCGTGGATTTGCACAGAAGCTGTGCAGAGCCTATCGGACGGTCTCCCTGAACTCGGCGCTGGTCCTGGCTGGAATACTACCCTTCGATCTCCGCATTAAGGAAGTGGCCTCGCTTTACGAGACCAAAAAGGGAGTATCCCAGTCAGTACTGGGAGACAGGGAGATCGAACGAATGGCACCAGCTCTTGGGGCACCACACCCTGCTGAACACGTGGAGCTGGAGTTCGGATTTCTGACGAACGAACAACAGTACGAGGGGACCGACACTTTTGATGTGCGACTTTTCACGGATGGGAGCAAGATTGAGGGAAAGGTTGGGGCGGCTGTATCGGTTTGGGATGGAGGTGCCGAAACAAGTTCCCTCAAACTTGCTCTCGCCTCGTACTGCACGGTGTACCAGGCCGAACTCCTAGCTCTACAGAGGGCCGTTAGTCTGGCTTACAAAAGTAGCCGTACCAGTTTCGGTATTTTCAGCGACTCCATGGCGGCTCTGCAATCTGTCGCGTCTCGTTCCACTCATCCCCTGGCAGTTGACACAAGAGACACCATTCGCCGCTGCGTACTCCAAAACAAGAGTGTCTCCTTGTTTTGGATTAAAGCACATGCCGGGTTTGAAGGGAACGAGAGAGCCGACGAGCTCGCCAAGGAGGCCGCGCTGAGGTCAAAACGTAAGCCAGACTACGATCTTTGCCCTGTCTCATTCGCCAGGCGTACCTTTCGTATGGCGACGCTTGAGGAATGGGACAGGCGCTATAGGACTGGCGAAACTGCTTCCGTCACTAAGATCTTTTTCCCCAGTGTGGCGGCGGCTTACAGCATCACGAAAAAGATCGAACACACCAGCATCACCACACAGATTTTCACAGGCCACGGCGGGTTCTCCTCATACTTGAACAGGTTCAAGCGTAAGGAGGATCCGTCGTGTTTGTGCGGCCCCGGTGTAGAAGAAAGTATAATGCACGTTTTATTAGAGTGTCCTATCCACTTAGCGGATAGGCACAATATTGAGCAAGAAACTGGTGTAAAGATCTGTGCAGAAGATATGCCTCTATTAGATATTATTAAACATAGAATAAGATTTTTAGAGTATTGTACTAAAGTTGCACAAGTAGTTATAACTAGGAATAAAGATTAAGAAAATATGTTAAATATATATTTTGTAAATATATAGTTGTTAGCATAAGATAATATTATAGTAATAAAACTGTTTAGATATAAGGTACAACAAAAATTAGATTTAAGAAAAATGTAAAAACAAAAAGTTTATTGTCTCTTATTAAAATAAAGAATACCCTGTAGAGAATTATTATGACACACCCAATAAAGAAATAAAAAGATAATAGATTAGCTAGACGGGAATCCCACCCGTGCGAGAGAGAAAGAAGATGAAAATGAGAAAGAAATAGTATGCAGAATGAATGATGAGTACAAGCGAGAACTGGAATGAAAGTAATATTAAGTAGTATTAAAACGAAATAAATAGATATAAAAATGGCTCTGATACTGTCAGAGGGCCCGTTAAAAAAAAAAAAAAAAAAAAAAAAAAAAAAAAAAAAAAAAAACAAAAAAAAAAGTCGTCCGAGCCAGACGTTTTATTAATGCTGGCTTGTCCGTGTGGTTGAGACGAAATATGTCGTCCGAGTCAACCCTGGGGGTCGCTTGTCTAAGACGAAATGAGTCGTCCGAGTTAGACCCTAGGGTTCGCTTGTCCATACAGTTGAGACGAAATATGTCGTCCGAGTCAACCATGGGGGTCGCTTGTCTAAGACGAAATGAGTCGTCCGAGTTAGACCCTAGGGTTCGCTTGTCCATACAGTTAAGACGAAAAGGGTCGTCCGAGTTAGACCCTAGGGCTCGCTTGTCTAAGACGAAATGTGTCGTCCGAGTTAGGCCCTAGGGTTCGCTTGTCCATACAGTTAAGACGAAAAGGGTCGTCCGAGTTAGACCCTAGGGCTCGCTTGTCCAAGACGAAATGTGTCGTCCGAGTTAGACCCTAGGGTTCGCTTGTCGATACAGTTAAGACGAAAAGGGTCGTCCGAGTTAGACCCTAGGGCTCGCTTGTCCAAGACGAAATGTGTCATCCGAGTTAGGCCCTAGGGTTCGCTTGTCCATACCGCTAAGACGAAAATATGTCGTCCGGGCCACATCCTATCAAGGATTGGCTTGTCTAGCGCTTCTCCATACCGCTAAGACGAAAATATGTCGTCCGGGTCACATCCTATCAAGGATTTGCTTGTCTAGCGTTTACAACTCTAAGTACTGTTACCTTAGAGTCAGGATGAACGAACGAAATTGTGAAATGACGATAGCTTAGTCATTATTAGATTAATCGCCCGAGGACGGTCGAATGTCAGTCCGGCCGTGACGGCGCTTCTGCTTCCGCGTATTACCGGAAATAGTCAAAGTCAATTTAAGAGGGACAGCAGCTGTCACTGTCCCTCTAGCGGAGCGTCGTATCGATGTTAGCGGGGCGGCCATCTCGTTTTCGACATTGTTCGTACGGGAGCCGCAGGCGCAACACGTGTTCGACGAATCGCTTTATATTCGGCTGATCAGTGCGCGTTACGTTATAATTAGCTATTATAAGAAGTCTTGCGACTGCGTGCTATATGCTAGAACATTTATTTCATTGCCATTGTATTATCGCGAGTAATTAAAACGGTTGTATGAAGGTCGCTATCTTTAAGTTGATGTCGATTCCGTGTGCGGCCACGCCCTCCGTGATGAGCACTTCTTGAGGACGTCGTATCAAACAATTGTTTTATTGGTGTTATTAACATTCATTGATGTAAAATAGTTTGGTTCATGTTATGTGAACAAATATCATGTCTGTTCTAGACATGATGAATTTAATAGATTTTCTAGGATTAATATTGCGTAAACCATTCGTAAACTATTAAGAGTAGTTTATTTTTCATTTTGATAATGACGAATTACAATTTGGAAATATTTTGTTCATGTTGCAAGTGTTGTAATTGGTGGATTTGAATACTTATAAAGGATATTCAAATGTTTTTAAAATTGGAATAATTTAGATAGCTTATAACATTTGAATATGCTTTGAGTTTGGAATATGAGAGTTTAAAGCATTCAACCGATTTAAAACTTTCGAATAATGTTTAACCGTTAGTAATTTAAAGTTGTGTTACTTTGATGTCTTATCCTGACTAAAACAAATCTTTGTTCTATTTGAATATGGAGTTCTACTATGCGTTTCAAATAAGAATAGGATCGCACTTGCTGCCACTTCATGTGGCAACTGTCATTTTAGTACGGCCAACAAAAAAAATCGTAAAATAATATAAATAATAATATTTAGCGTTGAAAATTCCGATAGAAACAGAATGTTTAATTCAACGAAAATAATTTTTCTTCGTTTTTTACCGTTTTATTTGTTTGTTACATTGAAACAATAACATAAAAACCCTTACGAAAAAAACCGGTTTTATTGAAAATTTTGCAGTTTGTTTCACATAGAATCTGATTCGGATGAAGAACGTAGCTATGGTGCCATAAGTGGAGTGGAAGAATTGAATTCCAATTAAAATTTAATTTATTTAAAAATTTATATAACATATTGAAGTAAAAATTAATAAAATTTTGTGTTTATTTTTTTCCTACCGTACATAATAAAATAACAGTGTTAATAAATAATATAGTAAAATAAGATTATATTTCTATATTGGGTTAGGTCACTTTCCCTCTAGTATTGCTATGCCCGACAGGGTCCATAATGATCTAATATTATTATTTAAGTTACCACCTAAGTAAACATTGTGGAATGCAATAAATATATTAAGTATTTTTATTATACTCAACATCTAAATTGAGACAAGTAGAATGTGATCCTGAGAGGGTGAGAAACTGGAGATCTCTGACACAGTAGGTTTTGTTACCCAGTATAGACTCCAGTTCTCATAAGTACTACTATTGAAATTGAAATTTAAGTTGCACTGTGTAAAGTTTTTGAGTAAAATAAATACATATATTATTCATGATCATCATAACAGCCCATTAATGTCCCACTGCAGGGACGGGCCTCCTCCCGTGACGGAGGGTTACTTGGCCTACTAATACCACACTGGCCAGACGGATTGGTGTAGGGTTTAATTTCAAGTTTGTTATAAAAAGACAGGTAGTGACTTGCCACCTTGTTGAGTGGGCCCCACAAAACGGCCGCACGTACAGTGCGACAATGGAGCAACATCTCGTAGAGAGGTTAGAAACTGCAGAGAGGTGAGTCTGCGGGGCGCCAAATTCCGGTCGAACCGTTCAAGGGCCCCCGGCGTTATGACATTTTACACTTCCAGCTTGGAGCATAGGATCCGCTCTTGCGTATTCCAGTCCTGGCCGACCAATGAAGGTAAGCCAGGCCATCAAGGAATCAGGGTCCGTGGTGTCGCCACTCACCAACAGCTCGCCACAAGCTGCCACTGCGGGCATATTATTATTATTATTTAAGTTGTGTTATATTTAAGAATCTTTTGTGATTTTAGAATCGAAAAAAATATAAAAATTTTAACTGTCAGAGACTGGCGTGACCTCAGAGTCTAGAGGACCTTAAGACCAATTAGGTTTTTGCCATTTTGTAAAGACTTATTTTTAAAACTGAACAATATGTCCTTGTATATTGAACTAGATGTTTTCTTTACTCGTGTAACGATAGTATCGATACTATCGATAGTATTGCTATGCGGAACTTCGAAACTATCAATAGTATCTAAAATATCGATAGTATCGATACTTTAATCGATAGTCATACTATTGGAAACTATCGATAGACTATCGTACTGCTATCGATCTTCGCCAATCGATCGCCAACACTACTTCAATCCCTCGTCATCATCTTGCCGGTTTGGCCAAATTCTTCTTTACACTGCGTTTGAAGGACCCAATATCATATGATGGAGAGTGTGTGTGTGATGTGGAGTTCCACAATGTAATGGTCCGGCATAGGAAAGGAAGGGATTTCCAAACCTTTTGGTGTTTAAGAATCTTTTGTGATTTTAGAATCGAAAAAGATATCAAAATTTTAACTGTCAGATACTGGCGTGACCTCAGAGACTAGAGGACCTTAAAACCAATTAGGTTTTAGCCATTTTGTAAAGTTTTATTTTTAAAACAAAACAATATGTCCTTGTATATTGAACTAGATGTTTTCTTTACTCGTGTAACGTTCTCTGACATTGAACATTGCACGCGTATCCATCTATTTAGGACAGAGTTGATAAAGATAACAATAATAAGTATATTTTTGCAATAAACATATTTATTATCTTCTACTATATTATTAAACATGACTCTTAATAACTAACTGAAATTAAAGAATAAGTAATTATTAAAAAAAAGTAAGTACTTAAAAAAAAAAAAACTTATTCTTTGAATTTATAAAGATAATATATCATCATAACAGCCCATTAATGTCCCACTGCAGGGACGGGCCTCCTCCCGTGACGGAGGGTTACTTGGCCTACTAATACCACGCTGGCCAGACGGATTGGTATAGGGTTTAATTTCAAGTTTTTCTTCTTTTTATTTCGTAAAGATAGTAGTTACGGTTATTCCCTTAGTCGGTTTTTACGACACCCATGGGATGAGATGATTGGTGACATATTGTATTCTTACTCCGTCACCACACGGATATAAGATAATATATAATTGTCTTTAATTCATCAGAATTTAACCAAACAAAAAAGAGCGGTTAGACAAAATTTAACTGCAAACCTTTCAATGCATTGGAGTAGTAATTTCTTTTTATTAACGACATATTGAAAGTACAGGATTTATTTCTTAAGATATGGGTTTCTTTTAACGCACTTTTGATTATTAACAATTGCATTGTGAAGCGCGTTTTTATACTTACGTGGTTTTATACTACAAACTGACTGACTTGATCAATTGAGTTATGTATTTCTAAGTTTAGTTTTACTTGACCTTATGAATTGTCCGAATCGTCCCAATGAAAACAATGCTCGTTTGATAAAAAGTGGTATGTTGTATTACATAATTAGTCTTGATGAGATCGGACGTGTATATTTAAAACTAAAACTAAATCCCTAAGCTGCACAACACTACCCCACAAGGTCTAAACTGTGCTACATTTAAAATTATTTTAAGATTTAGTGTTCAAAAATTATCTATATTATTTTATAGCCTTTCTAATCATAGATTACAACGCATTACTTAAGCCTAGTACACCCAGGTACATTAGTATTTGTGAAAATATATCGCAGTTCAACATATCAGACGATGATTGTATCACTCATATTTTTATTTAATGTGTGCTTAATTAGTTGGTTATTAGTAAAATGGCACAAAATGAGAACATTTTGGATCAAAAAAGGTATACCGCAGTGTGCAGTACATCCTATTTGGGGTAGTTTAACATTTTTACAGAAAATTAATCCAGTAAGTATTGTGCTTTACATTTATTTAAAGATCATTCATGTTGTGTTCTTTTCTTCTTATCACATATTACTCCCTAACGTATTTGTCCTTGTACAGCTTAACCAAATTGATCAAAGTGTATTGATTGTATTGATAGAAGTTTTAGTTCATATTTTTTTAGGATATGCCTTTTTTGATGGTTCATCAATTTGCCGACCAGAGTCGTAGGGTCAAAGCGCCGCGCCTACACACTTAGGTAATGCATTTGCATTTCACCAATATATGTACTTTATTATTTATTATATCACGTACGCAGATAACGCATACAAATAACGTTTATGATCTAGTAAGTAGGTAATTCGGTCAAGTTCGCCTAACATCGTAATTATAATATCAAAATAAATCTAAATTTTTCAATGCCAATAACACTTCAACTAGAAATAAATGTAAATGTCTAAGAAATATTGGCATACCAGAGATTTAGTGGATATCGCGTAAATAAGGGCTCAAAGTCAAAGTCAAAGTCAAAATAGCTTTATTCACTTAGGTTACAAAGTAACACATGCAAATCGTTATACATGTAGTAGAATAGTATAGAGAAAAATGTCTGCCAAACTATTACCACTTTCGCAGACGACTATAGTAGAGCTCTGAGAAGAATGTGGCCAAGAAACTCAGGCCACTCTTTTCAAAATAATAATTTGACTTTGTTACAATTACCAACAGCAGCGTGAAGAATGATGTGTGCAAGCAAATCTTACATGCATAGCAATTTAAAGTTTAATTGATAAAAAAAAATTTCATTGTTAATAAATTGATTTAAAAAAAGCTTTAATTGCATGGCACGTTCATCAGTCATCTCGTCACTGCGATATCCGACAGAAATTAACACACAAGCATTTGTGTCGTCAAGTTGATTTTGTTAATCTTTAAGTAGTTGAGAATGGAATAGAATACCATTTAGATAATATAATTAAATACATTTACAAATGCAAGTGAAGTATTTCTATCGTTACAATAACAAATAAAACTGTAAAAGAAAGTAATAAGGTAGTAACATAACATCCGCACAACTACCTAGGTTAAGCCACAATCTACACCATGGAACAAGCAACATGAAATCACGATAATTGAAATCTAAGCCCATGAGTTTTTGTCATTAATATAATCGTTTATTGTATAATAGCCTTTCGATAATAGCTGATTTTTTACAAATGCTTTAAAGTTTAGTAAAGGTAGATCCATTACATGCTTAGGCAGTTTATTGAATAAACGTATACCGAGTCCCGCAAAAGTGTTATGTACCTTATGTAGGCGATGTTGTGGACCTATCAACTTATGCCTATTCCTCGTACCAATGCTATGAATGTCGCCATTTCTATCATACTGTTCAATATTTTGCTTAATATATATTATATTAGCATATATATATTGTGAAGCAACTGTTAAAATACCTATTTCCTTAAAACGATCTCTCAATGAAACATTCGATTCAAGATTGTAAATAGCTCGAACTGCACGCTTCTGAAGAATAAAAATAGATTCGATGTCTGCAGCCCTACCCCACAAAAGAACACCATAGGACATTAAGCTGTGAAAGTAACTAAAGTATACCAATCTTGCTGTCTCTATATTCGTTAGCTGCCTCACTTTTTTAACTGCATAAGCAGCTGAACTTAGTTTTCCTGCTAGAGCTAATATATGAGCACCCCATTGCAGCTTACTATCCAACGTTATTCCTAAAAATACAGTAGTGTCTACAAAACGGCTCTTTCAATTTAGCCGTTTACGGCTGCCGTGAGTATTCGGTGCGTTTTTCGAACGTTCTTTTGTTTTCTTACAAATCTTGCCGTACGGTTGCTATAAATACTGCCGTACGGCAGCCGCTTTTTTTTTTCAAAGTTTCCCTGCAGTGGGACATAAAGGAGCTGTTGATCATTGTTATTTTTTTAATGGATATGAACTTTTATTTTCAGAATGTATGGTTAAAAGATGTATACAAAGAGTACTCGTCGCCTTACGTGGGCATGTGGCTGTTCTGGCGACCAGGATTGATTGTAAATTGCCCTTCAATTGCTCGTAACATACTAGTCAAAGACTTTGATAACTTCAGAAACAGATTACTTGGAACCGGGAGAAAAGATGAACTGGGAACCTTGAATTTGTTTACTGTTAACGTAAGTACTGTTACTGTACTAATCATAATCGTTATAAAAGGTAAATGTTACCTTGAAATGTAATATCAAAAACATATAAATCTATTATTTGCTTGCTATGGACACTATTCATTAGCAAGCAAATTAGTGATGCGACATGCATTTTATCCGTTGTCTAGTACCCATAGTACAAGCTCAGCTTAGTTTGGGACTAGAGGGTGTTGTGTGAATGTGTGAGTATTATTTATTTATTGATTCTGACTGTTCAGTAATAAATCCTTAGGCCACGTAAGATGTGGCGAGAAGAGATTCTGATCAAGAGTAGATAAATACACCGGCCTTCACAGGCCAAGAATCGAGATAAATGACGGCCTTTCCCCAGCTGTAGAATGATGCAGGTTGTCACTGTCTAAATATTAGCCAATGGTGATAAACCTAACGCGACCACTGATTGTAAAGTGGTTAAAAACATAATGAAATACCGTAATTATACATGGAGGGATGATAATTTACGTAACAGATTATTTCTATTTATAAAAACGAGGTTTTTTCATTTTAGAACTTTATTTGATTGTTTAAAATCATAAATGTAATAGCAAAACTAAAATATTGGACATAACAAAAAGCAATCACTACTGACTGATATTTATTGTAGTATAAAAATATTTTTTTTTGTTAGAGTTACATATCCACTACACAGTACACTGTGCCAAAATATGCCAAAATACTTAATAAAATAATGAATATATTTTAAACTTTCTGCATTTTGTGAAAAGTCATTTTATTATTGAATCAAATCATAAATATTACAATTTCCTTAATACCACGGACATGTATTTTCTTTTTCATGGTCAATTGAGCCCACTTGAAACCGATCCAGCGGGCTCAGTTGACCCCATTAGTTTTTTAGGGTGTAACTCAGCCCACTGTCTGTCTAATCTGTCAACTGGACGCGTGGGCTTAGTTGACCACTTGCTATGGTTAAGGGTCTACTCAGCCTGCGGGTTCAGTTAACCACTTAGTACGGCTAAGGGTCTACTCAGCCCACACCATTGTTATAAGAAAACTTGCCCTACTACTTAGTTATGTTTATCAGTATTTTATTATTTATTGACCAATTTTATTTTTTTTTGTCAAAAGAAATACTGATGTGTCATACTATCAGTCAAGTCCTGTCTGTACGATTCAAAAAGAATTTACTTTGTGTTTCAGGATCCTGTGTGGTCTAGTACTCGTCAACGCTTAAGACAAGTATTTACTTCAACTAAACTAAAGGGATGGCACGACCTTTATCAAAGCAAATCAAATGACTTGGTGCAGAGGATTAAATCAGACAATGAGAAAGGGATCTGTAATAGTATGAGGGTATTATATTTGTTTAAAGCGCAGGGTGTGAAGACCCCTCACACGGTGGTTAGGACGGCGGGAAGCCGATGGATGAGAGAGGCACAAGACCGGAGGCACCGCAGGGTGGAAACATTTTGAGGAGGCCTATGTCCAGTAGTGGGCGTCTATAGACTGATATGGAATATTTGTTATACACAAAATATCACCACCTATAAATTTTTGCCACCGGTGAGTACGCGTCTGAGTAAAGTTATGCAAATATTGGTACACAGCTGGTGAAATAACAGCACCATGAGATTACCATTAGGGGACCGAATTGCTTTCCACGTTACAATTCCTTAAAACTTATTTCCGTAAAAAGACTAATCTAAAGATCGACGACCTCGGTGGCGCGACGGTAGCGCAAGCGGCTGCCGTGCAAGAGGTTGTGGGTTCAATCCCCACGCAGGACAATAATTTGTGAGATCCACAAATTATTGTCCTGGTCTGGGTGTTCTTTGTGACCGTTAATTGATGTTTGTAAAAGGTCCCCGCGACACAGGGCATCCCTAGTGCGGGAGTTGTCTTTTTTTTTTTAAAAAAAGGTAAGTCTTTTTACTTCTTTATATTTTTAGAATTTTTTGCATTTGACAGACACTATTTGCTGACTATACGACTGATGTGATAGGAGAATCAGCATTCGGGATTACTTGCGAGGCTACGAAGTATGGAACAGGAGCCTTGAGAGTGATGACCAAAGAGTTTGAGAAGTACGGAACTTACAGAGGCATTCAATGGTCTTTTATATTTTTTTATCCTGAAATAGCTGACTTTTTGGGGTGAGTTGGTGAAAATTATAGAATTGGTTTTATTAGATAGTTAATTCATAGCATTTATATTTCATGCCTTTTAGACTCATCATAACAGCCCATTAATGTCCCACTGCAGGGACGGGCCTCCTCCCATGACGGAGGGATACTTGAAGTTTAGACTCGTGTCTATATAAATATTTTAAAGAAATGCATACTAAGATTCTTTTTGTACGTTGATAATAGAATTTATCCTAAAGTATTCCGAGCAAAGATATTCCTAGTAAATGTTTGTTTAATTATTTATATAGCTATCATCATCATCATAACAGCCCATTAATGTCCCACTGCAGGGACGGTCCTCCTCCCATGATATAGGTATGCGCGAAATAGAAAGTTATTGTGAAGAAAAATAAAAGAAACTAAAAAAAAATGTTTTTGTTTTAGTTTTACATTCTGGCCACATAACACGTTGGTGTATTTTAGAAAAGTATTTAGAAAGATTGTACAAGAACGCGGAGGTTATGAACAAGTCACTGATGGTAAACGTGATCTTCTGGATGCATTGAGAAAAATGAAGCAGGATACACTTAAAGGTAAACACTAAGTTAGGCTCTTTTAAATTTTATGTTCAGTGGCCAAATTCAAGTTAAAATAGTAGCAGGTAACTTCAAAAGGGACAGTCTAATAGAATTTATTGGCAAATCAGAAATAAATTAGACGACCTCTGTGGCGCAGTCGGTATATTACATGGCTGCTTCGATTTTAGCTGGGTTCGATTACCGCTCAATGAAAATCTTTTTGTGCATGAACATGATTGTTTGCATTGTCGTCATGATTGTTTGTATGTCGAGTTTTTCTTTTTTTAGAAGATTTAATACCTGTCGGAGTTAGCATCAGTAATCTAAAAATAACTTCAATCCCTCGTCATCATCTTGCCGGTTTGGCCAAATGCTTCTTCACACTGCGTTTGAAGGACCCAATATCATACGATAGAGGAAATAATTATGTGAGCCGGAAGTTGGTTCCACAATTTAATGGTTCGGCATAGGAAGGACTAGACTAGATGGCGTTGTGTGAATGTGTGAGGAATATTTATTATATTTGTATTTATAATACTTACAAACCTTCGCTTTGTCTACCATTACAACACCATGGGATGAGGTAGGCCGATGGCTGCATATATTACAACTCCGTTATCACACGAGGTATAACTACAACTCTTCATAAAACAATTTCACTAGGTTCAGAATAAGATCTGGGTCTTTGCCAAAACGAATTTGGGAAATAAAATAACCTAAGCATACAAAACTGACTCGAATACAAAAGAAGTAGTTATAACAACTGCTGTAGTGAATACTAAAAAACGATTACTTTTATCTACTTCAATAATATAATTTTTTTTAAGATAATAATATTATTCATTTTATTATCTCGACTGTATCGATATGTTTCTTTTTGGTTTATTATTTGCTTTTTTATGTTTAATTGCATATTATTATACAAAATGGCGATATATCAAAACATTTTGGATCAAAAAAGGCATACCACAATGTCCGGTGTATCCTATAATAGGAAGTTTAACTTTTTTACAAAAAGTTAATGCGGTAAGTACTTATAGTAAATCTATTTATCTTCATTGTAATTTCTATATCGCCTAAAAGTAAGTAAAATTATATAAAATATTATTGACAACATTCAATGTAATTACAATCTTGCTAAGTTAGGAAAACAAATCAATTACTGTGGCAAATTGATAAGTGCATTTAATACAATGAGGTATGCCTTTTAATACACATTAATTACATTGCTTACATAACCGTAGACATTTACGGGACTAAAAGTAAAAAGTTAAAGTAGTTTCTTCTCGCTCTTTAAAATTCTTCCAAATTGCTACGAGAGATGTTTATACAATTCCTCTATATTTTTGAACCCTCACATATTGCGCAGAGGAATGTTTTCCAGATCCTTAATTTTTCTTTGCAGCTTCCAAAACTATTTACGTATTTACCAGAACTCACTGTTTTGTTTGTTGTCTTAGCAAAGTCTTTGACCCTGGCTTAATGAAACTGCAAATGGGGAAAGCTGACTGGATAACCCAAATTAAAAAAAAAGTATAATACATGTAAATCAAAAAATAAATCATCACAGTAAAGCAAACACAATTAAAATTACATTTATTAAATAAAATGTTTCTACCCTCGGCGTATAAAAATATGATGGATGGAAACTTCCTGAATACATTTTACCTGAGTCGTTTATATTTATGGCACATATATTTGTCATTGTCTTCATTCCAAGTATGATAATTTGTCACTGCGATGGACTAAAAGTCAGATAGTATAATAAGTCTCGGGGAAAACGACATTGTTAGTCTAAATAATATAAAATAGTTATGTCTAGTCGCAAATTTTATTATCAATAACGTTTCACATGTTTTTACTCCCAAATAAAAAGTCGGGCATTGTTTTGCGGGAAATTTTCGGGGATCACTGAATAGACTCAACAGGGAAATGGTGGTAGCGGTAAGCGTCTTAAATGGATGAGGTCGCAACTTCCTATTCCCCTGCTGTCCTAAGCTTAGATAGTCCGTTAAATTTATGTTTCGTGACCCAGCGTTTTATTCCTACCATATGCTCTTTTTAATGTCTTGTTCCGTTATGGAGCAAATCTTAGAACCCGCTAGATCTTAAATGAAACTGCTAACACTACTGCAGCATAGCCGCTGCAGCTATTTTAATCAACTTATAATACTCTAAATGAGGTAGTCTTTGACTAGAAGTTTAATATGTTTTTCGCCTGATAATATTTTTTTTAAACGTTCATTATCAAGAGTTCTACTGTTCATCAACTGATTTATTATTATTGTTTTTAATTTTTATCGTATAAACCTCTTAAAGGTTATCATTTTGTAGTTTTCTGCAGTCGAGTAGCAAGTAGGTAGTATCGGGCATATGAGTGGGGTACTTAACATTAAAGTATTTACAAAAAAGGGCTTTATTGTGTGATTATGCGAACGATTTGATTCTTATTACGTATTTTGCTTTCAATTAATGTAATTTTAATCTTTTGTAATTAACTTTAATCAGCATTTTACGTCGCGTTCTGTTTGTCGTAAACAAATTCACCATGTCTACAGATACAGACTAAGGTGGTGAATGCCTATCTTGGCAACGATAGTGGTAATTTTCAAGGAGGCCTATGTGCAGCATTAGATATCTTTTCACTAAAAGCAGCTAATTCAAGTTATAGATGTTTAAGAGAAACTGTGGTTTTGAGACTACAAAATGGATGGTCAAGTAGAAGTAAGCAAAACAAAATTGAGTCACATTTGTTTTTTTTTTACACTACATTTGATTTTTAATGCGACCTGCGAGGTTTACATACTAACTAAAATGTTAAAAATATTTCAATATTTTAATAACTACAATTTATTATTTCCAGAATCTTTGGTTGATGGAAGTTTACAAACGGTATGCGTCTCCATATGTAGGTATTAGGGTGTTTTGGCGTCCGGGACTTATCATCAACTGCCCCAAGCTTGCTCGGAAAGTGCTCGTAGTTGATGGCGATAATTTTAGAGATAGACTCATTGGAACAGGGAGCAAAGATGAACTGGGATCTTTGAATATATTCACAGTTAACGTAAGTAAAGATAACTTAAGTTTATGAGAAAACAGGTTCGGTGACGCGACGGTCGCGGAAACGGTTGACGTGAACGAGGTTCGTATCCCATACACTCCACAAGCTATGCTCATTAGTTTTGATGTTTTTTGTGTTCGTTAAATATATGCTTTTAAAAATCCCTAACGCGGGAGCTGTCTTTTCGAATAAATAAAATTATAATACTTTTATTTCTAGTTAATTTTTGTTTTTGTTTTTACTTGATTATACCGGTCTTTGAGCAACTTCTTCTTATAGTTAGGTACATTGTTATATTTTTCATGTTGTAATTATAATATTAAGTATAATAATATCACTATTAATGTGTCTGGCACGTTCCTTGCCAAAAAAGTTGCTTTTTATGCAGCATTGTAATCCTTTTCACACGCATTAAAATTTTTTTTTTATACCCTGTCTCATTATTTTTATTTAAGTGAATCTGATAAAGAGTTCATTTAGGCTATTATGATATGATGTTCAAAAAAAAATTTTGCCGTTAATGTCTCAATCTCTAAATACTAATACTCCAACACTAATTCATCAACAAGTTATAAACTAATAGAAAAACACAATTAATTCTTGAACTTAAATACTCAAATCATTCCCACATAAAAACATATTAGAAAAAAAAATCATTTAATAATATTTGGTTTCAAGTATTATTCGCTGAATTTTTTGAGCAAATGATAAAACCGATAGTTTATGTACTGATTTACAATAGTCTATTTTTTTCAGGATCCTATATGGTCGGCATCTCGAAAGCGTTTGACTCAAGTATTTACTTCAGCTAAACTAAAAGGTTGGGTAGATCTTTATCGGAGAAAATGTAATGATTTAGTGCACAGGATTAAGTCAGATAACGAAAAAGGAATTCGCAATGATCTGAGGGTAATAGTTAATTTTATTAATATTATCATGTGACTCTCTTGACACATATTTCTAGTAATGAATTTAGTACTAACAACGTTGATAAATAACATAAATATATTTCAGACATAGGAAGCATAAATATCTATTACAAAGACTAAGTCTAAATACTATAGACATAAGAGATTTAAATGATGTAGACAAAGACTTGTCGATATCATTTAAAATAGATGTACTAAAAGTACCCGATGAAACTACAATTAACCGTTTTTATTTTAACTTTTTATAGATTTTAACTGCTGATTATTCTACTGATGTTATTGGAGAATCTGCATTTGGAATTTCATGCGAAGCGACGAAAAATGGCACTGGAGTTTTAAGAACGATGACTAAGGAGTTTGAGAAGTACAGCAAATTTAGAGGCATCCAGTGGTCTTTGATATTCTTCTTTCCGGAACTAGCTGACATTTTAGGGTAAAGCGAAAGGTTAAAGTAAAATTTGTAATATGTAAATTTGTGTAGAACTGACCAGTTAAGTGGTCTAAATAGGACAACTAAACTGGTCAGATCTATTTCCACGAATAACATTTCATTATTTAAGGTTTACATTTTGGCCAAAAAACACGATGGTATTCTTTAAAAAAGTATTCAAGAAAATAGTTGAAGAAAGAGGAGGATATGAAACACCAACTGATGGAAAAAGAGATCTCATTGACTCTTTGATTAAAATTAAACAGGACGCAATTGCCGAAAAACAAAGTTAGTAATTATAAGTAAACATTAACATAATTAGCTTCTTAATCATTTCTTTAAATATTAAATATTGATCATAAGCAAGCATAGCATTTGATATCGATTGTACTTGAGTGTCAAACTAATCCAACTTATAATAAACTATTTTAGGTTTAAACGAGTCGATACTAATAGCAAATGCTATGATATTTCTCCAAGGAGGCTACGATACTTCGTCACTCGTCTTAACATATCTCATTTATGAACTGGCGTACCAAACCGAATACCAAGTAAGTCAATTTATCAACGTGTCGTTTTTGAGATGTTTCTCCATATATTTTTTAAGCTTCTTCATAAGTTGTCATATTATGCCGATTGATTTCATCTACGTCATCATTGCAATTCGCAATGTTTACGACTGTCGGTAAGCTGTTGTTATCTCGATCGTCAATCATAGTCTTGGGGTAATGAGATTCCATGTTACTAAATGAGATTCCATGTTACTAAATGAGATTACATGTTACTAAATGAGATTCCATGTTACTAAATGAGATTACATGTTACTAAATGAGATTCCATGTTACTAAATGAGATTACATGTTACTAAATGAGATTCCATGTTACTAAATGAGATTACATGTTACTAAATGAGATTCCATGTTACTAAATGAGATTACATGTTACTAAATGAGATTCCATGTTACTCTACCGTTTACTGTAAAGAAGGGAGCTCGAGTGGTTCGCCTACTTGCTCGTATGACATACCGACGCGATTCGTATAGTACTTATCATCTACGTACTTCAGATTAGTGGATTTCTACCCGCCAATAGTAATTCCATCCAATTTTGATGATGCGCTGCTGCTGATACTATATGCTGAAATTGAAATGTGGTAAAAAAAATTCGATGAAAGTAAGTTCCTGTATATAAAATGTTTATTTTACAGCAAATGCTGTTTGACGAATTAAAGGAAGCTAAAAACAGAAAAGACAATCACGATTTAGATGCCAGTGATTTAGCTGAACTGCCATTTTTTAATGCTGCCATCAAGGGTAAGTTAACAATGCAGAAAATAAGACAACTTTAATATAAAATGTTACTACAGATATCCTATCTAATTGAGTAAATTACATTATCTAAAAGCATTCCTAGTGAATGTGGTGAAAAGGACAAAGTCAATTCTTACTTCTTCAAGAGGCCAAACTGCTAAAAAAAACATTTCTAGTCAAACAGATTTGTGAAAAATCAGCCAACTAAATGTTCTTTAATTTATCGTTATTACATCTAACACTCTTCTATGCAATTACGAATATACGATCAAATTATATCACAAGTAACTATTGACGTTTTATCACTTTTCAGAATCAATGCGAATGTATCCCACAATGGGTTGGTTGGATCGTATTTCTTTGAAAGATTATAAAATCGATGACAATTTAACTATCCCAGCTGGAACAGTAGTATATGTTAACTCATATGGCATGCAATATGATCCTAAGTTTTACCCTGAACCCGAAAAATTTCACCCTGAAAGATTTCTGCCTGAAAATCAAGGAAATCTTACACCGTTTACCTATATGCCTTTTGGAGAAGGGCCTAGATCATGCATAGGTTGGTATTATTACACAGAGTAAAATTAATAATTGTCAATTTAGAACACAAAATTTAACATTACCGAAAGTCATGCATAATAACTTGCTGCATCCTCGGAGCTCGAAATCTATTGAGAAATCCTGTTAGGCCTTTTTTAAATTGACCAATGACAATGGTAGATCTTCTTTTTCTTTTCATAAAGACAGCCATGACTGAATTTACTCCACGATTTTGTGCAAAAGGTACGTAAGGATGACCGGGAAAGGTCATCCTTATCGGAGAATGACATTGTGTAGCCTCCTTTATCTTTTGTCCACTTTTAAAATGCCCTTAAAATAGAATTCAACTTAAACTCTTTCACCAAGGTGAACTTAAGATTGGCAGACAAAAAAGTAGAGTTAATTTTAATTCCTCATTGATCGATTTGTGTCCAATATTTTCTTTTTGTAATATTGAAACATTTTTATTATTTATGAAATTTCATATTATTTTATTGAATCTTAAATTTATTATTTTATAAATTACTTTTCATTTCTAATTTAATTACAACTGTATTGTTTATTCAAATTAATCATAAATTCTCTCACGTCCTTGAACGTACCTAGTTTATTATTTAATTAATAAGTATGGAACGATGAATACAATAAAATAGCAGGATTATCATAATTTTCAATAAAGTAAAAAAATAAATTCAAATGAAAAATTATTTTAACTAAATTTTAATGAAAACAATATTTTGTAAAGATGGTAAAATCTTTTTTTATGTGCGACAGTACAAAAAATTAAACAAAGTAAAAAAAATAGATACTAAAATTAAAATAATATAGTGTTATAACAATATAATAAAATATACGCACTTTATTTAAACTAAGTAAAGTTTTATTTAATTAGGTACTGTAACGCCTAGTCTAGTTTTACGAGCAATATTTTATATTATTTCTTTTTGGTATTAATTTATGTTCCCCCTTACTCATAAAGGCCTCTTAAATTTTAGTCAAAAATGGTTAGTTTAAATTCTTACGATTTTATTTAGACAAATCTCGCTAAGCAGTGATTAAATTTAAGAGACGTTCATGAGTAA
The DNA here is from genome assembly GCA_905475405.1 of Schrankia costaestrigalis. Lineage (NCBI taxonomy): Eukaryota > Metazoa > Arthropoda > Insecta > Lepidoptera > Erebidae > Schrankia > Schrankia costaestrigalis. The sequence continues at coordinate 18,895,420 of FR997839.1, forward strand.
AGGGGTAAGTTATAAGTACTAAAAAACCTTCTTATTATAATTATGTTATCCAAAAACACTCAATGCTGAAAAATGCTAAATAAGAAAAGTCTTTTGGCTCCGGAACATACGAGTATAACTTTAAATCGGATTGAGTATCAAAACCAGGAAGTTTTATTTATACCACACTGGGGCTCTAGTACCTATCACTTATTAGGTAATTTGTCTTTGATCGTTGATGATAGCGGGAGTAGGTCAACTAGCTCTAACCTCGCTCTAGATAAAGATATTAACCTCTAACACACCCAATAAGTAAATTCAATAATGTCACTTTTTATCAAAATACCACGCGGGCGAAGCCTTGGGCGGAAACTAGTACTCAATAAAACTTGTATTTTTTTAAATGTTTTTCTTAACATTACATTTGTATTTAGTAAATTCTCTTAATTTTTCACTGTAGCTTTAACTTTTTTTTTCTGCCCCAACTGCTATCAGTTCTCCGCGCAATTTATGTTATAAGTAATTGATAATAACAAATATTATAATTGATACTGGCTGCTATAATTGATCATAACAATTAATAAATTTTCCTGTAGACATTAATTAAAATTTAAATATTCTGAGAGTGAAAATCATTAAGTATTTATTTTAATTTAATTGTTGTTGCAATGAAAATACAAATGATGATTTTTAAATTTTATTAATGGTTATATTTTAATAATTTATATATATTTCAAAATAATATGAGTTGCTTTGACCTAGTCGGGTCGAAGAGTTTTAATTGTTTATTTTATATTTACCTTTTTTGTTAAATTTATTTTTTTCCATTGTCTTTTTTCTTTTCGGATTTTTCTAGATAAACCTAAGCTTTATAGGTAAAAATTATAGTATTGACATTAAATTTTACATATTGAAGCCAAATTGATGTTGTGTAATTTCAATTAAGTATTATTTTCAGGACAACGATTTGGTATGCATACCGTGAGGTTTGCCCTGGCTGCTATAATCACCAACTTTATTCTAAAGCCTTTACAAAATGCTCCTTTACCGAACAAAACACGAGTTGATAATAAAGGAATATTTTTCGGACCCGGAGAAGCAATGTCAATTGAATTTATGTCTCGATAAATAATTTTAATGTCAACTTTTTAAATAATACAACTGCTGTAATAAAACAAGAAAGATTTTATTTAAATTTGTTTTATTTTAATTACTAATAGTAACTTTAAGAAAAAATATCAAATATAATTAAAAAGGCCTTAAAGAAGACAAAGGTACCTAGTTGCATAGAAAAGACTAGGTATATTGTGTTAAATAAAACCTGCAATTTCATAAATTTAACTTTAAATTTAGTTCAATACTTTGATCATTTATTTAGTAATTCACTACAAAATTTGGTCAATCTTAAGTCCTGTTTACTTTTATATAAACACTACACTAAAAAGTAAAACTCAGTTAAATTATAACAAGGAATACAACGTAAGTAATTTACATAGAAATAATGTCATGACAATTAAAAATGTTGAAAACTTTATGTAGGCATTACAAAATTTAACATTCACTATAAAGATATTACACCACAATGATGACGTGTGGTGACGGATCTCCGTGTGGTGACAAAGTAAGAATACAATATGTCACCACCCCATCTCATCCCATGGGTGTCGTAAAAACCGACTAAGGGACTACGAAAATCGATTCTTTCGATTGACACCGTACAGTCTACCTGTGCGTGTCTGCGTGTACTCCGGTCGCCTGTGCGGGTGGACCTTTCCGGTAGACCGTAGCGTGTATGGCCGGCATAAAAGATGGGTAACATTTTAAATAGGTATTTTACCACCAGGGTACCATACCGGAACACATAATAAAGGTAATTAATGATAGATAGGTAAACACATCGAAAATTTTAACCCGGCTGTAGGATTCGATCATAACTAAAAAATGATCAACATTAAAAAACACAAATTAATGTTTTAATTAACAGACTTTATAATTTCTCGTGTAATTAATTATGTAATCATAGTTTTGTTATTGTATTCAAAAACACTATACAACAATTAGCAATTTAAAAATAAATCAAAAAGAACCAGTACGGTTTACTATTTATAATTAAAAATATTGCAAAAATTACAATATTTTGCGTCACTTCACTCTTGCCCCCTTACTTATAAACGCCTCTTAAATTTAATCACTGTTTACCGAGATTTTTATTACGAAAACTAACCTTATACCAAACAACGTAAGAGTTTAAGCTAATTAATCAATTGACTAAAATTTAAAAGGCGTTTATGAGTAAGGGGGTTAGTGTTTAAAACAATTTTGTATTAATTTTAAAATATGACTTTCAAATTCGCCACTACAAGTAAATTATTTTACTGTTTATTTATTAAATAATTGACACGTTTTGTACTAAGTTAATAGTATAATGTTTAATTATTGCAATAAGTATTTACGCATGGTTCACCTAATTTATTTAAACTTCTGTTAATTAAATGGGTACATAAAGAAAACATGTGAGACAAATTATATGAGTCATTGTGGTTACTGATTTACATAGATGTTATATATTCAGGAAGATATCCCAACAGACTTTAAAGGCAAATTCCATCATATTCTAAACTACTTAATAGAGGTAAAGTTTGTATGTTTGTGACGTTGTAGGGGTAATCTCTGGATCTAATGAACCGATTTTAAAAAGTCTTCCTGTGTTGAATAATCCATTTATCGGAGAGTGTCATAAGCTATATAGTATCAGGCTATGACTAATAGGTACATAGATCATTCAGGAAGATATCCCAACAGCTGTTACATACTTAGACTTTAAAGGCAAAGCCTATCATTATAAACTTTATAATTTTGCAAATAAATAACTACTTACTACAACGAAAAAAAAAATCGTGTAAAGTTAATATCAGGTAAAGTAACAGAGAATAAGTAACAAATATAATTTTATTATCAACAATGTATTGTAAGATTTTTAATAAATAATTTTTAAAACATCATAAATATTACCTGTACTTGAGGTAGAATTTGAGTAAAAAATATTTTTATGTTATTAACTATTGAATTTACCAATTGTATGCAAAACTTGCATATTTTTTTGGACCAAATTTTTTAGGTATTTTAAAGTAACCATTTTTAACAACAACTACTTAAGAATTTTTTTAATTATTTAACTAGTTACATACACATTATGATACATAAATTTATCTTCCAAACTGTAGAACAGTTTGTCGGCATTTCAATCATTATGATGTAAATAGGCTACATGTGTACCACTTTCTTCTCAGGTATGACTCGTGATAGTAAATAACCTAAAATACTAATTAGATCAACAACTAGGTTTTTCTTTAGGCCAACGTTTCGGCCGACTAGGTTCTTGGTTAGGCAGGATACTAAATACCGCGAGTACGACCCGACGAGAAAGTAGTACCAATCGCGAAAGGCTACACTTGTATAGAAAGACGGCACCACACATTTAAGCATTTGAGCTGTAACTTTAATAACATATTAATAGATATTAAGTTCAGATGACACCAGTTCCGCATAGAATAGCAGATGATAATTGGTAAACTAAGTTAATTCTACCAAAGAATACACACCCAGAGAACATGATTAGCCGATTATTCAGAGAGTTTAAGCGTTGTTGGCTGTTGACAAAAAAGGTGTATCTCCTAATTTATATTTTTTTTCTCTGTATAAATTTAGTTTCTTTATTAAGTTACCTAACGTTAAATTCATGTCTCATAATATCACTTGTCCGAAAACCTAAATCCCTAAATATAACATGACCTAATTATTACTGTTATAAACATCACATTCTATAATAATAAAAAAATTAAATACTAAATTCTAGTTTTACAACATTTATTAATTTTACGATAAATTCATCCGTTATTAGAAAACAGCTGTTTCTTGAACAATATTTTATAGCTTTCTTTTTAATAATTTTACAGAAACGTTGAATAAAATATTTGATTAGTGCACTAAGCTAAATATAAATAATAGCGTATGAAAATTTTATAAAAACTGTATGAAAGTAAATACTCAATAAAAATCTAGCGTAAACCCAAATTAAATTTCCTAAATAAACGCCATGAAAATCTAAAATCGCTTAGTTACTCTCTTGTTGCTATCGACCGTCAATTAAAACACAGTTTAGTTGTATTTATAATAAAGGTATGTATATAAATGTAAAGCGAACAATATCATTGACTTTGTAGTAAATGAGCTGCCATTAGGAACGTGTTAGAATTATCTTTTATTTTGAAAATAAGTAATACCTATTATTACAATGTTTTTACTTCTTATTTCGTTAGTATCTTTGTTTCTATTTATTTGGTTATACATGAAATGGTACAAGATAAAAAGATATTGGAAAGTTAGAGGTGTTCCCTATGATATACCTCATCCAATTGTGGGAAGTTTGACGTTTTTATTGAGACAGAATCCTGTGAGTATTAACTTATGTTTATTTATTTTATATTGTTTTTTTAAGTAAAATGTCTGGTATCCCCATTTTATCTAATGAGTGTCGTAAAAACTGATTTTGAGCAAATTTCTGGGATATCTCAACGACAACAAAAAAAACCTATATTAAACCGTCTGGCCAGTGTGGGATTAGTAAACTAAGATTTACACTGTCTTCTACGTAGCTCACCTATCCTAGGACTACCTGTAAACTTCAGGTGCGAAGATACACCAGCACTGTTGTTTAGGCGCAAAATAGCTGCGGCGTAACCCCACTTACGACTACCACCTACTATCATCATTTTTTTTTATGCTTACAAAATTCCAACTTACAATTTATTACACTATTGCTGTGAAATAATATCTAAAAAACTTTAGTTTACATAATAATGAGTTATTGCTTGTTTTAAAAGCGCAACAAATTAATAGTTTAAACTACATAAAAAAATCGAAAAATGCCAGTAGAGCTGCATGGAACATTATAAAGGAAAATAACAACAAATCTAAAAATAGAAGCCAGATTGATAGGATTGAATATAATCAAAAAGTTTACGAAAATCCTCAGCAAATTTGTGACCTATTTAACGACTTTTACACATCCCTGGGCAAAACAATAAAACACAATAATATACCAACAAGTCAACATAATAATATGCCAAATAATAGGATACCCTTTAACACTAACACAATTTTTTAACACCAATAGATGAAGCTGACACACTTAAGACGATTCTATCCTTAAAAGACACACACTCCACTGGCTATGATGAGATAAATACTAAAACTTTAAAAATATGTGCACAATATATTGTAAAACCACTTACACACATAATTAACTTGTCCCTTATGGAAGGAAAATTCCCTACCAGACTTAAAATATCCATCGTAAAACCCCTGTTCAAAAAAGGCATTAAATCAGATATGAACAACTACAGACCCATAACACTTATACCTATATTGTCGAAAATATTTGAACAGATCATGTATGATAAATTAGAAAGCTTCCTTACAGCCAATGATATTCTGAAAAGTGAACAGTTCGGATTTAGAAAGAACAGATCAACGACTCTAGCTTGTTTCAGTTTAATAAAACAAATAACGGAGTCTCTTAATAAAAAGCAAAAGGTAGCATGCTTATTCCTGGATATGACAAAAGCTTTTGACTTTGTTTGTCATAAAAAGCTTTTGTCAAAAATATACAACTAGGGAATTCGCGGTAATGCATATGACTGGATAAAAAGTTACCTAGAGAACCGACTACAATATGTAGAAATAACCAACACGAGTAAAAACATGCAAAACCAATACTAATCCACGCTTAAACTTAACGACTACGGAACCCCTCAAGGGGGGAAATTATCTCCGCTTTTATTCCTGTTATATATAAATGACCTTCCTGATGCCATACACCATAACTCTATCCTATTCGCAGATGACACTACATTAATAATAAACAATAATAATAATACAGAACTACAAATAAACATCAATCTAGCTTTAGACAACGCTATCAAGTGGTTAAATTTAAATAATCTACAAATTAATATATTAAAAACAAATTTGATACAGTTCCAAACATACAAAGCAAATGAGGTTCCTATTATCGTACAACATAACGGAATACAAGTAAATACTGTAGACGAATGTGTATTTTTGGGTATCACGTTAGACAAGCACTGCAGTTGGAAACAACATATAGAGAAACTAACCTCTAAGATAGACAGATTTGTGTACGTATTAAAAAAAATTAGGCAAACTGTAGATGTACATACTGCGCTAATAGCCTATCATGCCTATGTTTCTTCTTTAATTAGATACGGTATAATAGTATGGGGCAATTCAGTAGACATGGATAGAGTCTTTGTTACTCAGAAAAAATACATAAGAGCAATATGCGGTGCTAACTTCCTAGACAGTTATAAACCACTATTTACTAAGCACAGAATACTTCCTCTGCCTTGCTTATACATACACGAAATGTGTACGTTTGTAAAAAAATACCCGAATCTCTTTGAAAGTTTCAATCATATTATGTCTAGGCACCAAAATAAACTGAAACTGCCACAAATCCATTTGGAATTATTTAAAAGAAATGCATTTTGTATGGCTGTTAAGCTATTTAATAAAATTCCCCAAGCCATTAGACAGTTGCCTTTAGCAACGTTTAAAAACAAATTATTTACTTTCCTCTTGGAAAAATGTTACTATAGTACTAAGGAATACCTAGAAGATAAGTAAAATATAGAACATGTTTTTGTACTGCTAATGTAACTACTCTATCTATCTCTATCTTCAAGTGTAATTTTGTAACTATCTAATATAATTTAATTTTGTTCTTTTAATGTAATTGACGAATGTAATATATTAATTCTAGTAATAACATATTAAATTACTTATAGTGACATAATATGTAAATGTAGTTGTAATAATAATTGAATTTAAATTAATTAATGAAAGGAAAACTAGCTTTAAGTATTAATATTTGTACACCTACACAGGGAGAATATGGACTGCACTAAATATTATTTATATACCATCATTGTACCTACACCCTATTCTGACAAATAAATGCATTGATTTGATTTTTTTGATTTGATTTTTTTGACAGCAATTAATTTGGTTAGACTTTTTATTATTTCAAAACAAAATAAAAAAACTTGTTTATATCGTTATCAAGCTAATTAAAGTAATTAAACTATTTAAGTGACATTACTTTTAACAATAAATTAGAGGTTATTAACCTATATTACACATTTTATTTATTCAAATATTTGGGTATTCATTAATTTAGTAACAATGTCAAGGTCAAATTTGTTTTTGAGGTGAACTAGAAATACAGAACAACCTAAAAGCATTCATTTTTAAGACATTACAACTACTTGGGACTACTACATCATTTCACTACATCTTCGCGTGGTAATGGAGTAAGAATACAATATGTCACCACCCCATCTCATCCCATGGGTGTCGTAAAAAACGACTTAAGGACTCTCCGTGAATATTATCTTTAAGAAGGAAAACTTGAAATTAAACCCTATACCAATCCGTCTGGCTAGCGTGGTATTAGTAGACCAAATATCCCTCCGTCACGGGAGGAGGCCTGCTCCTGCAGTGGGACATTAAAGGGGTACTATGATGATGATGACTACATCATTTTATTAGTTGACAGATGTCCTCTGCTAGGCTTCCTTCAAATATTTCCACTTTACGCGGTCCTATGCTATTTGATCTATTAGTTTCCGGTCGTCCTTACAAGGTTTTATGTCAAACATGTGAGGAGTCTCCCCGTGCTGTGACTTCCAATAGCTCAAATCTACCACAGAAGTTGTCAATATACTTTCAATTATTAATTCTTGTCATACGTCATAACATACAAATTGACCTCAAAAAAATTAAAACATCGTTTTATCCCTTTTATTTCAGGCGCACTGGATGCGACAAGTGTACAATGATTTTAAATCGCCATTTGTGGGTGTGTGGGTGTTCTGGCGACCAGCACTGATCATCAACAGCCCAGAACTAGCGAGAAAGATTCTTGTTAAAGATTCTGATAATTTTAGGAATCGCTTCCTTAGTTCTGGCAAAACTGATCCTACTGGGGCTTTGACGCTGTTTCTTGTAAATGTAAGATACTTTAGTAATATTATAGTTTACCGTGTGACAATGAACTAAAAATAAAGGGTCTTACCATCCTTTTCCTAAGGTCGTAAAAGGTGAATGACGATGTGGTTTAATTAGAAACATGAAATATAATTATAGTAATATAAGTAGTACAGAATTATTATTACCAATTTGGCTATTCTGTGCCTCTCTTCCCAAGCTTTCCTTGCTATCCTCCTATGTTGTCCTGTACACTGTTTTATTATAACAAAATTATTATTAGGATTATATTTACTACAAAATTATAATTATAATTTTATTATTTTCTTACACGAAATAATAAATTCTGATAACGCTAATTTTATTGTAACAAAAATCTTATTTTTAAGGATCCTACCTGGTCCTCAGTACGACGGCGTTTAACATCAGTGTTCACAGCAGCTAAGTTAAGAAATCATAACATCATTACACAAGTTAAAGCTAGAGACCTTGTGCAGCGCATTGCCGATGAAAATGCCAACAATAACGTATTTAATCTAAGAGTAAGTTTTCGTATAAAGCAAATTATTCAAATTTATCAGATCTACACACCTCAACAAAGTCTAGGGATATTTTGTATAAAGAAGTGAAACTCAAAAAAACCTGTTTTATTTTTTTAATTGTTTTGATTCTTTTGATGAAAACTTACTTTGTTAACCTTTTTCAACCATTCGAAATTTGAATTTGAAAAATAAAATTAAAAATAAAAGATTTACGCGGCCTAAACGTAGTCAAGTTCGAAATTTTCATTTACCAACAGTAAGTTTTGACTGCTTTTTTGTGTAAAATTTAAGTTTTATAACAATTTAATCACTTATTTCGAATGAATGATATTGTGTGCATCAAGCAGCGGCGCCATTTCATCGTAGATGAAATGTTAAGGGCATTAAGCATGCTGCCAGCTGCGGGTACTAAGCGGAGACTGCTGAAGAGATTAGAACAACACAAAATATTATGTTATCAAGGTTATGGTCACGTTATCGTGGTACTGGTTAAGTGGCTGAAAGATACCACAGCAAAAAGTCTATCAACACTCAACGACATGATAGTTTTTGCAAGTTTTCGCGAAAAGACAGCCAAATGTTACTACCATGCAGCTGGTTTAGACGATCCAGCTCTTGCTGGAGCCTCTTGCGGGTGACCAAACTGTCAGAAGTAGTCGGCATGAAGCCCACATTTATGCTCGCATACCGCTTTGTACTCCAGCACTACGCCGAGCGAAACGCGCACGACGACTAGAGTGGGCTCGTGAACATTTGCACTGCAAAGATATTCTGTTATCTGTAGTGGTGTTTACACTTGGGTCCCGGTTTGGTTTCCACTCGGATTCACGTAGAGGAAGAGCTTGGCGAGTTCCTGGTTGTGATAGCCGTCTACAACATCCTCAGGAAATCCATTCATACCACGATGGAACAATTATGGTTTTGACGGGAATTCGTGTCGGTCGAAGAACAGATCGCGTTTTGATCAGAAACACCATGACGGCTTAAAAATAACTTAACGAGGTGCTAGTACTAATAATCTATCGCCGTAGACTACAATTGGGCCAAATGTTTAAGCTCATGGACGATATCACCCGTCCGCATAAAGCGAGAGTGATGACGAGCTGGTTGCAGGAGCACGACGTATCCATTTTATGCTGAACCACTCAATCGCCTAACCTCAAAACCATAAAATACGCTTAGGACATGTTCAAAAGAAGGGCTTTGATGAATTTTCTCGGTTATTTTCCGTAGTCCCATTGGTCGTCCCATCGATGGGACGACGGAAAATAACAATTAACCGTAGTCCCATTATCTAATGGGACTATGGAAAATAGTTTTTACTTCACGATCGCTTTTCCGTGATCCCATTAATAGAGATGTAACCATATGAAAAAAAATATGATTCAAATCTAACCTGTACGAGTTGTGGTACTCTGAGTCAGGATGTTGAACATAATGAGAAAATACCGTTGTGTGGGTACATGGTGTCTGTGATAAAACTGTGTACTTAAATAAATAAAACCACAACAATTACTCATTTGTAATATTTAATCATAAACCGATACTTACATAATATACGTTACAGAAACACATACCTATATTAAGTATCATCATAACAGCCCATTAATGTCCCACAGCAGGGACGGGCCTCCTCCCGTGATGGAGGGATATTTGGCCTACTAATACCACGCTGGACAGACGGATTGGTATAGGGTTTAATTTCAAGTTTTCCTTCTTTTTACTTCGTAAAGACAATATTTAATATTTACGGTTAGTCCCTTAGTCGGTTTATACGACACCCATGGGATGAGATGGGGTGGTGACATATTGTATTCTAACTCCGTCACCACACGGATATTAAGTATGCAAATTGCTAACTAAAAAAAAAGAAAACCATAACTACTTACTAAGCTAACACATAGCAAGTGACTATTTGGTATTTTAAATCCCTTATTATACTTTAGTGTTATTTATACTACAACTATACCTACATATTGTAAATAATAATATCGATTTCATTTTTGGAGAAATCTTCCCGACACGAATGGCTTACCGATTTCAAAATTTTATTTTCCTGTAAATCCAAATAGAAAGTTAAATGTAGTTATGTACTTATTAATGAATCACCTACCAATCGTAGAAAAACTTAGGACGTACTTACATTAATTGTTAATGACCCCTTACATTTTATTTTTTTCTTATTTACACATACCCATAGCTCTGAATTATTTTTGTACATATTGTGTTTATAATACTGACGTCCTTCATTTAGCAAAACCGTTCCTCCCTTCGTTTTTATGTAACTAATATTACTTTCAGGCTTGTTCATAATGGAAAATAAAACGTATTTTCAGTTAAATCATAAATGGCGAGTAAGCAATTGATGAGAATGTGAAAATTCAAGCGAAAGATGACATAAACAAGAAACACATTTTAAATGATATAAAAAATAATCACAATCACGTAAAGAGATTTCATAACTTATTTAATAATTAAAAAGTATGTAAAGTAACAACAGAAATAGGATCAGTGTTATGGCGATCCTGCACAACTCTATTGTTTAATGGGATCACAGAAAAGCGATCGTGAAGTAAAAACTATTTTCCGTAGTCCCATTAGATAATGGGACTACGGTTAATGGTTATTTTCCGTCGTCCCATCGATGGGACGACCGATGGGACTACGGAAAATAACCGAATTTTCTTGCATAAAATTGCGATGGAAGGGCAACTTTTTTTGTGTCCTAGTCGGACCTGGAACAATATACAGCACCAAGACATGGATAACTTAATCCAAGCATGAAAAACCATACCAGGACCGTTATTTACGGTTTTTTGAATGTACTGACTACTGATTACTCGCATAACAGTTAAAAACAGATTAATTTTAGCTTATTTTCACTTTTGCTTAAGAAACACATTCATTGTAAGTTTTACTAATTTTCCAAGTTTTTTATTTATTTGAATAAAAAAATATTGTAGCAAAAATAATAATTTTATTCAATTCTGGATTGTAGCCTGATGAATTCCTTTTATAAAAATATAAACATGTTGTATGTTATCTTCAATAATTTTGGAGTTAATTGAGTAAATACCAAATATCCCTAGACTTTGTTGAGGTGTGTATTAGATAATAATTATTATTGGGTCATTATACTCGTATTACTTACAATCTGAATTAATGGGCTGTTATGATGATAATAATTTTAGAGAGGTACTTATTTTTAAATCTCTTCTTAATATAAATTAACCAAATCAATTTTGGTAGAATCATGGAAATTGAAATGGTTTCTAAGGCAAAGAGAAACCTCCAAAGCATACAATATAATAATATTCGGCATTGAAATGTTTTATTTGTAAATTTCTCCATGTGGTAACGGAGTAAGAATACAGTGTATCACCACCCCATCTCATACCATGGGTGTCGTAAAAACCGACTAAGGGACTATCCGTGAATATTATCATTACGAAATAAACAGAAAACTTGAAACAAAACCCTGTAGCCATCCATCTGGCCATTAGTAGGCCAAGTATCCCTCCGTCACGGGAGGAGGCTCGTCCCTGCAGTGGGACATTAATAGGCTGTTATGATGATAATGATGATGATTTGTTAATTGAAAATCGTGTATTTGCAGACAGTATTCACAGATTACACGACAGACGTTATAGGAGAGTCAGCGTTTGGTTTCACTAGTGAATCAGCTAAAACTGGTAACAGTGTCATGCGTGAAGTAACCAGAGAACTCATGGAGTATAACCTGCATAGAGGGTTGAGCTGGTGGAGCATATTCTTCATTCCTGAGCTTGTTGATATATTTAGGTACGTAAGTTTGCTACTTTTTAAAACTTTAAAATTACCAAAAAAATATTTTAAATCTATTTCCATTTTGATTAAAAACTTATTAAATAATTTGCACGTCAATTCTCGTTCCTTAAAATCGTTAAAAATTTGTTAAGTTAACCAATCCGACTGGCCAGGGTGGTATTAGTAGGTCAATTACCCCTTTGTCATGGGAGGAGACCCGTCCCTGCAGTGGGCCATTAATGGGCTGTTATGATGAAAACTAACTTTGTTTGTCAACAGACTCTCTCTATTTCCTAAAGTTACGATGGAAAAATTACGTAAAATTTTCCGAACAATCATAGAGAAAAGAGGAGGATACGATAGACAAATAAAGGATCCTAAAGATTTGCTTGACGCCTTACTGAAGATAAAACAAGAAGCAGCTGTTCAAAATATAGGTCAGTGTTTCTTTTAAGAGCGTTTACAGGGCTCACTAGCGCTTCCAATAGAAAACAAATCATAATTTGCGAATAGGATCTATAATGCAAAATTTTGTTTACTTAGTCTTGAGAAAAGGCAATAAAGTAAATTTGTCAACCCTTTAAATGTTTTTCAATTATATAAATATTGTGTACTTATAAACAAAAACGGCGGATTTTTTTTCTATTGGCGGCGTTAGTGAGCCACGTAAAGGCCCTTAAAATGTAAATTTCTAAATAACTTAACTTTAAAGTTTTAAGTTAACTTGCGAAATATGCTAGCACTTAATTTTCATACATCAAAATCAAAAAGAATAAAATGGTAAGTCCGAAAGTTCGCGTAACTAAAAAAGAAAGAAAGATATACAAAGTTGATATGATTTCTTGACACTACACTTAAAGAAGCTAATGTCTTAAATAAATTGGAAAGATTCCATATTTAAAATTAAGCGTAGCAAGGAGTTGTGATTTTTTTTGTGTTCAAAATATAACTCAAATAAATTGAATAAATAAAATGTAATGAAAAATAACTAAAATGAGTCCATGATCTGTAGTGGAAGTTGCGAATTACGTTACGGTTAAATAATAATAATCTCCGTGTGGTGACGGAGTAAGAATACAATAAGTCACCACCCCATCTCATCCCATGGGTGTCGTAAAAACCGACTAAGGGACTATCCGTGAATGTTATCTTTACGAAATAAAAAGAAGGAAAACTTGAAATTAAACCCTATACCAATCCGTCTGGCCAGCGTGGTTTTAGCAGGCCAAGTATCCCTCCGTCATGGGAGGAGGCCCGTCCCTGCAGTGGGACATTAATGGGTGGTTATGATGAAATAACGATAACAAATATATGTACATTGTTATAGATATGAGTGAGGATTTACTCCTGGCACAAGCTGCTAACTTTCTTCTTGGAGGCTTTGACACATCAGGAGCTGCTTTAACTTGGATTATTTATGAACTGGCGTGGAACCCACATTGTCAGGTAAAATGTTTAAATATCTTTCTAACATGAATACCCTTTTTTCTATCAGATACTATTAGAGGCAAATCTATTTTAAATTATAGATGTTAAGAAAAGTGGTATATTATATTATTTCGTTTTATTTTTAATTTGGTTTTCTTTGAACACATGAATTCTTATAAGTTATTCAATAACAAGACGATACAGTTAAAGTACTATGATTCAAAAAGCTAAGCAATTTTTTTTTATACTTATAATTTTGTTTCAGCAAAAACTTTATGAAGAAATCGTTGAAGTGAAACAGAAGCTGGGAGATAAAGACTTTGACTTAAATACACTATCGGAGATGACTTATCTCAACTGTGTCATTAAAGGTATACTTAAATTGAAAATTAAAACTTTGATACTATAATTTCTTTTTTTTTTTAAAAGACAACTCCCGCACTAGGGATCATGCCTTGTGTCGCGGGACTTTTTACAAACATCAATTAATCGACACATAGAACACCCAGACTCAGCTGCGTGGGGATCGAACCCACAACCTCATGCGCGGCAGCCGCTGGCTCTACCGGCGCGCCACCGAGGTCGTCAAATTGTAACGTTAAAAGAAAGAAACACGTTTAATTGGGTGTAATATGTGACAACGATAAGTGAAACAACTTTGTTGTCGCACATTTACAATAAAACAATTAAAATAAAATTAAAACTTATCAATTGTTACACCAAAAACCCGACTCCGGGTACAATCTGACAACATGTTAAAATGTATAAAGTATCAGATAGCACGAGTGTCAAAATGTACAATATATCATATGACAAAATAACCTTTTGTCAGAATAAACCCAAATATAAAAAAGGTATATTTTTTTCAATTATAGACAGAAACAAAATAGCGGTATTATTATAATTCTTATAAACAATTAAAATAATTAAATCGACAGTTCTTGAAATTTTCAGTTAATTTAAAGGTATTTTTACATTATTCTAAATTATTAGCATTACAAAAATGTTTTAATTAAATACGTTTATTTTTAGTTGAATTAACGAAAGTTGACAGGCCGGGGCCATCGTTTAAATCAGAATATTTAATTTATTTATAAATAGAAGTAAGTCTAATCATATGGTTTTTATTGTCTAAAGTAGGGTCTAAATAAACAGTCATCCTGGTCTGGTCTGCTGAAAATAATGGATTTTTTTTAAATTATGGGGGAAAATCTAGAAACCACAATTGTAGTTGCAGAGGTCGCTCAGACCCCACAAAATTATTAATATCGATGCACTTTGATCTTAGATACCTTATTAGTTTCAAGTTTTATCACCAACAGACCCTAATAAACCAATAAACCATCATTGTGTTACAGAAACTCTCAGAATATTCCCACCAATGGGCTGGTTAGATCGCATCGCAGCATCAGATTACCAGATAGACGAGAATTTGAGGATAGCAGCAGGTACCATCGTTTACGTCAACGCAGTAGGCATGCACAGTGACCCTGACTACTTCCCTGACCCATATGTATTTAACCCAGATAGATTCCTTCCCGAGAATGAGAGGAATATTATACCTTACACCTTTATGCCTTTCGGAGAAGGTCCAAGGAATTGTGTTGGTAAGTAAAATATTACACCTATTGTAGATTAATAGGTTAAAAACTAAGAAGGTCTCAACATCCTGTCTTACTCTTAAAAGATGGCTTAGGGCTTAGACTATCTAGCAGCGGGTAAAAACTATCCCACGAGATATAATTGATTCAATTAGTTAAAGCATAAATACTTTTCAGAATGCAAAGTTGTCGTAGACATCGAATAAGAGGGAAGTTATCTTTGGAAGAAGTTGTAGATACATAGTTGTAGTAGACATAGTTGTAGATTATAAACACTATTTACTTAGTTAGTTTTTCGTTTAATTTACCTTTAACACTAGAAACGTTCCATCCTAACCTTGGAGCGTATGTTATATTGCAGGCAAACATTTTTATTATATTTAAACAAACATTTTTATTATATTTATGTACAGCGGTTTTAATGAATCGTATATAAAAAAACTCTAATGCCTACACATTTTTTCTATTTTATATCTTTTGTCATATCAATGTTTACTTCCTTACAGGCATGCGTTTCGCCTACCAGACTGTTTGGCAAGGCTTAGCAGCTGTGATACTAAACTATGAAGTAAGAAAATTACCAAATACACCAAAACCAATGGACGTCCGCGTGGAAACGAACGGCATGTTCTTGATGCCCTTGGATGAGAAGATGCTTGTGCAATTTATATCTAGGAAAGAATTATAAAGAAATGCTTTAATAGGAATGAGGCATGAACATATCTTATAGAGCGAGATCTCATTATCAATAACGATATTGTTCTGATGGTAAGATAAGGTACCCAGGTTGTACCTTGCGGTACTCCGTGATTGTTAAATGATAAAAATATTAAGTTTCAACAGTTTCCGCTAAGAAATATGTAAATGGATAATAATAATATGCATGTATGTAACCAAAGAGAACTCTATTTAAATGCATATTGATGACCGGCGATTCGTACTGCATCCATAAAACATTATGATATTAAAACTAAATCTTGTCTCTCTGGAGGAACTTTAAAACTTAAGTAAGAAAAAAAAAAGGATTTTGTGAGTCAAATTCTCTTTTTATTTTGTCAGGTTAGTTAAAATTTTATTTTAATGTTAAAAATATGTTTAATTTTAATGAAAACAACATTAAATATTGCTTATATGAGCAACTATTAACACTCATCCACCTTACACAAATCACACTGTACTGCATACACTCGTATAAAATAATACACACACGTCACTTTATGTGCCTACAATTTAAGATGTCACAAACGAATCCAGCCCATGGATGGTCGAACATTCGAATTGCTTTTGTGCCTCATATACTTGGGTATTTACTATATTACATATGGCTACTTTAATTGATTCAATCTCATCTGATTTAGACAACTTAGAAGTTGCAGAAGCTCATAAGTGTCTCCCAGAGGAATGTCATAAGTATATCAGCAATCTAAATAAATCCATTACAATTTTACATATAAATATACGCAGCATTAATAGAAATTTTGACCAATTACTATTGTTACTCTCTACAATTAAGCTAGATTTGGATGTCCTTATCCTTACTGAATGCTGGCTGAGTAAGGTGCTAAACTTACCCGTTTTAGATGGCTATACATCCCATTTCACTAAACTAACCAATAATCAAAACGATGGTGTCGTATTGTTTATCAAAAACCACATAGCTTACACAATTGTTGAACCTGAAATAACTGGTGGTAGTGGCGTTATTTGTGAAATAAACAATGAGTTGGCTATAGTTGGCATCTATAGATCACCTTCGAGTACCTCTAATCAAGCATTTGACCAGTTCCTTCATAGCTTAGACACAGTATTGAGCTCCGTTGACAAATATAAAAACGTATGTCTTGTAGGCGACACTAACATTGACATAAATCCCACTAATATCAATGATCGCTCAGCCCAGTATCTAACTCTTAACGCCACTCACGGTTTACTGCCTGCACATCATATCTCCACCAGAATAGACTCTTGTATAGATCATGTTATCTTAAAAACCAAAGCTATTTCCAATGTCCTAGTGTTAGAGTCACATATAACAGATCATCTTCCCCTAATCGTTCAAATTAATCATACTAAATTGGGAAATAGGCCTAACTTAAATTATAATATTTCATTTATTAACTATTCTAAGGTAAAAGACGATATAGAACAGCATGACTTCTCTTATATACTTATGTTAAGTGATCCCAACGCAGCTTCTCGAGCTTTAATCACTGATATTAAAAAAATAATCAGTGCAAATACAATAATCAATAAAAAACCAAAAAGAAATAGAAATTTAAAACCCTGGATAACTCCGGGCCTCCTAAAATGCATTCGCCACCGCGATATTCTACATATGAAAGCACGAAAACATCTAGAAAATCCAATTATACAAACAACCTATAAACGTTATCGAAATTTTTGTAATGACCTTCTAAGAAAACTTAAATCAATACACGATAAATATGAACTAGATAAAGCAAAACATAACCCCAAAGCTCTATGGAATAAAATTAAAGATATTACTAACACAAAAAAGCAATGTGCCCCGCCCTTGGAACTGTTGAGGAATAAGGTAGACCCAAAACAGGAAATAAATAACATATGCAAATTCTTTTCAACAGTTGGCTGTGACTTGGCTTCTAAAATACCACCTGTACGGTCCCTCCCCAAAAGAAATAACACGCTCACCAATTCGTTTACATGGCTACCAGTAGATGAATCAGAAGTTAGGACCACCATCATGAATCTAAAGCACGATTGTGCAACAGGTTGGGATGGCATACCATCTACTTTACTGAAAACTTGCTGTACTACTCTTGTCCCTCTAATCTCTCATATAGTAAACTCCTCTTTTACCCAAGGAATATTCCCTGAGCTTTTTAAAAAAGCTTTGATTCATCCAATCCACAAAGGGGGGGACAGAGGTTGTATAAACAACTATAGACCAATTTCAATTCTTTCGGCACTGTCCAAAGTCATGGAGAAATTGATGAACAGTAGGTTAGTTGGATTTATGAACAAATTTAACATTATTGCATCGAATCAATATGGGTTTAAAAAAGGAGTCTCTACAGAAGATGCAGTTGTCGACCTTTCCGAATACGTTGCAAAGAAATTAGATGCACAACAAAAATGTCTAGGTATATTCTTAGATTTAAAAAAGGCGTTTGATACGGTCTCGATCCCTACCCTCTTGCATAAATTAGAAGGTATTGGTATACGCGGCAAACCTCTGGAACTGTTAAAGGACTATCTCCAAATGCGGAAACTTGTCGTCAAAATAAATGATTTTTTAAGTGATGAACAAACAGTAACATATGGTGCACCGCAGGGTAGTGTTGTTGGGCCTACGCTATTTCTAATATATATAAACGACCTATGTCGTATGCCCCTAAAGGAATCAAAATTATTTACCTACGCTGACGACACTGCAATTGTAGTTCACGGCAACACGTGGAATGAAACTAAGCAGATAGCAGAAAAAACCTTGCAGAGCATATCACAATGGCTTAATCTCAACCAACTTACGCTTAATGTGTCGAAAACAAATTACATTCCTTTTGTCTTAAACCACAGAAATAAACCACCACAGAATTATGCCGTTGTGATACATTCCTGTGTTAACAGCACTTCTTGCACATGTGGGGCAATTGCTCGTGTCGACTGCATAAAATATCTGGGTGTACTGATTGACGACAGACTAAACTGGCACAAGCAGATCAATAATCTTTGTGCAAAAACCAGAAAAATGATATACATTTTTAAGTCCCTTAGATGCTGTGCAGACTTCGACACACTTAGAATGGTTTATTTAGCGCTCTGTGAGTCTGTTATCAATTATTGCATTCCGGTTTGGGGTGGAGCTTCTAAGATCAAATTCCTTGAACTTGAGCGAGCGCAAAGAGCTGTAGTCAGGGTGATACTTTTCCGACCTATAAGATATCCATCTTCTCAGTTGTATAAGGACTTTAACGTATTAACTGTGAGGCAGCTGTTTGTGCTCCGAGCCACAGCCAGAAGACATCGACTGGTCCCAATTCCAGACCATTCTAAGCGAAAAGCAAGGATTAACATTCCAATGGATAGTTTCCGAACCTCATTCGCTGGACATCAATATTATATTTTGAGCGGTCGTATATACAAAAAAATCTCAAAAATTATACCCTTGGCTAATCTAAATACTTATGAAATCAAGTCCAAACTAAAACTGTGGCTACAAAACCTCAACTATGTCCAAACAGAGGAATTGTTACACTTCCAACAGTAGGTACAGGCACATGCACTCATTCATACACACACCATTACACATACACAAACTCTCCAAAAAAACATACACCGCACTCACTCACACACGCAAACACTCTTAGACACACACTCACAAAGGTAAATTCTTTCACACCCACAAACATACACACACTCACACTTGAACAAACATACACATCCATCTTTCTTTATTTTTATTTTAAAAATGTATTAAGTAATTTAAAATTTCAGCTTAATACCTTTAATTACATTTGTGTAACCACTGCTAAATTATATTATAAGGTTTGTATTCTAGTAACGGCGGAACACTAGCTCCCAAGTCACAGGAATTCCTAGTTTGGGAGCTAGGGCTATCTCTATTTGTACAACTTTAATCCTTTTGTGACTTAATTTTAAGCTAAAATTGTACAAAGTTTTATGCATCAATAAACACATTATTATTATATATATTATTTTATTTGAATTAGTATTATTAAAATTAAACCGTAGTTATAAGAAGTAATGAAGGTTTTTATATTTTTAGTTTCACCTACAGTTTTATTTAGCGGTTAAAATACTAATTAAGTTGCTTATTATAATATTTAGAATGTCGTATTTTTAGAAGATTTTTATTTAGTAGAGTATTATTTTAATTTTAGAATTTTAGAGTAATTTATTTTATATTTATATAACTTAGTAACACATTTTATAAATATACATAGAGCAGAATAATAATTATACATAGAACACAATAAGTCGGGTTTTCCTTCCTGACGCTATAACTCTAGAACGCACGAACCGATTTCCACGGTTTTGCATTCGTTGGAAAGGTCTCGGGCTCCTTAATGTTTATAGTTAAGAAAATTCCGGAAAAAAATAAAAAAAAAGCGGGAAAATAATGCCCGTGCGAAGCCGGGACAGGCCGCTAGTTAATATGTAAAGATTATAGCCGACAGTCAAACACTTTTCATATACTTTTATTTATTAATATACGATGACACAATACGATTTTCACCAAAAGCTGAACACAATTAGGATTGAATATTATAATAATACAGTGTTATTTTTCTTTTTCCAAAATATATAAAAAATATGGAGTACTACCTGATGCCCGCGCCTTCACCCGCTTTGTACAAGTATAAGTAGCTCAAATGTTACACTACACCCTAAACTACCTATATTCCAAATTTCATCCAGCATCTTCACAAACTTTCGCTTTTATAATACATATTAGTAATTATAAAAGCGAAAGTTTGTGAAGATCTATGGATGGATGGATGTTTGTTACTCTTTCACGGAAAAACTACTAAATGGATAGAATAATAAAATCTATAAATATTTTTATTGAAATTACAAACATTGAACAATGACACGAAAAAACAATGAAACGGAAAAATGCATGCCTAATATTGGAACTTTCTACATCCTAGCGCCTGTTAAAATATTCATACAGTTATAATCTTTGTAAAAGTGCGTATAATAATAAATATTTTATTTAAACGTGTTTTATTGCTAAGTTTAATTATTATTGAAACCTATAGTAGTAACTATAATACAAATAAGTATGTCTCCATTTTGTATAGTATTATTTTCAAGGGTACTCTCTTAATTAAAGTAATTTGCATTGTAATACAGAAGTATTATACAGCGAATAATACTTAAAAAAACATAAAATAATTGCTAAAAATAAAGTGTAAATAAATTAGTTTAATTACTATGGTTAAATTATTTATCGGGATATTTACCATGTTTAGAGTTGTTCAGTTTCCGATATTTCGAAGCTGTTACAAGCGCCATGATCACGGAGGTTTAATAATAGTGAATGAAAAATAATTAGTTTAATTAGTTTTACAAAGAAGTATAGTAATTAGAGACTTAAGGCTATGTCAGTCACTGCTGCGAAAGGAGAACCATATTTAGCTACTGCGATTATAGTACACAGATACCAGTGACCCTATACATAGTTTCTAGTATGTACCCTAGTAGAACCCGGTTTGGATAGGGACCCCAAATTATGTGTGTCATCATCAACATTAATTAGGGTCCATTTTCAATTGAGTCATCATAGGAAAATAATTAAAAAGTCTTAATCCAATAACCCCTAACACGATGGACCAAAGACCTGGTTAGGACGGCGGGAAGCCGATGGATGAGGGAGGCACAAGACCGCGCAGGGGGGAAACGTTTGGAGGAGGCCAATGTCCAGCAGTGGGCGTCTATAGGCTAATATGGAATCCAATAAAACAAATAGGTACTAAGTAAAAACTAATATTTATTTAAGATATTTATGTATAGTCGAAAACGAAATGGCTTTATCAGTTTTGACAAAAAACTCTATCATAATTCAAATTCAATAAGATCGTTATTTAATGGTTATGCGTGAGCTTGACGTCATTGGTTGACCGTAATCAAAACTATGCTTAGATTTAAAGTGCAATCTATTTTAAACTTTCACTTCAATGCAATAAATAATAATATCTACTAACACAATACAAATGTCACTATATTAAACTGTAGAGTTTGTATGTGAAAAACCATGAAAAACCATTAAATAATTTAAAACTAAAGTCAACTTGTTACTTGTGACATTGCAAGCTTGTCATTTCAGAAAAACTGAAAATGTAGAATTTAAATATTGGCTGGTAAGCCACCCAATATTGTTGGCACCTTAAGAGTGGACTTCGTGTCAGACTAAAATATAAAATATCATAAAATACTTTAATCTTTGCTTATACTTAATCATTATTATGTGATTGAATAGTATTAAATAAATATTATTGGCACTAATAAGCCAATAAAGGAGTCTGATAAATTTATTGTTGCTATGTTGACACATGAAATAAATAAAATATGATAAAAATATTAAATAAATAATATTTGAACTTGAATAATCTATAGAGTTTTCTTTCTTTTTACTCACTTTTAACTCTTAAGTACCAATAATTGTGGGACTTCTAACGATTAGGTGGTTTACCCTAATTTGCTTTATATTATAAAATTACGAAAACTTTAAATTGAAATATGCGCCAATGACGTCATGCAAGAAATGATAGGGATGGACATAGAAGGAAAAAAGAGAGAAATTCATTAGAATAAAACGTTGTACCGAAAATATGCTCTAGTAACAGTCAATAACGTTGAATTTACTCTTTGTTTTTATAAATACCTAACGACTATTTGCTAATACAAGAGAACTGATATGTCAAAGTAGCGTCATGCTTTAGCTGATGTTTTGTTGTGCGATATTGAACCTAATAGTTTTATGACATGCAACTAACATTAACTCTAGAGGTGATAAAGCCATTTAGTTCCCGACTATACAAGGTTAAAGAACTTATCGCGATAAACTTCATAAACATAACAAAATAAATCTTAAAGATAAGTACTTTTATATAAATCTATGACATAACATTTTCAACAAACTATTTTTCTTTTATTTAGATTTCTGTGAGTGCAACAGCACAATAGACAATGTTTTATACTCTAGCAGTAAAATACGAGTAGTAGTGCAAATCCGACAATCACAAGGAAGTAAAATTAGCAACCTATGCAAAACGATTTTATGGAATATCTAAATTAGTACATAATAGTATTAATTTATTAAAATTCAGCACTAGCTGACTCGGTACTAATTCGAATATCCAAAAAGGCATTTGCTTTTGACGGTCATCATATATTATTTTGATGATACATGAACATTACATACATTCCAGCTTCTGTAACACAGTTAATACTAGCACAGACACTGTCGAACTAAACTATCTCATAGTTAGTATATAAAATAAATAAATTATGTAATTTAGTTTGTAAATACCAGTGAGATGGATAATGATCTGTTTTTAGAAATAAACATAATTATATATTTATTTATTATTGTGATTTTGGTGACCGATTTTATAAACACGTTGATTACAAAATTGTAGAAAACAGTTAATCTTTATCAATAAAGTAAGTTCTACAGCTGGTTCTGTCTTGGTACAAATTTGACAATCATCCTATCATCCAACGGCATGAGGAACATTCCCATTGCGTCGACTTGGATGTCGATAGGTTTAGGTGTACCCGGTAATGGTTGCATCTCGAAGTTCATTAGGATAGAGGATATACCTTGACGAAGAGTCTGGTAACCAAACCGCATTCCTGAAACAAAATTAAAAATATAATTATTACTATTGAATTGCAATATTAAGTAGTACGGAAGTTAAGTTGTGTACACTTCTTGTTCAGACTCATATACTCAGCAACACATATTTTCGATACATTGCAAAATTAAAGGTGTTAAATCCCAAGGTTGGTAATTGTAATGTAATGTTGCAATAAATTATTTAATTTGTCATCATAACAGCCCATTAATGTCCCACTGCAGGGACGGGCCTCCCTCCGTGACGGAGGGATACTTGGCCTACTAAAACCACGCAGGCCAGACGGATTAGTATAAGGTTTAATTTTAAGTTTACTTCCTTTTTATTTCGTAAAGATAATATTTACAGTAAGTGTCTTAGTCGGTTTTTACGACACCCATGTGATGAGATGGGGTAGTGACATAATATTGTTTTCTTACTCCGTCACCACACGGAAAATGTAATGTTGCAATAAATTACCTAATTTGTTGTTATAGAATTTTACCTAAATATCAGTATATTTCTTACCTATACAACTCCTAGGTCCTTCTCCAAAAGGCATAAAAGTGTAAGGAACGATGCTTCTCTCATTTTCGGGTAAAAATCTCTCAGGGTCAAATACGAGTGGGTCAGGAAAGTATTGTGAATCTATCTGCATACCAGCAGCATTGATGTAAACTGGGGTACCGGCAGGAATAGTGAGATTGTCGTCGATTTTATAATCTTTAGCTGCTATGCGATCTAGCCAACCCATAGTTGGGAAGATTCTTAGTGATTCTGAAACAAAATTATCAGGAATTTTTTTACTATCTTTGTGCTGCAGAAAAGAGCTATTCGTGCAATTTATAATTTAGGTAGGACACAATCACTTCAAGAAAAATTTAAAGAAATCAATATATTAACTGTAGCAAGTCAATACATTTATGAAAACATAATTTATGTTCATAAAAATAAAGACCAATTTGTCAAAAGAAGTGATGTCCATAGTATAAATACTAGGGTGTCACGGGTACAAAAGGAACTTGTTCATCCGTATTCTAGGCTCCAAAAAATACACAATTCATTTCTGGGTCAATGTGTGCGATTCTATAATAAAATCCCGAATCATATCCAAGATCTAAGTCTAAATAAATTTAAGAATGTAGTAAAACAAAAACTTATCCTAAAGGGATATTATACTATCGTAGATTACACGAATGATAAAAAGGCTTGGGATTAACTGCTTCTATTCTCAGGCTGTTTCAAATAATGCTAGTTTATGCACTTTTTATAATTATATGTGCTACTGTATTATTTTATTTCTAAGTTCGAATTGTATTATTGTATACTTTCTATATTTTTTTTTTCTCTTTCTTTTCTTCTTCTGTCTTTTCTTTTCTTTGATTATTATTGTTTATAATGTATAAATGGTGTATTATCCTGTCTGGTACTGTCAAATATTTTAATTGTGTATATGATTTATGTTAAAAGAAATATTGTAAACAACCGAATTTTAAAAGAGTTGCCATGAGTTTCTTTGCCAGGTTTCTTCTCATTGGCCCAACCATTTGGAAACTGGAATTTATGGATCAACACAGACAGACAAGTAGATTTGATTAGTAGATTGGTTTTATTTTTCTTCTCTAATTTACATTGGACAATACAACGCGGTTTTTTTAGTGCTGTGGCGTTTGTCTGTGTCGATCTATAATTTTAACTATAGCTTCAATTTCCAGTAAATTCTAAAAGACGATTTCAAACAATTTGTGATAAATTTTATGAAATAAAGCATTTTGAAGTTTGAAGAAGTTTGAAGTTTGAATTGGCTTTAACCTATTCCTTGTCCCATGTATCATATATGATTGTTTTACTATTGTGTCTATAGACAGGACAGGCAACCTGTTAAGATGCTCTATGCATTGCTTATACTGTTATTAGATACAACATACTTCGTTGCTTTATTGAATTTGCTGTTTTATAACTTTTTAATACTTTTTCATTAAGATGAATCCTTAACAAGTTCAACAGTTATTTTGTGAACAACGTAAATAATTTGCAATATTTTTTAAGTAGAATAACCAAAATTAAAATATATTATTTATTAATAAGCTATACCTTTTATAACAGCGTTCATATAGTTGAGTCCAGCTAAGGCCGTTGCATCAAATTCCTTGTCCCCAAGTTTTTCCTTCAACTCCAAAAGTTCTTCATACACCTTTTGCTACAAAAAAAAAGATAGAATGATATAAAAATCAATGCTTGTTGCCTACATACGCTTCCTATTAATAGTGAGAATATTAAGTACAATATTAAGTACAAACTAAAGATTTATATTTAATTTTGGCTAATGGTAATTGGCAACTTAATTATAAAAATATTAAGTATAAATAAATAAATAAATATTCCTTACACATTCACACAACACCATCTAGTCTATTTATTTATTTTATTTTATTAGGTGTACAAACAGTTTACAATCGTTTTACAACTGAAATATCTAATGACAGATGTTCTTAATCTAGAACAGTATACACAATATGCAATAAGGTTGCTAATCATAAACAATGTTAACATATGACAAATCCTCAAAAAACAATATATATTTACCTGATGTTGTGGATGCCAGGCCAGGAAATACAAAGTCCATGACATAGCTGCCCCTGATGTATCGAAACCTCCGAGCAAGAAAGTTGCAGCTTGTGACAGCAAAAAGTCTTCATTCATTTCTAAAATCAAGTGAATAGATAGAAATACTTTTGTTCTCCTCTAAGCAAAAGGTTCAAGTTAGTTTTAATAATGCTTTTTAATGCTTTAGTTATATATAATCGTGGTTGCAGAACCTTATAACAGTGAAAATGCTATTAAATATTAAATTGACGTCTAGTCCTGAAAATGCAGCAGTAGATTTTGTTGTGCAGTTGTTGGGTGAGTTTAGTAAACTTATAATAATAAACAAATAAATAATAAATAATCCTTACATATTCACACATTGCCACCTAGTCCCAAACTAAGCAATGTTTGTACAATGGGTACTAGACAACGGATAAACATACTTAAATACTATTTTTTTTTGTAAATACATACATATACATAGAAAACACTCAGACCATAACTATAACGAAAACAATCATGTTCATACACACAAAGATTTGCATTGAGCGGGAATCGAACCCGTGACCTCTGCGTAGCAGTAATGTTAAATAACCACTACGCCACAGAGGTTGTCAATAACGACTACGGCACAGAGGTTGTAACTATGTTAAGTAATGTTAATAATAAATTAATTGAATAAAATGGCTACCTTCATAATCTTCAGCAGCATCTTGTTTTATTTTCAATAGAACATCCATTAGATCCTTTGGTTCTTTGATCTCCTTCTCGTATCCTCCTCTTTCCTGCACTATTTTGCGATATATTTCACGCATAGTCTTCATTGAGTTTTTGGGGTAAAATTTAAACCTGTTTGGGACAAAAAATGGAAAATATGACACACTAAAAAAGTAAACAGTCCTAACTGTGACTAGACTGTGTGTGATATGGTCTGGTGGAATGTGTCCGCAACAAAGCTGAAAGACAGACCTTGGTTCGCGAGTTGAAAATAAATTATTTCGATATTGGCGAATTTCAGGGTTTCTCAACTCACCCTAGCAGTGATGAGGCAATTAGGATTTATAAGTTTAATCTTAAAACTCTTAGCACAAATAATTAAATACAACTTATGAAGTTGTATTTAATTATAAGATATTGACGAGGCTGACTTGGTCATAAATGACCACAAGCCTCTAAATAAATAAAGATAATTTCAAAGTATTCACTTATTATAATAATTATGTTAAATTAAAGAAGTACTTAATTTATATTTTCTATAGGCTTTTCCTTTTACTTACCTAAATATGTCCACCAATTCTGGGAAGAAAAATATACTGGACCAACTCAACCCTCTGTACAGGTCGAAAGTCATGAATTCTTTGGTAATTTTCCTCAAGAGACTATCCCCAGTTTTCGCTGCCTCACTGCTTATTCCAAATGCTGATTCCCCTATTACATCAGTAGTGTAGTCAACGCAGAATGTCTTAAAATGAGATAAATCAATTTATTAGAAGAGAACAATAATGATACCTTTTTTTTTTTTAAATCAACTCCCGCACTAGGGATCATGCCCTGTGTCGCGGGGGTTTTTACAAATATCAATTTAACGGACACAAAGAACATCTAGACTCAGGACAATAATTTATGGATCTCACAAATAATTGTCTTGCGTGGGGATCGAACCCACAATCTCGTGCACGGCAGCCGCTTGCGCTACCGCCGCGCCACCGAGGTCGTCATTTTTATTAGACTACTCTTGCACTAGAAATAAAGTCTTGTGTTGTGGGAACTTTAACAGACATGAAACTAACGAACACAAAGATTATTAAGGCTCAAGACAATAATTCGTGAATTACAGAAATAATAATTAAGTATGCGAGGGATTCGATCGAACCCTCAACCTCATGCTTGCCAGCCGCTTTGGCACCGATAAATTCATAATTTATCATCGGCCACATTCTGAGATGATTGTCTTGTACTGATCAACAATAAAATTAAGTTTTTCAACATTTATTTATTTATTTGGGATCTCCAATTTAATTTAATTATTAGCTGCTAGGTCTTTCAATCAATCATCTAGCCTATCGCAGTCCATTGCTGGACACCCTCCCAACACGCGCCACCGAAGTCTGGCAGGTCACCATGTCTTTAGTTGCACGGTATTCTTTTATTACTCTATCACTATTAAATTACTTAAACTTACTAAGTACTTACTCTTAAATTTAAATTAAAGTTCTTCTTGTTTTCGTCATTAATACGTAGTATAAGATCTTTGGATTTAGCCTGAGTGATATGGTTGTGACTCTTCAACTTGGATCCAGTGAAGACTGCTGTCAGACGACGTCGCAAACGTGTCCAAATTGGATCCTAAAACATATTTATCAAATTTTAAAATGAATATGAATTTCAAGAAGCTAATAGTGTAACAGAAGTCGGTCACCATGCTAGAATTTTTCTGCCCCTTCTTTTCAAAATTTTATTATAAATCAAAGAGGAAAAATTATGATCGCAAACCATCCCATCTGGCCACCTTTTAAAATTGTCTCACTTGATTGAGCCATCCTTGCTGCTGTGGTTGTCTTTATAAATAAATATATAGTTTCTTTCCCAGAGGTCTTTTTAATGAACAAAGTTTTCGGCGAAACGTGTTTTCTAGGAATAGAGATTTCTATGAGCCATGTTTTCTGTGTACGGTCATATCGTACAAGCGTGTTTCTGTGTTACGTTCCACACCCTTAAATCATACATAATATTAATATGTGGTATTACTTACATTAACAGTAAATAAATTCAACGCTCCTGTTGGATCAGTTTTTCCAGAACTTAGGAATCTGTTTCTGAAGACATCAGAATCCTTTACTAATATTCTTTTTGCTATTTCTGGACTGTTAATGACTAAAGCTGGACGCCAAAACAGCCACATGCCCACGTATGGGGATTTGAACTCATCGTACAGTCTTCGCATCCACAGAGCCTAGAAGGAAATAAATCTTGTTAAAATTCCAGTACTAATATTTGTAAGACATACGTCCATTTTTACAAACTTTCGCATTTCTAACTATGGTTATGAATAAATCGCACATAATAAAATTTTTTTTTATTCTCCGTGTGGTGACGGACTAAGAATACAATAATGCAATATGATGGGGTGGTGACATATTATGTCACCACCCCATCTCATCCCATGGGTGTCGTAAAAACCGACTAAGGGACTATCCGTGAATATTATTTTTACGAAATAAAAAGAAGGAAAACTTAAAATTAAACCCTATACCAATCCGCCTGGCCAGCGTGGTATTAGTAGGCCAAGTATCCCTCCGTCACGGGAGGAGGCCCGTCGCTGGGACATTAATGGGCTGTTATGATGAACATTTTTTTTTAATTTGAGACCATCACCAGTTGGAAGTGTAAGATGGCTTATGGGTTTGATAATTATATAGTACGTTATTTTATTCATTGAGTACCTATTAGATGCTTTCTCCTACATTATAAAATGACACTATTTACTGTAAAAAATACTATTCTGTTTCGGATAAGTTAACAATCTATTTTAAACGTGATCTGAATATCTTTAGATACACTCGTACATTTTTAATATAACAAAGAACAAAATAAAATATAACTTTCGGTATTAAACTCTTATCCCTCACTAAAATACTTATTAAAATATGCACAAAAAATATAGGCTTAAAAAGTTTTTTTAAGTACCTCAATAAAAGATCTGCGAACAACCCTTTGACCTTGAAAGTATAATACAAGTCAAGTTTTGTGTTATAAAATACTTTTTTTTATATTAGGGCTATCATAAGTCTTTTTAGTGGAGATGAACGCCATTAAGGCCGCCTTTAAACATTGGAACAAATTAATTTCCCAGAACGATAGCACAGTATTAAAGAATTATTATAGTCGTGCTGCCTATGTGATTATCCGTGTGGTGACGGAGTAAGAATACAATATGTCACCACCACATCTCATCCCATGGGTGTCGTAAAAACCGACTAAGGGAATAACCGTTATTACTATCTTTACGAAATAAAAAGAAGGAAAACATGAAATTAAACCTTATACCAATCCGTCTGGCCAGCGTGGTATTAGTAGGCCAAGTAATCCTCCGTCACGGAAGGAGGCCTTCCCTGCAGTGAGGCAATAATGGGCTGTTATGCCTGCAGTGAGACAATAATGGCCCGTCCCTGCAGTGAGACAATAATGGGCTGCTATGTGATTAACATGTTTATAAAATGAATAGTTAAATATTAATATACTTACAGGATTTTCTCTTTGTAAAAATGTCAAGCTTCCCAAAAAGACATTAGGCTTATAATGCGGTACACCACGATCTTTCCAGTAATTTTTAACATTACTCCATCGTAAATATAACCACAAAAATATAAACACGCTTATCAAAAATACGAGAAAAAGGAACATTTTTGTATTCAATTAATAATGCAAGTTATATATTTTATTTTTTTTGTTTTATCACTATGATAATTTTTTTAAATGGCGTCGTATAAAGTAGTTTTAATTTTCTTATCTCGTTGATCTGTTATTGGCAAGCTGGTTCACTGTCAACTACGATGTAAGTATAATCGTATACTATTAAGTAATGATTGTATTTATTCAACGTAAACCAGTTTTTATACAAAGTGGGTATTATGCGTTGTCATTTTTGGTCAGCATCGCGGTTTAGAGATAATATTGACAATGACTTAACATAAACTATTTATAGTTTTCAATATTTTTCCGATTCATTACATCAAGTCATATTTTACTAGTTAATTTTAAACATGAAGTTATGTAAATTTTCCATAAGAATTTTATTTATTTTACAACTTTATGCACTTTTATTTGTTTATGGCATTGATGCCAAAGGCAACAGTTTCGAGTCCAACGTAAGCCTTCAAGATAAACATGCAGAAGTTAGAAGTAGGTGCAACAAAATT
Source organism: Schrankia costaestrigalis (assembly GCA_905475405.1). Classification (NCBI taxonomy): domain Eukaryota; kingdom Metazoa; phylum Arthropoda; class Insecta; order Lepidoptera; family Erebidae; genus Schrankia; species Schrankia costaestrigalis. The sequence goes on from FR997839.1 coordinate 18,926,679, forward strand.
ATGTTAATGATGATAAATTTAACAATTATTAAAATAGAGTAGAATGTTTTCAAATTATACATCTTAATAATTATTGATAATTGAATATTTAAATATGTCGGAAACAGTACTTACTTTGATTCATAAACAAAGCGCAGCACGAATGCCGGTAGAGGCGACACTGTCGCAATGACGTGTATAGCTAGCTTCGTGCTATAACGGAGCCTAGGTGGGGCGCGCCGGAGGGAGACGCCAGTCAGTTACAGTTTGACTTCGGTCGTGATCGGTGCTCCTTACTAGGAACCGTTACTCGTTTTGTTTGAGTAGTGTTATTTCGAATATGGTGTAGTGTTCAGTGTAGTTAAAGTGTTACATGTATTAAAAGTATTACGTGTATTAAAAGTGATACGTGTATTAAAAGTGTTACTTCGAGTGGTCAAAAATCAAGTTTAAATCTATAAAATAACCATTTCACATAATATTAACAGACATTACAATTACGAGACAATTTTACCATTACTCCTTAAAATAATAAGTATATAAACATATGAGAATAAGTGACATATTGGACCACATTTAGTATAGTTTTTATAGTGTGTTTTATAACAGAGCGTTGATTTTTGAGTGTAATTTAATTTGATATTAATTTCATTGCTTAGTGTCAGGAATTATCGATGTACTTAAACGTCAAGCTGTGTAATTTTGTGTGAATATTGGTTAGATTATTTATTCCTAATTTAGCTAGTCGTGTATTTCGTTGAAGGCAAAAGTGTTACAATAACTTATTACAATAGAAATAATAAATACCACATACAATAGTGTGACTTAAGCTAGACTATCCTATGAATGGATGAAAGTACCCTTGCATCTGTGGGAACTCGTAATTATACCAACTGTTTCGTTAATATTTTGAAAGGACTTCATTATTAATTTTTGAAATAAATAAAGGCAAACTAATAAAAAGTTTAAATTGTCGTGTAATATTTTGGTGTCTATTTGTAACTTTATAATATGTTAATTTTATCACCCATCCTAAACGTTTTATTTAAAGGTACCTAATAAGTTAGAATAGCTGAGTCCAGTCCTCCAGGTTTAGGTACGTGGTACGTGTTGATGAGGTACAATTTTATATCCAAAATTAACAGGGAATTAGTTTCACATAACTGAGCTGGCAAACAATTGCCTGTTGTGGGAATAAAAGTGCAAAGACGACTATTAGCTAACTATATTGGCAAGTGACTATCAGAACGAAAACTTAATTCCTTTGAAGTAAATTAGAACTCTTGATTTATAGGGCTAGATTTGAAATTCTTAGGTATTTTGGTGTTTTGGATTGTAGTCATCCATTTCATTGTTAGGACGCAGGATCTGTTGTTCTACAATACAAATATCAACTGTAAGTAGGTAGGTAAGTACGATTTCGACGAATACAAACTTCCGTACTGTAATTTTATTCAAAGTGCTAACTATGAATTTTGTTCATTAGTTTTTAAATATTTTGTTTGTTTGATATCAGAAGATAAAGATGTCGCTAATGTGCAGTGACAGGAATAGAGAGTGAAATTATTGATAAACTATGAGAGCTTAGTACTTTTACTACTTACGTGTGATACAAAAGAGACATGTACCAGTCAATGTAAAGTTTTGTGAGATAATTAATGGTAAAAAATCAAGTTGTAGTGTTGATACTAGTAAGAAACTCTATCGGCCGTAGTTAGCCGATACGTACTAACGCCGACAAATATTTATTGGTTTGTTTTCGTGTCTGAACCAACTTAACTAATTACTAATACAAATAAAAATGTAAATAGCAAGGTTACTGGTAACCTGTTCTAACTTAAATAAACCGTGTCGTGGCTGTTACTCGTGGCTATTATGACAACAAGAATTACGTTTCCTGCATCGTCATCATATTGACTTCATCAAACGTAGAGTGAAAATGCACATGACCAGACCGGTAATCCGTTTGGTGACGGAGTATGTCACTACCCTATCTCATCCCATGGGTGTCGTAGAAACCGACTAAGGGACTATCTGTGACTATATTTACCTGTACATAGAAAGAAGTAAAACTTGAAATTAAACCCTATACCAATCCGTCTGGCCAGCGTGGTATTAGTAGGCCAAGTAACCCTCCGTCACGGGAGGAGGCCCGTCCCTGCAGTGGGACATTAATGGGCTGTTATGATGATGATGAGACCGGTAAGGTGATGACGACAGAGTAAAGTTGTTTTTAGACTACTATCCGTTGCTTTCATTTCTACATTATATTTGCGTTTTCCAATATGTTCGACATGGTCATTTTGCCGTGTGTTTTAAATAAGACAACAAATTGAATTGATTTTTTAATCCGCTCTGACGACCTTAGAGTGAGTAGTCATTAAGGCGTAGCGCTGGTCATTCGTTTGAATGGCGGATTTAACCAAATGATACACGTTCATTTCGTTTTTATATTATGTGACTTATTAATTAGCAAAAATATTTCTCAAACATACCAACGCTATCTAGTAACAAGCTAAGCAGAGCTTCTGCTGTTACAACATATTCAATTATGTTTTTTATTGTTTGACGACCTTTGTGGCGTAGTCGGTTTATTACACGGCTGCTACGCAGAGGTCTCGGGTTCGATTTCAGCTCAATAATAAATCAATAATAATAGTCAAAGTCAAAGTCAAAATCGCTTTATTCAAGATAAATACAATTCTCATTATATATTTCTTGACGTCCTTTAAACTACTTAATCTAAATGCAAATCTATGTGTGCATGAACATGATTGTTTGCATTGGTTTGGGTGTTTCTACGTATAATATAATATGTATGTATAAAAAACATTGTATTTAAATATGTGTATCCGTTGTTCTGTTACCCATAGCACAAGCAGGTTAAGCCTAGATTACTTCGGGAACAGATGGCGCTGTTGTACCTACGGCATATTACACAAAAAAAATTTTAAGAACATATTTTCTTAACTCTATAATCATTTATCAGTAAATATTTTGTTGTATAATATTAATTAATGATCTTTTAATTTTCACCTCATCATTGTGAATATCCTTTATTACTAGTATGTACATAGTGGTTTGTGAGCATGACTTGCACGGACATAACTCGTGCCATCCTTATCAGTCAAATATAGATAACGTATAGAAAACAACATTGTAGATAACGTTCAAAAGGTTAAATTACGTCATAGCTCTTTGCATAGTCTGTGGATATAATTACAGAAAAAAACTGCAATCAAAGCCGGACATGTAGTGTATTTTTTTTATTAAAAAACAACTTATTTTTAATCATTTTTATCAGAACAAAATAATATGTTTTACCCAACTGCAATAAAAACAGAGTAATGTCTTTGTTTTTAATTACCTGTATAAATATGTATGTATGTCCGTTCTATAGTAATTTTCTGTAGCAGAAACGACTTGACCAATTATAAAGTTTTCCGTCCTATTTTGACCAATTTTTGAAATAACATCTAACCGCAAGCGTTCCATATTTATATAGCGTTCCATAGAAAATAGTAAGTGCTTAGTGAAAAAAATAAATAAATATTCCTAACACATTCACACAACGCCATTTAGTCCTAAACTAAGCTGAGCTTGTACTATGGGTACTAGACAACTGATAAACATACTTAAATACTTTTGTTTTTTTTTGTAAATACATACATATTATACATAGAAAAACCCACACCAATGCAAACAATCATGTTCATCACACAAAGATTTGCATTGAGCGGGAATCGAACCCGAGACCTCTGCGTAGCAGCCATGTGATATAACCACTACGCCACAGAGGTCGTCAAAATAGTTAAGAAAAGGGCGAGGGAAGCAATCCATAGAGTATTAACACTATGAACTATGTTTATATTTGGGTTTTATATACCTAAGTCTAATACTCTCATATTATTATGAAGTCCCTCGCTCGACTGCGAGGGAGTAACTATTTTTACACGGAATAAGTACTTGAAAACAAAATCTGAGTTTGTGAGAAGTCCTAAAAAACTGTATCCATCTTCTTTATGATTCTTGGTTCTTGAAAAAAGGCCGGACTAAGGATATTCTAAGTATCTCCTCGGCCACAGTACGAATTATGATTTTATGTTTGCCATAATTGCAACTGAATTGCTAGTATTCTTTCAGAGCTTCTTCTGGCTCCTTGTTATTAGAAAAAGTACAGTAGTGTTTTTACGGTTAAGGTTTTTTCGTCATAATTGAACAACTAACAAGTAAACTAGTCAATTACTAAAAAAAAACAACCATACAAATACCACTAAATATTTTGTGTATGACATCATAAAAATTGGTGAAACAAGCTCTTTTAAAATATGTTTGTCGATGTTGATGGAATTCGGTTCCGGAATAAAACTCTGATTGTGTTACAATATCTATCGCACTGCTATAGTGTTATTTGACGTCTATGATTTAATGGTTTTCATTTTAAACGCGTTTTTAACTTATATCAAACTGTATAAATAACATGGTATTCCGTGTGGTGACGGAGTAAGAATACAATATGTCACCACCCCATCTCATCCCATGGGTGTCGTAAAAACCGACTAATGGACTATCCGTGAATATTATCTTTACGAAATAATAAGCAGGAAAACTTGAAATTGAATCCTATACCAATCCGCCTTGCCAGCGTGGTATTAGTAGGCCAAGTATCCCTCCGTTACGGGAGGAGGCCCGTCCCTTCAGTGGGACATTAATGGGCTGTTATGATGAAATAACATCGTATATTTTTCAATAGAGCCCTGGCTTTCTCTGTATACTGCAGTATGTTACCACCTCATCTTATCTCAATAGCTGGTTAGTAAAAAGATAATTATTATTGCTAATGAAAATATACACAAAACCCTACATGGCGTATGACGTCCTCTGTGGCGTAGTGGTTATATAACATGACTGCTAGGCAGATGTCTCGGGTTCGATTCCCGCTCAATGCAAATCGTTGTCTAAAAAAATTTTTTTTTCTTTGTCTAAAAATCACAATCGACGACACCCTTTCTTTCAGACAACATATAGAGGGGTTGTCAAAGAGGTTAAGAAAACTAATATTTATCTTTAAAAAAATACGAATAATAGCAGATCCAAAACTGATTTTGCAAGTTTACTCTGCTCTTTGTCAATCCTTAATATTTTACTGCATTACTTCATGGGGCGGAGCTTTAAAAACAATATTGATACCACTCGAACGGGCCCAGAGAGCAGTGTTAAAAGTAGCACATTTCCATCCCTTTCTATTTCCCACCGACCTTTTATACAAATCCTGCAACGTGTTGACGGTTCGCCAACTATTCATCATGCGATTAGTACTAAAACAGCACACTCAGCTTCCATACAATAATGTCGTAACTAACAAAAGACGGAGAGATATAGTCTGCAGCTCACAATCAGCCTCTAAACACACTTATATTAGAAGATTTTATGTATTTTTAGGCCCATACCTGTACAACAAATTAAATAAAAAAATATGTATTTATAATTTAAATTACTTTAATTGTAAAAATAAACTATACTCATTTTTACATAATTTAACGTATGACCAGACAGAGACTCTGCTAGCTGTATGTAAATAAATTTTATTATCACGTAGTTTTGTAAGTCTATATGTATAACTGTAATTTATTGTTTATAATTCATTTTGCCTAGTTAAGCACTTAATATTATAATCTAATCTCCACAGTACCTGAAATACAGGTTTTACCTAGTTCAGGTAACTAAAATAAATGTGAACTAATTATGTAAAATTCATATACCATGTAAATTCTAGCTCATAAGTTTCCTGAATAAACATTATCTTATCTTATCTTATCTTATCTAATGTAAATCTTTGTGTGCATGAACATGATTGATTGATTTATATAAGGAATATTTATATAAATCCGTCTAGGCAAGGTGGTATTAGCCGGTCAAGTTTCTCTTTATCATTGCCTTTTTAGGCAACTCCCACACTAGGGATCGATTCTGTGTCGTGAGGAATTTTAAACCACAACCTCGATTATGACAGCCACATACACGTCCATTATATATGTACCACCGTAGCTTTTTTTTATTACAAACACTATAACTGCAATACATCGAAACACAGTAAGACTCATCATCATCATCATCATAACGGCCCATTAATGCCCCACTGCAGGGACGGGCCTCCTCATGTAAAGGAGGGATACTTGGCCTACTAATATCACGCTGGCCAGACGGATTGGTATAGGGTTTAATTTTAAGTTTTCCTTCTTTTTATTTCGTACAGATAACATTCACGGATAGTCCCTTAGTCGGTTTTTACGACACCCTGAGATGAGGTACAGTAAGGCTATTTTTTACTAACATTTCACATAATCATAATTAGACACATCTAAACATAACAAGATAATTCGTCTTTGCAAACACAAACGGTCTTACTGAAGCAATTTGCTCAAGGCAGACAATCCCCGAAATATGTGTCGGCTAGATTTGTCCAGCTATTAATCAGTATTAACTGTGCCATCAGTCTGTGAGGCTTAGACGCCGACAACGCCTTCTCTGGCTCGACTTAATACTCGTGTGTGTTACCTACTCTCTCAACGAACTGAATAATTTAGGTATCACGCTAGCCGGTGCTGTGGATTTGCTTGGACTTTGTGTGCTAAGAATATTGGTACAGTTAGGTGTATTTCTCAAATAATACGTTTACCTAATAAAGATGGTGGTCACGGTGTAATTTGACTAAAACGTCGAGTAATTAAAATCTTTACTTTTTTCAGATTTATTAATAAAAAATATAAGTAACATTTTGTTTTTGAAGATAATTTCAATAATATCAAAATATTTCAGACTAAAATTGAACAGGGCTTTGTGTTTAAGTTGCATTGTCTCGTTTTTATATAGATAATATCTGCGGACTTTGCCTTTGTCCGCTTTTACTACAGTCAAACTCTTAAGTAATCTGTGCTACAGCCATGGAGTAAGATGTCCTATGTGGTGGCGACAATACAAATACTTTTATTAAAAATAACTATTCAGTTTTCTAGTTCATTATTACACAGAACTTATCGTCAAAATTCAACAATGTCTTAAGAAAATTCTCTTAAAACTCCGGCTTTTTCATACTTAAAATAATGTTTAAGATAAAGAGTCGAACCACCCTTTCTTATCAGGACGATATACAGTATAGGATCCTGACCTACCGTTAATAGAATGTGAGAGGATCATTATCTAAGACATAAAGCCTTAGGGGATCATAAAAAGAACTCATCATTTTATCTTACCGATTAAGCTAAAAATATAATAGGGATGGGACCAAATAATGTATAGGAATAGTCCATTTTCAGTGATAGTGGAATTTAATTCCACTAGTAGCCCGCTGCCCAGGTGGATTGGATTTATATCACCTTTGCTTTATTTTCGCAGGCATAACATTAAGGGAAAGTTCCTAATCGATGAGATGGCGTGGTGACACTATGTTTTATTCCTCTGTCGCCGCAAGAAGTGCGCTTTGATTTTTATAATTAAGGTGAAAGCAAGGTAGATCCCTCGTTGTCTAGGAGAGCTCCTGACACGGACCAGTTTCTCTAGCAAGGACAAGCCTGTTCTTAGTAAGTTCAAGCCGGTTCCATGATGTCCCTGTACTGAGACGTTGGTGGACCACACGTTTTTTCGCTAATTGTTTAGTTAACTTATTCTCTCCAATGTATAATATTGGTTCTAACTAATACTTAGTATAAATGAGTCCTGCAATTGAGAATCCTCCTTCGGAAGAAATGCGCACGTATAATTTAAAATCTTTATCCATATGTCGTGTTACATATGCATGTAATATGGTAGCGCCTCGATGTAGAGTGCTATTCCGTGCGAGGTTTTCAGATTTGCGCATGTTATTTCACATTCAACGAATCTTTTGACTAAGAATTCGATGTCGCCGTTTCTATATATATAACTAATTGAATACCAGTCCCCGTTTGGAAAGCCAAAAACCTAGTTCTGCCGTTTGCAAAAAATAATAAATAAGTTTTCAGTTTGGAAACTGTATATATCGCTGTTAAATATTTGTAAAAATCAGAAAATATTTTATTTCTTTAGCTTGCTATAAATCTATTGTCTAGTTCAAAGATTTTTTTGTATGGTCGAAAACGAAATGGCTTTATCAGTTTTGACAAAAAATTGTATCATAATTCAAATTCATTAAGATCGTTATTTAATGTTTATGCGGGAGCTTGGCGTCATTGGTTGACCGTAATCAAAACTATGCTTAGATTAAAGGTGCAATCTATTTTAAACTTTCACTTCAACGCAATAAATAATAATATCTACTAACACAATACAAATGTCACTATATTAAACTGTAGAGTTTGTATGTGAAAAACCATTAAATAATTTAAAACTAAAGTCAACTTGTTACTTGTGACATTACAAGCTTGTCTGAAAAACTGAAAATGTAGAATTTAAATATTGGCTGGTAAGCCACCCAATTGTTGGCACCTTAAGAGTGGACTTCGGTGTCAAATTAAAATATAAAATATCATAAAATGATAAAATACTTCAATCTTTGCTTATACTTAATCATTATTATGTGATGGAATATTATTAAATAAATATTATTGGCACTAATGGCAATAAAAGGATTCTGATAAATTTATTATTGCTATGTTGACACATGAAATAAATAAAATATGGTAAAAATATTAAATAAATAATATTTGAACTTGAATAATCTTACTGAACTTGAATAATCTATAGTATTTTCATTCTTTTTACTCACTTTTATCTCATAAGTGCCAATAATTGTAGGACTTCTAACGACTAGGTGGTTTACCCTAATTTGTTTTATATTATAAAATTACGAAAACTTACAATTGAAATATGCGCCAATGACGTCATGCAAGAAATGATAGGGATGGACATAGAAGGAAATAAAATTGATTTTTACAAAAAAAAAAAACCGACTTCAAAAACACAAATTGCACTAAAAAGTAAAAAATAATTACTTAGTTGTATTTTGGTCTTACAACATTAAATCAGCCATTCCTTCTACTTAATTTTAATATAAAGAATAGGTTCTTTTAATTATTGTAAAAAGTATTGTTTAAGATATTTCTTGAAGAGTCTGTAAATATATTGATTTGTAGATTCTTTAAAAGATAATCAAATTATTACAAATAATGTAATATTATTGTTATTTTTGAAGTCGGTGTCAGCCACGATAGTTTATATACCTACCATTTTTTATTTCTGACTTAATATTTAAACAAACATTATGGCGTCGTGTTACACACAGGCTAAAGACTAACAATTACTTAAAATTCGCATTAGAAAATGAAACGGCCGTTTTTGTTTTAAATGCAATATTTATCTAATTAAAAACCATTTAAAGTGATTCGAGTGTGTTAGAAAAGGCAATAAAGTTTTGTATAACTTTATCGTACTTATTGCGTTGGCTGACACCGACTCCAAAAATAACAATAATATTACATTATTTGTAATAATTTGATTATCTTTTAAAGAATCTACAAATCAATATATTTACAGACTCTTCAAGAAATATCTTAAACAATACTTTTTACAATAATTAAAAGAACCTATTCTTTATATTAAAATTAAGTAGAAGGAATGGCTGATTTAATGTTGTAAGACCAAAATACAACTAAGTAATTATTTTTTACTTTTTAGTGCAATTTGTGTTTTTGAAGTCGGTTTTTTTTTTTGTAAAAATCAATTTTATTTTCAAATTTTTAGTGAATACCAATTCTATAAATCCGTGTGGTGACGGAGTGAGAATGCATGTCACCACCTTATTTCAACCCATGGGTGTCGTAAAAACCAACTTAGGGACTATCCGTGAATATTATCTTTGAGAAATAAAAAGAAGGAAAACTTGAAATTAAACCCTATACCAATCCGTCTGGCCAGCGTGGTATTAGTAGGCTAAATATCCCTCCGTCAGTGGAGGAGGCCCGTCCCTGCAGTGGGACATTATTTTGTCTGAATATGGGTAGACCTACGAAACGCGCTGCTCATGAGACAGCGCTGATTGTATGAGACTGTAGAGGTGATAAAGCAAAAGTGACGGTTATTTACAAGACTATTTACTTACTGACACAGAATGAAAGAGAATACAGAGTTATTAAGTTAGTTAAGTTCACAGCACTGAAGTTAAGTTAAGTTATACAAGAATAAAAAACAAGATGTAGATTAGCTAGACGTAGCTTAGACTACGAGTATATAGGAGTAGAAAACAAGATGTAAATTAGAATCTAGAGATCGAGTTAATTGCGTACGCATGAAGTGCGGGCGAACGTGCATTGGCTGTCGGTCTACGTCTCGCACTGTCGCTTGCGACTGAGCGGTAGCGGGCGGACCGGTCACCGTCGTCGGGTCGCGAGGCGCGCGGGGAGTGCAGCGCGGGCGCCGCACGGTATGTTCATTGGTGCGCGTCACAGGTCACAAGACTTGACGCGCCCGCCTCGGGTTCGATTCGATGACAACCGAAGAAAGGAAGAAACGCCATTCTCGAAGTAGGAAATCTACCTCCAATGCCATTTCAAAAGAGACTAGTGAACAACGTAAGAATCAGCTTTCACAAAAAAGGACCTACGTGAAAAAAGTTTTAAATAGGGAGAACATCGAAAAGCGTAGCCACACCGTCTCGGCGTGGTTAATTAGTAATAAAAATTATTAATTTATTGTGCGCCATGCACACTAAATTGATAATTTAAATAAATTGACATAAAAATAAATATAATAGTTATTATTATCAATTTGTTGTACCTAAAGAATAAGTTTAAAATAAATGAAATGCAATTCAAAAATTTGTTTATAGTCTGTTTATAATCCGGTATTAATTCCTATTTTAAATTCAAATAAGAACTTCATTATTAAGTCTTAAACCATACCTTCAATTACAGTCATAATGTTAGTGTAAAGTTTTTAACAATACGAATAAAATAAGCCCAAACACTAGGTAGCTGCTATATACTGTTAAAAAGTTCCCTTGACCCTCAATCTTCTTCATCATTAGATTATGTTTGTGTAAAGTTGTGTAAGGCTTTTATCAATGCGAATAAAATAAGCCCAAACACTAGGTAGCTGCTATATACCGTTAAAAAGTTTCCTCGACCCTCAGTCTTCTTCATCATCAGATGATGTTTGTGTCAAGTTTTGTAAAGTTTTCATCAATACGAATAAAGTAAGCCCAAACACTAGGTAGCTGCTATATACCGTTGAGGAGTTGCCTCGACCCTCAATCTTCTTCATCATCAGATCATGTTTGTGTAAAGTTTTGTAAAGTATTCATCAATACAATTAAAATAAGCCCAAACACAAGGTAGCTGCTATATGCCGTTAAGGTGTTCCCTCGACTCTCTCTGGTCTCCAGGATCTGACCAGTTCTAATTCTTAACTATTTGGTAGTGACGTCAAAGATGAACATGTATGACAAGATTTTACACAATGCATCCCTACAATTTTCAAGAGATGCCCTCGATTTCTCTAGGATCCCCTCATCCAGATCCAGATCTGGTGACAATGGGACCAAATGGGAAGCATACCGATACGAACAAAAAAAAAATTTTTCAAATCGGTCTAGCCGTTTTCGAGAAATCAGGTAACAAACACAAAAAAAAAAAAAAAAACTAAAAAAAAAAAAAAAATACAACCGAATTGAGAACCTCCTCCTTTTTGAAGTCGGTTGAAAAGAGAGAAATTCATTGGAATAAAAAGTTTTACCGAAAATATGCTCTAGTAACAGTCAATAACGTTGACTTTACTATTTGTTTTTATAAATATTTAACGACTATTTGCTAATACAAGAGAACTGATATGTCAAAGTAGCGTCATGCCTTAGCTGATGTTTTGTTGTGCGATATTGAACCTAATAGTTTTATGACATGCAACTAACATTAACTCTAGAGGTGATAAAGCCATTTAGTTCTCGACTATACACTTAAGAGTACAATTTATTTTGTAATAATCTGAAAGTGGGCACATCACTAGCGCTAATGAGAATATATTATATAATATACTCGGTATTAATGTGTATGGGAGGGTCTAGAATGTGAAGCAAGCAGATCTCTACATATTAAAGAGGTTTTCTTCAATACTGTTTTGTGTTTCTTATCAGTAATAATATTTTTGGAGTTATTTTTAGAATGCGTTCGCTTATTTTCTAAGAGAAGTTTCTAGTTAAATAATTGTTCCTTTAACGTACAATTTTGTGTCTTTTTGTAGATAATTTAAAATTAATAATAATTTAAGTATATAAATTACTAGCTGACCCGTGCCCACTTCGTTAGGCCGCGAAAAAAACGCGTCACTTTTTGAAACATATTTAATTACTGCTCAACTCCTATTAGTGATACCGTGATACTACATAGCCTATGACACTCCCCGATAAATGGACTATCCAACACTGAAAGAATTTTTGAAATCCTTTGATTTCCCCCTACAACGTCACAAACACACAAACTTTACCTCTTTATAACATTAGTATAGATATAGACAAACGAGAAAACATACATACTTTCAGTGAAAAGGAACCTACGCCTAGCCTCTCCTATGTAAAGAATACTTGAAATAGGAACTTCTTGTGTTAGCCAAGACATAGATTCCAAGTTCTAATAAAATAAAGTAAAAAAATATTACTAGCATTAAAATAATTATTAAATGTATTGTGAGAAAATACCTAATTGGTTAAAACCCCTTAATTTGCTTTTTCGTATGACAGTCGACTTTTCCTTTACATAACTTGACACTTAAGCAAAACAAACAATGAGAATTAAAGAGAAAATCAGTATTCTTTGAACGTCTTCCCACAACTTGGAGCAGATAATTATTAATTAACACGGCGGGTAGCATAGACCCTGACAAATTGTCTGTTTCTCTTGTTAAATAATCCCGTTTGACGTGACGTTCATAATTTAAAAAGAAGGGCCAAAAAGGTTATACTCTTGAACGTGAGGGACTTTTTAAAAGTATGCTAACTTCCTCGTTAAGGTTTTGTTTACAAAGGGTTTTGTTTTCTACATACTCGTATATTCGCTACTTCAATTAGGTACATTTTACGTTTTTTTGTCAATCACTCTGTGAAAATAAATATTCCTTAAGTAAATAGTCGAAAGACCGTTCAACTTCTGTCGTACACACAGCAACTGATCAACCTAGACACTCATGTACCTTAATACCTTGAAATAAGACACAATTTCAAATGAAAATGTCTAACTTGATGTGTTGCTGTGTGTACATTGCGAAAAGAAGAACGCAAGTCAATAGAAAATAAGTATTTGTATTATATGACCTAATAGAAAGCTGCTGTTCATGTTTGCCTCTACTGGATGGAGAAGAATCCTGTGCACGCAAATAAATTTTAAAGTAATAGTACTCGTAACTCTGAAATACTCTAGCCTTTGTACCAACATTGATTATAATAACATAAATAGTCTGTCGCTAAAGAGACATACCTTTAAATAACATAAAATAAATAAAAACACTGTAAGTAAAATGAATATTATAACTTATGTAGTAAATAAAAAAAACTATGAATAAAATGAATTTATCTAAAACATTTAACATAAAAATTAACACATAAATTATATTATAACATAATCGTAACCACATGTACCTACACTAATCCAACAAAAAGAAAGTATTCACCAAAATCAGTGTCTACAGTTCCCTACGTAAGTTCTGGTTAGGGATTTCCCCAAGCAGAATGATTGTTACAAATGTTAATTAGAAACAGGGGAAACTGCTGCTCAGCCGCTTGACATAATTCCTTAGTTCTCTTTACGATAGTTGAGGGAATTGTAGATGAGTACAGTAAATCTTGAGCCGCAATAAAACTTAGCTTATTATTATATGAGTACGTGAGGTAATAATTATGGGATTAAATTTAACTTTGGTTTGGTTTTGAATGAATATTAAAAAAATAAATGTGTGAATACAAAATAATATAATTTATGTATTGATTTAAAGTTTTTTTTTCTAATTTTTATTAGTTTGACTGGCATTATTATTACGTGTATATTTAATATTGTATTGTGTCAGTTGAATAATTTAATTCTGTATGCGTTTAAAACTATTCCTAATGCATCTTAACTGCTTCCTGTAAAATTGCCATCTTATTTGAACTCCGAAACTTCTGTATGTCTGAGCCAAACGCGAAAGAACGGCTCAAAAAGGTTTATAATGTAGATAAAAAGGACGGAAGAAAACGAGTACATGGTAATTTGTCTCTATGTCAAATTAAAAGGATCTTAAAGTTTTTTAAGTCTATCGTGCGATCAGTCTGTGCGAGATAAGACAAACCTCATCTTGCGGTTAAAATTCGGTGTGAAACTACGAAAAGTAAGAAAATTTAAAAGAATAAACTATTTCTATTAAAATGACTAGAAAAAGTAAACTAAAAATAACTTTAATTTTAATACAGATTGGATTTAACTCCCCGCTCTCAAACAAATAAAGTTAGAGACTTCAATAGACTGACTTCACCAGATCTTAGCAACTAATGCATTACAATGTCCGAAGTTAATTGGCGATTTATGCAAGCAACTTGGTTGACAGCGGGGTCTCTGAAGGCTGTAAGGTTGCGGCTTGATTGCCAATTAATCAAGTAATCCTCTCGAGTCATTCTTACTGAGGTTTCGGGTATTTGTCTCGATGAGATTCTGCCATTTGGTTTGAATATTTGCATTTAAAAGACATCTATCAAAACTTGAAACTTTTTTAATAAAAAAAGTGAACTTTTAAATATTATTTGTATTGTGAAATTTTATATGAACTTAAATATTTTTGCTTTAATGTTTTATACAATTATTCATTAGTTGTTGTGATTGCTTAGAAACAGTCAACGTATGAATTCTTCGCCATTGCAACACAAGTTTATTTTATATACAGATAACAATTTGTTCTGTCAATTAACAACGAATAAAGCACAATCCTTGGGCTCTTAAATTTATCAACATTCTTCTATTTTTAACGCTAAAGAACTATCTACCCTATTGTCCCGGTGGTTAAGTTGGAAGACTGTTCCCGCGACTAAAAGGCCAGCAATTCAGCTCGCAACAGATCTATCCGTCATTTCGTATTTCAGAAATAAAACTAACATAAATGAGCAAGACAGATTGTTTTCTTGTCATTCTGTAATCTATCTTGCATATTATACAATATCAATCAGTCAACTAGCCTACTGCAGTCCACTGCTGGACATAGGCCTCTCCCAACACGCGCCACAGAACTCGCTCCTGCGCCTTCCGCATCCAGTCCGACCCAGAGACCTTTATGAGGTCGTCGGTCCACCTAGCTGGGCCGCGTCCTACACTACGTTTGCCGAGTCGCGGTCTCCACTCTAGGACACGCTTGCTCCAACGGCCATCGGTCCTTCGACAGATATGACCAGCCCATTGCCACTTTAGCCTGCTAATACTACGAGCTATGTTGGTAACTTTAGTTCTTTGTCGGATAACCTCGTTCCGAATTTTATCCTTCAAGGAGACGCCGAGCATAGCCCATTCCATAGCTCGCTGCGCGACTTTAAGTTTGTGGACTAGCCCTACTGTGAGTGTCCACGTCTCGGCACCGTATGCCATTACTGGTAGGACGCATTGGTTGAAAACTTTAGTCTTCAGACATTGCGGTAAAGGCGAAGAGAAGACCCGACGTAGCTTGCTGAATGCTGCCCAACCCAACTGGATCCTGCGATCGATTTCTTTCTCGAAGTTGTTTCTACCAAGCTGGATAACCTGTCCGAGGTAAACATATTCTTGAACAACTTCGAGCATCAATCCGTCGACGTAGATCGGCCTCGGCGTTACATGTTTGTTAAAATTATACATAACCAATATGATATCGTAGACTTCATTAGTCACACGGAATCAACAAGAAAAAAGCTGTAGAAAAAGATGGTGCAGTTAAAAAAATTACTACATTAGAAGAAAATAGTATTTTAGAAAATATATTATCCCAGCCTTTAGAAGTATTTTAAAATGGGTAGTACTTATAATCTAGCTTTATGTTGCGAGGACTTTAATATAATATACATGCTTATGAACACTTAACAAACACATGGAGCTAAGCTCAAGAATCAAACAATTAATATGTTCTTGGATTATTACTCAACTGACAGTTATTGTCATGATAAACAGTGTATTGTGACAGATATGTATTATGTACTTAAATAATTGTATTATTAAAAACTTATTTGTCACAATATTATTTTATAAAAATAAATAATTATATAATCTGTTTATTACCATCATCAAATTAGCTAATGGACGTCCACTGCCGAACATAGGCCTCCTCCAAATACTTACACCTTACACGATATTACCTTTAATTCCTTAACTAGCATGAAATATGTAACGCAGTTCATTTCACGACAATAAAAGTTTTCAACTTAACCTCTGTTCATAGAACATTAACAGTGATATCATTCCCATTTACAAACGCGTTTATATACCCAAGCATATCTCTACGAACATTAGCAGCACACGTTTCATATTTCGTCCTTTATCAAGAATCACTATTTTAAAATAAAGCCCCATCTATGAGCGCTTTGAAAACGTAAGACGAGCAATTTTCGGGCTATTTCAAATGCATAAAACTTTACATCCGTGCCGCAAAATCTAGCGCCAGTATAATGAGATCTCTAAAATTCAGACGCGTGTAGGAATTTTGTTGAGAGTACGAAATTGATGAGTAGGGTGAGAGGTCATATTAGATTGGTCATTTGTAGCGTTGTAACTGTTAATTCCGAAGAACAGCCAAAACCTTTCCCCTTAACGAGCGGCAGTCATTAAGAACTGTTTAAGAGCCCCTCAAATGTTTCAAGCCCGGGAAGCTTAGCGCAAAGTTACCGAATTGATAACTTTCCACGAAATCAGTCTTAGTTGAACATTTAACGGGTACTGACGCTTGCTTTAATCTTATATTATTGTGGAATGATACGACTGCCTGTAAGCCAGAATACATAGATATGCTAGAATAACATTTACTAAACCTATTTTGATGAAATTTCTGTACGACTACCTTAGAAGTATTTCTACATTTTATTTATTTTGCCTAGTTGCTCAAGAAATGATTTAATCCTGATTGAGAAGCTCCTTAAGAAATTAATTAAAAATAAATTTTGTAGAACTGTGGCCGTATGGACTTATTTTATTTACAAAATGGCTAGCCATTTTGTAAATAAAATACAAACGAACAATTAATAACAAAAACATGATTTTTTTTAAATTCTCATTAATACAAATAGATAATTTAATAAATAATTTAATAATTTACATTTAAGAATTATTATACGAAATTAAAAGCTTACTTCCGGCGATTATTGTTATAAGTATCAGTTGTACCTTTAACATTTCTCAAAAGTGTCTATTCATT
Source organism: Schrankia costaestrigalis (assembly GCA_905475405.1). Classification (NCBI taxonomy): domain Eukaryota; kingdom Metazoa; phylum Arthropoda; class Insecta; order Lepidoptera; family Erebidae; genus Schrankia; species Schrankia costaestrigalis. Next base: position 18,944,013 of record FR997839.1, read on the forward strand.
AACATCAACTGTTCTTTAAAACATTGACCACTAAAATAATTGTCCCGTCCGTCCTCACAATGCTAATTAGTTGGCATGCTATTTGATACAAGTACGGTCGAAACTTAGTGAATACACAGCCAAAAGTTACCCGGTAAGGATGATGTTGAACGTCGGGAACTACAAAACAGTTTAATTGCTACTTACTTATCCTATAAATAATATTAGGTACTTAATATATTTTTAATAAAATTAAAATAAACAAGAAAGAAGTTTGTTCTTGAAGGCAGGGTTAGAAATTGCTAGTAATAAATGAACTATCGGGATATTTACCATGTTTAAGGTTTTCGAGTTTCCGATATTTCGGCGCTGTTACAAGCGCCATGATCACGGAGGAACTGAAGTACTTGCGGTTAATATAATAGTCTTAGGAGTGAAAATATCGTTCTACCCTCTTTCGCACTCGTTTTTATTACTATTGTCCTCGCTGTTCTCACTAGTTACTCGAACTCGATCGCGACACACTACACTCACAGTATCCACTCGCGTTTTTGGTGCACTCACTTTTTTGTTCATACAAAGGTTAACCACTGGACGCCAGATACTCGACAGTTGAAAGCCATCTTCGCGATTGAAATTTTGGTACTTATTAATTTCAATCGCTTCTCTCACCAGTCTTGGTATATAGTGGCGTTCTGTCGAAAGTATCTGAGGGTTATGTAACTCAATCCAGTGGCCTGTACCCGACTGCAGTAAATGTTGCGCGATTGCTGACTTCTGTGGCTCGTTGTTTTTGACCGCTCTGATGTGCTCTTTGATGCGGCATGCTAATGTTCGTTTGGTTTGTCCTATATACGAACTACCGCAACTGCAGTCAATCTTATAAACACCTGGTTGTTCCAAGGAGAAACTGTCCTTCGGTGTGCGGAGATGTTGTGACACTTTTTTCAAGGGAGTGAAGATAGTTTTTACAGACATTTTTCTTAATATGTTGGCGATCTTATCTATCACTCCTTTGACATACGGTAAAAAGGCTGGTTGCCTCTCCACCGGTTCGGTCCGGTTATCTTTCTTTGTGCCTAGGTGGCGCTTGTGACAGTGCCGAAATATCGGAAACTCGAAAACCTTAAACATGGTAAATATCCCGATAGTTCATTTATTACTAGTGAATGTGACCATGACAGTTTAAATAATTATTTTGAAATTGCTTCTTAGACGCTTGGACTCCTATGCCTTCCGAGCCCATAATAATATCTCGGTGTTCAAATTAATATTAAAAATTGATTAAAATAATACAGAAGCAATGATTTTACATGAATAAATATTATAAAGCTAAGCTACATAGATAATTTGATTTAAAATATTATGTTTTATAATATCACGGCAATGGAAGTAGTGAGCCAGGTACAAAGCAAGAGAAAAGGGAAATTTATAGGGATGAAAGGAACACTATACGCTGGGAGATTACCTATGTAGCAAAACTAATACGGTACGATATCGATCAGGCCGTCTAGACTAACTAGTACATCCAACCCGCATAAATGTTCTAATTTTCTCAAAAGAAGAAAGTATTAATACTATTTAAATTAGAGATCTTATCTCGAGGGATTCCCCGTGTGGTGACGTAGTAAGAATACAATGTGTCACCACCACATCCCATCCCATGGGTGTCGTAAAAACCGACTAAAGGACTATCCCAGAATATTATCTTTACGTAATAAAAAGAAGGAAAACTTGTAATTAAACCCTATACCAATCTGTTTGGCCAACGTGGTATTAGTAGACCAAGTATCCTTTAGTCACTGGAGGAGGCCTGTCCCTGCAGTAGGACACTAATGGGCTGTTATGATGATTAATATTATTTAAATGGGAGATTAACGCTGCATGCTGTACTTTTATTTTGCGTGACGTCATTATAATAAATAAACGCGACAATTTAGAAGAAAGAATCGATAATTTAATCAATCAACTAACCTATCATAGGCCAATTCTGGACATAGGCCATAAAAGAAAGTATGTTGTGAGAATATTAATTGGGTTTTCCCATTTTATTACACAAAATCTTCACCAAAACAACAAATAATACTTACTCTTATGTTTACTAATGGCATGCGAACTATATTCAATCATTCCATTAATTTCGATACACGACATTTCAAAAGGAAAGGTGAAATTATAATTAAGTATTCAAACAATATTTTATTATTCTATATTATTAATCCCGCTTAGATTATTGTAAACCAATAAGTAGCTTCTGTTAGTGAACGTTAGTTGAGATTCGTGGAAGCGCCTATTCAAGTACTCTGAGCAATAAATTGTTCTGAGAATTAATCGGGATTTTAATTAGGTACCTGGTTAATTATGATTGCTAATTAATTATAATTATATAGTTGCCCTATAATTATATAATGGAATATTATCAATGTGTATAATAATATTATATAAGGTTTTTTTCTGAAAAATTATTGTTGAAAAGAACCCTTATTAATCACATGAGACAAAGTAATTGAAGAAAACCGTGAGTTTACTAGGTATACCGGTTTCTAAAGGGACCCATACGGGGAAGACGGCCTACAAAACGTTTCCAAAGGTTATCAAAAGGGCCTTTTTGTTAATTTATCTTTGTGCCCGTGCCCACTTCGTTGGACGGCGAAAAAAACGCGTTGCTTTTTTAAACATATTTAATTACTGCTCCATTCCTATTAGTCATAGCGTGATACTATATTATTATAGTCTATGTTACTCTCCATCCCTTTAACTATCTCCAGTTAAAAATCACGTCAATTCGTGGCTCCGTTGTGCCTTGAAAGATAAACAGAAAGACACACTTTCCCATATAAAATACTTATTAGTATGGATTTTTAAGTACAGAATACATTCAGGATAGGCTTACGATGTCATCATACCGATACAGTTATAATAATGTATAAAGTTTAATAATGACACATAAACCAAAAACATTAAATAAAAAAAAGGAAAAAGAAAAATCTCAACTCTTTAACTAAAGTATTTAATATTTTGAAAAAGTTCTTAACGTGATAAAATTTTATTATTTAGAGTCTGTAAAGTTTGCTCGGCGGAGTAAAATCTCCAACCCTCATTAGTTAGGATTTCGTTGCTATTTCAAACTAGGGACCAACTGGCTTCGGCATTTAGAAAAACATGCTTAAATTATACGAAAATTACTTGGCATAAGTTCTGTAAATATAATAACATTTATTTCAGAAAAGAGTTTACATTATCCACTAAAACTAACTTAGTCATAAAAATTACAAAATTTGCTTCTAAGTAGATTAATTGAACTCTAACACCCACAGTAAGATTCAACTTGTGTTGTGAGTGTCAGTGCTCTCCATTATGTCTCGTGATTGTATTTACATTATGATTATTGTGATTATTGTGCTGTGGATAAAAAGCACGAAAGTTTCAGAAAGTGTTCCTCGAATAGATTTACATTCCATACAAAGATACAAAATCCAAGATACAATGCATGTTAATCAAGAATCAGAGTTGCCATGGCTAAGCCTAGTGTTACGTGTTACGTGTGTGTGAGTGTGTATGTGAGTGAGTGTGTGCGTGTGTGTGTGTGTGTGTGTTTATGTGTGTAGTTTGTGTGTGCTTGTTTTGTTTGAAAGTACGTTTAGGTTAGTGAATTTCTACGACCGCATGTTACTTAATATATAAAAAGTATTTTTATATATATTTAAACATATATAATATTTTTTTTTTTTTTTTAGAGTATTGATATTTTTATTAGGCATTCTGTCTCATCGTAGTCCAATTTTTGAAGCCACTCATTAACTACAACTTTACACCGAGCTTTCGGTAAGGAATAAATGTTACATTTCTTATTTATTTCGTTGTAGAGATGATTACTAAGAATGAGAAAATGGCGTTGGGCAGTCGATGTACGTGCTCTAAGAGTTGGACAGACTTTCCAGTGTCGACGACGTTTTGACATACTTGCATCAAAAACTAGCATCTTATGCTTCCTAAGCACAGTCAGTTGAACAAAAAGCTGTCTGACCGTCAAAACCTCGCAGTCCAGATATAATTGTGTCGTAGGGTATCTGTAGTGTTTGAAGGTCATCACCTTGAGAACCGCCCTCTGCGCCCGCTCCAGTTGTATGAACAGACACTTTTGTGCTCCTCCCCATACTGTTATACAGTAGGAGAGCAGAGATTGGCACAAGGCACAGTAGACAGTCCTTAAAGTCTTCATGTCTGCCGAAAATCTTAATTTTTTAAAGATGTATATTAATTTACGCACTCGCGTGATCAAGCCATTAAGTTGGAATTGCCATTTTAAGGAATGATCTATTTCGATCCCCAGATACTTAACAACATGAGTACACTTTATTTGCGGGCAGTGGCAAGCTTGTTGAGTGGATCGATTTACACAGTTAGATTGGTGTGCTTTTAGATGAAAAGTGCTTAGTTGATTAAGTGAGTCAGATTTCAGAGAAAAGGGCATGTAAACAGTCTTACTTATATTTATAGTTAGAAGATTACTAGACAACCATGCCATAACAGCCAATAATGCACTCTCAGCATGGTTGAATGTTTCAGACCAATTTCTGCCATTTACAATCAAGGCCGTGTCATCCGCGTAAGTAAAGACAGAACAGTTTGCTAGGGGAAGTTGACACAGACTGTTTATGTAGATCAAAAACATTGTAGGCCCTAAAATAGATCCTTGCGGGACTCCGTAGCTTAATGACTCGTTATCACTCATTTGATCACTAATCTTGACGCACTGTGTTCGCTCACTAAAATAGCTCTCAAATAATTTCAGTGCAATACCACGGATTCCCATCTTTTCCAGTTTGTTCAAAAGGTGGGGGACAGACACAGTATCGAAGGCCTTAGATATATCGAGGAATATACCCAGACACTTCATCCCACTATCTAGGGTCAGCATAGCATGATCAACCAAACCTGCAACTGCATCTTCAGTAGATTTACTTCTTCGAAAACCATACTGATTTGGTGCCAAAATATTGTGAGAATCAAGGAACTTTATGAGTCGTTTATTTATAACTTTCTCCAATATTTTAGATAGAGCAGAGAGTATGGAAATAGGCCTATAATTGTTAACGTTATGTCTGTCCCCACTCTTGAAGACGGGGTGAACAATAGCCTTTTTCAAAACTCTAGGAAAACAACCGTTTGATATAGAAATGTTGCAAATGTGTGTGATGGAAGGAACCAATAACATCGCGCTAGATTTCAATACCTTAGCAGAAATTCCATCCCATCCCGCTGCGGCATCAGATCGAAGCCCCAGAATAATACTCTCCACTTCTGTTTCATCTGTGGGTAACAGGGCAAAAGAGTTTAGGAGAATATTTCCTGTATCAAAGTCAGGCTCATTGGCAGGAGTAATTGCCTCAGCCAGACTTCTTCCTACATTTGCAAAATAATCATTGACTTTATTAAGTGAGGTCACTTTGTCCGGGGCTATGCTGAGTAGTTCTAAGGGTGGCGAAGTACTACGATGCATAGATGTTATGTTTTTGATAACCTTCCAGGTAGCTTTAGGGTCATTCTTAGCTTTCATAAATTCACATCGTTCATATGCCTGTTTTAAATTTTTTAAGAGCTTGTTACAAAAGTTTCTGTAGCGCACAAAAGTCAGTTTAAGGATGCAGTTATCCGGATCTAGCCTGCACTTTCGTGCCAATTCGTCTCTATTTCTAATGCACCGCAACAAACCGCTTGTAATCCATGGCTTAATTGTTCTATTCTTTGATTTGATGGGAAGAGATTTTGTGTGTTTTTTGACGATACTACTTATAGTATTGACTAATTTTTCAGCGGCCTTGTTAGCATCTTCGATCCTAAGGATTTCACTAAGATCGGAAGAGGAAATATCTTTAGAAATGGCATCATAGTCTACCCAGTTACGATACAGTTTAGGTGTGGATGGTAAGGATTCCCATTCGATGTTTATAAGTACAGGCCTATGATCAGTGATGCTGCTATCAATAACCAAAGTCACTGTTTTAAGGTCCGATTTCATCATAACATGATCTAAGCACGCTTGCTCACGAGTAGGTAATAAATGTGTAGGTGAGAGTCCGTGGGAAGCAATTAGGTTTAGATAGTCATGTCCCTGGCGACCAAGGCCGTCTGCTGCAATGTCAATATTTATGTCCCCCATAAGTGTTATATTCTTTTGAGTAGATATAGACATAAGAACATTATTTAATCCATCCATAAAGTCATTTAGATTATGTTTAGACGGAGAGCGATAGATTGCAATGACTGACAGATTGTAAGATTCTAAGTTACATACCAGATAACTGGCATCAGGCATTATAGGCTCGGATATGGTGTGCATATGTTCACGTTTCACATAAATAATGATGCCATCGTTTTGGTTTTTAGGATAGGTAGTATGATGTGAGACATAGCCATCCATTACAGGAATTGTTGAGGAAACACTCAACCAACACTCTGTTAGAATTATGACATCGCAGGACAAATCTATGCTCGAGAGAAACACCGCAAAACTGTCAAAATTACGGTTCACACTTCGTATATTTAGATGTAAGATCTTAATCGATTTGAAAGATTTAGGTGATTTGCGAACGAACAATGAGCATTGGTCAGGCTTACATACTTTAGCTTTAACACGACCAAAATCATCAAACTCTTTTAAAAATACCTTATCAAGCATTTTGAAAAGTTAAATTACGAAAAGGGTTAACTCCTACGCTATTAAGAGGCAGTCTAATTTTTTTAGATTTTAAATAATATGTTGCTGCTTATTTTGAAGCGTTATTGCTGAAACAAATTTATATTTTTGGTTATTGACCTTCCATACACAAAGAAATTACTTATTCTTGGTTGAGCAACCTTCTGAACTTTTATTAGATTAGTAAGAAGTTTTTTTATGAGTTTTCGGTATATTTAAAAAGACTCATAGTATTTGACCCCTTACATGGTAGACCTGGTTATGGCGGCGGGAAACCAATAGGGAGGCGCAGTACCGGCTAAAGGAAATATTTGGAGAAAGCCTAGCAGTGAACGTTAATTACCTGATATTTTAGATATTTTTCCAAAAGTTGGTCTATTTCCCTGTATTTTAATTGAATGCCTGAAACTCCTATTACATAGAGATATAAATAACAACACAGAGAGATGAGGTAACGAGCCAGAATACTCCAAATATTTTCTAATAACTCAGCCAACTGTCAAAATATCATACCCCAATATTGACAAGCAAACACGTTAGGCTTTTGTACAATACAAGGCAATGGAAAATAATAGGAATTCCGCTTGGAAATTATTGTAAAGACCCATCTCCGATTGTTGAACCTCAATCACAATTCAATCACGGCCTGTTTTCATATCGGACGATCAAAATGTCATTGGAAATGTCGCGGGCAGGTCGACTTATTTGAATGTAGGGGTACGCGTTTTGTACCGAATTGTCTTTATTTATAGTGCGTTAGGTTTTCGGATCTGTGTGATATTAACCAAAGATAGTACATATCCGTGTAGTGACGGAGTAAAAATACAATATGTCACCACCCCATCTCATCCCATGGGTGTCGTAAAAACCGACTAAGGGACTATCGGTCAATAATATCTTTACGAAATTCAATGAACGAAAACTTGAAATTAAACTCTATACCAATCCGTCTGGCCAGCATGGTATTAGCAGGCCAAGTACCCCTCCGTTACGGAAGGAGGCCCGTCTCTGCAGTGGGGCATGAATGGGCTGTTATGATTACATCTTTAAGTTATATAAGAGAGAGCTCGTCTCTGGGTCGATCAAGAATGTTTTAGGTAAGCATGAACTTAAATGTTTGCATTGTTTTGTTTGTTTTTTTTAATGACAAGATAGCACTGTGTGAATGTGTTAGGAATATTAAAATTGACTATTACAGTGGAAAAAAATTAAGAATTTATTATGTCCCTTTGCCAGGAAAGTCCGACAAGTGCCTACTACTCTTAAGTATAATTATTATGTTGTACCACCTTGTACAAAATCACCATGCCACTATAGAAAAAATTACGTAAAGTGTGTCATTATTTAATTGATCGTGAAAACTTATGAAAAAAAAACTAAAAATAAGGACAATAAAATAAACAAGACAAAAACAACCGTCGATAATGATATCCCGTGTATTTCACAACAAATGAATGAATGGGTTGCAGCGAAACGATTTCCGTCGCGTTCTACTAAAACGATTTTTTCCTTAAGATTTTTTACGACAGTACATATTCCAATTTGGTGGGTTTAATTTTACGTGCAGCAGTCTAACTGGGAGTGAAATTAGATTTTTTAAACACAAAAGGCGAGGGGAATGCTTTTGACAGATTTTCTATGGAACATCAAAAGATCTCTCTTATATTTTCAAGATGTAATGTAATTTTCATTACAGCGTACTGATGCTTTTAAAATTATGTTTCGTGTCATTTTGTTGAAGTATTTACTAGTTGTCTTTCTTTGGTAATATTATGTATGTAGAGATTTTTTGTACTGTTGAATAAGTATTGTTTTAAGCGTATAGTTCAGGTTTCCTAGAATATTTTTGCAAAGTGAAGTGTTGAAAAGTTCTTTCTTCTTGGGGGAACAAGAAGAGCTACCAAGGATACAATTTTTTTGTTTCATGATTCTCAAATATTTATTTAGTAGACCAATCAATTATTTTCAAAGTTACGAGTTTCCCCACACTCTCCGTGTGGTGACGGAGTAAGAATACAATATGTCACCACCCCATCTCATCCCATGGGTGTCGTAAAAACCGACTAAGGGACTATCCGTAAATATTATCTTCACGAAATAAAAAGAAGGAAAACTTAAAATTAAACCCTATACTAATCCGCCTGGCCAGCGTGGTATTAGTAGGCCAAGTATCCCTCCGTCATGGGAGGAGGCCCGTCCCTGCAGTGGGACAATAATGGGCTGTTATGATGAGTACAAAATAAACAGCGTTAAAAGCCTCTTTTTTTAACTTATTCACCTTGAAAACAAAAGTGGCGTTATACAAAAACAGTAGTTTTTCAGTACGGCTATTTTAAAGTTTTGGTTTAATACCGTGATCAATATCTAATGCAAATAACTGAAATATAACACGGTTATAAGTTTCATCTAACAGTTTGACTATCTGGCTTTTAGATAATTATTGAAAACATGCGAGTAATTAAGTTATTTATTTAGAAAAATCTGTTTTAAAAAAAATATCAGTATAGTGCCACTTTTGATTTTTTTATTAGTTACTGTTTTAGAATAAAAACGCAATTTATAGCTTATCTTATGATAATAATTACATAAATAAAACAAAATTATGAGATATATAATACTAAGATAAAATGTTTATTTGGCAAAAGTAAAGTAAGTTACAATCAGTACAATTGAAAAATAATCAACATTAAGGATCTTCTTAGCGTATCGGTGGCAAAACGTGTGGAATAAATTGATGTACCCTAAAACTCTGTGACACTGACTGCGTTATAGCTGTCATTTATTAGCTCTTCCTGAGTGCAGGTGTTAGGGCATCCAGGACAGAGGTGGGTCATAGTTTGGGGGGCGTCGCACAGGCAACTCAGTCCGCGATTGTTCGTGAGGCCCCACCGGAGCATGTTCTTCTTGCTTCGTCATACCTGGGTTCGCAATCTGTTTAAGAACTTCCAGGTAGCCCATGGCAACTCATGTCCGGGCGGAAGCCTCTCAGAGAGTGGCACAAACAGTTCCGGCAGAGACACCCTTTCGCGCCAAGATTGCACCTCGCATTTGCTGGGTAAAGGGTGGACGCACTTTATAAAGCTCTTTTGGCTATTCAGCCTTTGCTGTGATAGGATATGATCATAGCCGTGCATAGGGTGCCGGGGGTCGCTATCCACTTTGCTCCTCTCAAGGGAGGCTGCCACATCCCATCGTTGGGGGCGCGATGCCAGCCATGGTACACCAGTCTGACCGGTATTGGTTTGAGACAACCTGTAATAATCCGGCAGGTTTCGTTCAAAGCTGTATCCACCACTCTAGCAAGAGCTGATCGGATCCAAACTGCGTACGTATATTCTCCAGCCGAGAAATTTGTTTGAATTTGCGCCAGTTGAGAAGTTTGTTGCTTGTTAGTCGTCGAGATCGTCAGCGTATAAGAAGCGGGATGTATTAGGACACGACGGTTGGTCGTTGGTTTAAATGTTAAGAAGAAGCGGAGCCAGAACGCTACCTTATGGTAGGCCATTCTTCTGTGATCTCCCACGACTTTAGTCTGAGAGAAGGTGGACCTGAGAGCGGCGATTGTGGATGATCTCTCGAAGTATTGCGACAAATTTATGGTCAAGGGTCACGGTTTCCAATTTGCTCAGATAAAGCGGCTGAAGTTCTGGAGTTTCTATTTGATCGTTTAGTCAAATCAAGCTCTGTAAATTTTTATTTAAATTTATTTTATTTAAAAACCATCAAAATATGGTAATTAGTACTTTATTTTGCCATTTATGTATTTATTCGTTTAAAAGATTATTACAATACTATAACATTAACAAAGGCACTAAACATATTATAATGTCATTTTTTGATTCATCAAATAATTTATTTCGGCAAAATTTAAACTACATAAACGGCACTATACTTAAAGTGCCAATTATGTATTGCTTCATGTAGAGAATTAATTTACGTAAATTAGGTTTAAAATGTCACTAAACATAAAATGTCACTTTTTTACTCACCGCAGCGTTCGTTTCCACAGGGATGCTTGGCTCTAACTGATATAGTGCCACCTTTTCAATTACCACGTCGTCACTTAACCTAAAAGTAAAAACTGACACTACCGACATCTAGGCAAAACTATTGGAACTATTAGAACGTATGTCTTTGCATTCGAAGCGCTTTTTTTAAATAAACTAGACTGTGTCCTTAACTCAAAATCAACGTTTTTGGCATAATGCCACTTTTGTTTTCAAGGTGCGTTATAATATAACATAATGTACGGTCAAGGAATTTAATTGTTTAGCAGGTACACAACCTACGTAATTTAGTCGTATTGTATACCAAAATAATCCTAGCGAATTTGAAAGATATTACACCTCAAAATTGACAATGACATAATATAAAATATAACCAATAAGTATGAATCGCACTTCAAACTTCTTTGTTTACAAACTTCCACCATTCTGTCCAAAGAGTAAAAAATAAAATTTTGACAGTATTATCAATACAATGCATTGAACCAATCAGAACAGCGAATGCTACTCGATATACTTTATTGTTAATAGTGACACAAACTCGGACTAAGGATACTGTTTGATGGAGATGGTAGATAAGGTCTAGTTTAGTTTGACTTAACTTTGGTCTGTCAACAATATAAAATTGAAGAATTTTATTTTAACACAAAATACCTGTCTGTCATAGATAGACAAGGCTAGGTATATATATACCTTGTCTAATTAATTTTACGACTCCCAAGATGTCGGGGTTCGTCGTCCGTCGTCTGTAGTCGGTAAATAGTAACCTGACCGATTTCAAAATTAAGAAAATTGCTAAACAATTAAATTCCGTGAGTGTACATTACATTATATTGGCAAGAATTCATTATAATTCCTTCACCATTTGATGTAACAGATCAAAGACCAGGGAATTCTTTCAGGAACTTAATTAATACTCGTGCAGTTTCAATTCTTTAGTCGTGAACTCATACATAATTAAATCTCTATAAAGGCTGGTCTAGCCTGCTGTATTAATATTCCTCCTCAGACATTCACACAACGCCATCTAGTCCCAAACTAAGCAGTGCTTGTACTATGGTTGTACATACTTAAATACCTTTTTTTTTTGTAAATACATACATATTATACATAGAAAACACCCAGACCAATGGAAACAATCATGTTCATGCACACAAAGATTTGCATTGAGCGCGAATCGAACCCGAGACCTCTGCGTAGCAGTCATGTTATATAACCAATACGCCACAGAGGTCGTCTTATACGTTTAATCGTCGTATTAAACGTATAAGCCATTACAACTGGTTTTTAATTACTCCCTACAGGGACAGGCTTCCTTCTGTTATGGATGATTACGAATACTTCGTTTTTGTCAAGTTTTCGTTTAAATATTACGCAGCGAACTTATACGTCCCGTCCCTGCAGTGGGAAATTAATGGGCTGTTATGATGATGATGAACTTATACGACACTCTTGAGATGACATGGTGTAGTGACACCATGTTTTAAATACATCACGTCCTTAAAGTTGGATGGAATATCTACTTAATTGTTTCGTAAATCAAACGTATTAGTATACAATACAAAATATTACAATTTATTGAAACTGAGTCCAAAGCAGTAAGGTTACACGTCTAAAGTAAATGAGAGGTTGCTATTATGTGGTAATATGTCAACGATATTACTATCGACGAACTAAATATAAACCATTGTTACTATCTTTTTTTACGTTATCCAAAACAATAGATTTAGAAAGTGGATCAAACACAAAAACCAATATTAGTTTCTTACAACTTTTCTAAGCTGCAAACTAAAAACAAAGAGGTACAATGTTGATGATCTGTTACAAAACAACAATGTTGTTTTCTTATATAAAAGTAGACTAACTCATCTTGCAACTTAAACCTGTAAAATAAGAAAGTTCGCAAAAACTTTGACAAATCCTTATTAAGATTGTTATGGACAACTCCTACACAAGATTAAATGCCCTGAAAAGTCTTTTTGTAAATCCATTTATAAACTTCCATTCCTAATAAAATCATTTGTAGAACGCACAAACAACTGTTTTTTATGGCTGAACATCCAGACTCAGGACAATAATTGGTGGATCACACGAAGAATTGTACTGCTGTGGAATCGAACCATCTACCTCGTGCACGCAAGCCGCAAACCGCGACCACCGCGTTACTTCTCAAATACTTAATAAAAGAGATCTATTTTAACTACACTTATTTACTCTGCATGTGGAAGACTCAGTGTGGGCAACAGTCATTGAATAAGCAAAGCTCAAGCACAAAGAAAAACATATCTAAAAGCCTTATGTCTTACAAAAATTATACTACTACATGATAAAAGAAAAACATTACACTACCTAAAACCTAATTTACAGATAAAGAAAGCAATACTAATACCCTCTACTTGACCTTTCGAAAGTCCTTGTCAATAATGAAAAATCCAACAATACAATTCTAAATCCAATTTAATCAAGTTAAACTACATTGAAAGTATTTCTTATAAATCAAAGGAAATTGAGGCATTATTCTAGTCGAGTAATCGACGAGTACTATACAGTAGCTAGTTGGAGAGAGAACGTGTCTCGCAGTGGGTGAAAGAAAGGATTAAGGTGTAAGGTGCGCCGAATAAATCGAGGAACACGTAGTGTACTGGCGAGGAGAAAAGTATTACAAGTTAGACGTTGAGTACGACGTTCTAAGTTGCATTAGTTGGAGAATTTTGTAAGCTTGGAAATAGTTGCAATGTTTTAATGTTATTTTTTGTAGTCTTTAGAACAGGAAACAGGTTGGTAGACCGGTAAACAAAACGACCATACAAAGATTTCTTCCTCTTTTGAAATGAAATAGTTTCGTATAGATATTTTTTAAGTATGTGTGAAAAAGACATTTTAAAGAAAAATCATGTAATGCTCAAGTGGACGAGGAATCCGTTGATGAAGTCTTGGGGTTAAAATTTAATATACTCGTCCACGAATAAAACCTTAGTAAAACTTACGACAATTATTTTTAGGCTAAGCAATTATTTAAAGGATTAAGGCGAACCTTAATCCTTTAAATGAATTTGTTTAAATATGCCCCTTACACAGAAATTTGTTTAAATATGACAACAAACCTTATTACAAAAGTAGCCTCTAAAATATTCGTGGCACTTTTGCACTCGTATAACCCCGCGTTTGATTCGTCACACTCGGCCAGTTCGATTTATCGCGAAACTTGGCTAATAAATAGCGTCGCAACTCGTGGAGGCACGGAGACCAACCTTTGTTACACGTACTATTGGAAAACAGGAGAATGGAATGCAGCGACAATGCATTCGTGGACAGTTGTGTAATACGACGACCCGGCTACATACCGGGAATGTTGTTCCGTAAGGATTTTTATATTCGAATATTTTGTCATCGACTAACTCGTTCAGATTTTTCCGTTTTTTTTTTGGAGATAAAAATTTTAACGAGCAAAGTTTTTGATGGTATATTTTGTTTTAGAAAGAAATGGTTTTTAGAATAGTTATTTATGTATCTCTTCCATAAATAAATGTAATTAGGTATAAGGCCGAAGATGGGAATGCGAAGTAACTGACGAGGATAGAGCGAAGTGGAGGAGAAATATAAGGAAAGCTGACCCCACCACCATGTGGGATACATAGCTGGGAAGAGAGAGAGAGGTAAAAGGCCAAAGATATAAGTCAAAGTTATAACTATCTCTTTCTTGGTTGCTGCGGTAGCTGAACAAGGAAAATGTAATAAAATGAAATGTTATTGGTATGCCTTTGATGCTAATTACATATAATAATATTTAGCCATTTAAATACATAACACAAACACATAAACAATTCTTTTTCTTTTGATTTTTTCTTATAGAAGTCGAACATTACAACATTTTAGGTTAAGAATGTTAATTTTATGTTTTCACGGAAGAATCTTAAGACGCTACTATTATTAAAATCACAAAAGTTAAATAATGGCTAAACTAAAAGTAGTACGTACTAAACTAACTTTATTTATGTAAAACTAAAGTAATAACGTAGTTTAAGCAAAGGCTTTAAAATTAATTAGGAGTACGGGCTTGTAGAAGACAGTTTGAAAAGCTTAGTCATTCCAAGTGATCTAAGTTTTGGGAACTATCAGCTCTTTTTTGGTTGGTAAACGCGAGTGGTTTTTGTCAATGTCATTATAAAATTGAAAGTGGATTATTTAGTTAAAAGACAGTAGACTAGGTAAATGTGTAAACGTCTCACTATTAGAAGCGATTTTTTTCGTGGTATGAAGGAATTTTGAATACTGTTGCATGCTGTCCTAATGGCTAATTTCTATCTAGCAGTTTAGTTTAGTTTAATTTTAAAACTAACATGAGTTACTTGGTTTAATTTATATTTGAAAAAAAATAATATAATATAAACATTACAGTTTGACGTTCTTTACTGACTGTCTTATGAAGGTATACACAGATTTCATTTTGTATATAAAATTTGCCTTAAAACATATTCTGTCAACAAAAAAATTAATAACTGGTATAGTTAGCTTCTAAATCTTATCTAAAGATGGCACACAATCGTTACACAAAACAAACAGAAATGTACAACGCATAACTAACATAAAACAGTGTAGTATGGTAGCGCAGGATATTTAGGCAGGCCGACCGCAAACTAGTAGACCTACAGATTCACAGCTGTGACACTCAAAACCAATCTTACATTAACACTATGCCACATTAATTTAATCTTTATACTTAACGAAATAAAGCTCATATTAGATGCATTCGTATTATAGTTAAGTTTTAGTTACGTCACGGGCAGAGTCCTCTTAACGGCTTATAAGTGTAGCTTTATGAATAGTGTTCGTAAAAAGGTCCGCTTATGTATGAGGTTGAAGTTTAATGATATCATCACAGTTCTGAGATCTTCATTTGCATTGATAGCTTGTGTCATATTGCATTTATTACTCTTGAGAGACATGGGGATTAAATAATCTTATACCTCATAATAATTATGTAAAACAACACAATACGGACAATATTTGTGCAATCTACAAATTGAAATTTAGAAATATTGTGTTTTCTTTGTAATCCCCAGGGAATAAAAAGTGTCCAAAAAGGTCCCAAGTGCGAGTTTTTTTTTTAAATAATTAAACAAAATTGTACCATGTGAAGCGAAGACATCAAAGTTAAGGGTGAACTAACATAATTTTTGGATTGTACAATTGTCCAAACTTATTACGAGGTCATGTCTAGTCCTAGTTCCTTATTGTAAAAGCCAAGCTTAGAGCCTCTACCAGTAATTAATATACCCTACTACTTATACTCAGTTAGCCAGACGAGTTGGTTGGACGGTGAGCACCTAAAACACTTCCTATTGAATATTTTATACCATACATCCAAATTATATACCATTTTATTTTTATGTCATTCATAATATCAAAAGCGATATAGTATAAGAGGTATAATAAATTCAGGCCATGTATCACGTTATAAGAGAATATATGGCTGACGTCATATTCGACGAGAACAATTGGTTCTACGTGCTCTTATAATCTTTATAGAGATTTGAGAGAGCTCATCGCTAAGTCACTTTCTTAGTTCAAAAGTTGTAGAAGTCTCTTTTGATATACCTGATTTCGGTTATTGGCGGACAACAATACCGTGTGATGTTATTATACTTGCATAAATCAAATTAGTCTCCGTGTGGTGATGGAGTAAGAATACAATATGTCACCACTCCATCTCATCCCATGGGTGTCGTAAAAACCGACTAAGGGATTATCCGTGAATATTACGAAATAAAAAGAAGGAAAATTTGAAATTAAACCCTACTAACCCCTCTGGCAAGCGTGGTATTAGTAAGCCAAGTATCCCCCCGTCACGAGAGGAGGCCCGTCTCTACAGTGGGACATTAATAGGCTGTTGTGATGAATCAAATTAGGAAAAAGATGAGTGTTCTGACATAGATGCATGGAGGTAAAGGTGGCGGATGATAGGGAGGCGTGGGACAAACCGCACAGACAAGGGTGTCACTCTTTAAATTAAGAAGAGTATTACTATACCACTAAGGACTTCGCCGCGGTGAGACACGATCATCTCTTACATTTTTTTGGTCAAGCTGGTATGAGACGGTTTAGGACTGAACAAGCTTTCCAGTATGATTATTATTTTTAGCTCTCCTTATTAAATGTATTGTGCAAGTCTTTACAAACTCTAATATTCGTTTTACAAATGGTTTAACGACTTTTACTATGCACTAGTGTTGATTAAAGTGCAAAAAGCAAAAAGCCGCAGAAAAAAAAGGGCCCTCAGTCCACACATACATTATTTTTTTAGTTGCCATGGTTACAATTTAAAAAAAAAATAGGAAAACATGCTGTTTTATATAACAATATCTTTCGTAGATCATTTACTTTGTTATCAAGGTTTAGTAAAAAAAGTAGTCCTTACTTATATTTCGTCCTCTATCGGTAATAACAAACCTCGATAACTTATTATAAAGGCATACAAAATGAAGGCATGTAGATTGTACGTAGATATACAAAACTAGACACAAAAACGTAAATAAACATTTCAGGAGTAGGTCGTTGTATTTCAGTGTAACGTATGCATATTTCATAAGTCTGATCGGTGTTTCAGTCTGCTATTGATTTTGTTCGGTGTTACGACGTCCGTGGTCCGGCTAGCCAGGTCACGGAGTCGTGTCGTGTCTCATTTACATACGAGCGGGCATTTCTTTGCTTATTGTTGAGGTTATGATTAGGTATTTCTTTTTGCGGATTTTTTAGTAGTAAGCTGATTTTCAAATGGTATATAACTTTGAAATATTACTAATTCTTTGTTCTAGTTCTCTCTTGTTGGTGTTAGTTGGATTAGAAAGAGTTTAAGTACAGATGATTAAGGCCCGGTTTTCACCAAAGCGGAAAGAAGAAGAGAAGAGAAGAAATGTGTTGGAATAAACTAATAAATAAATTAAATAAAAATAAATAAAAATCATTTATTTGTCATAATAAACCTTAACTATAGAATTTTGTCATATTAATAAGAAACGTATCAAATATAATTTAATGCCTGAACTAGGTAATCCTGTGTTTCAGGCTAAGATGTCTACCGATTATATTTTCTTTATTTAACAATTCTATTATTCCTGATTTGATAAAGGTAAATTATGGTCTACTAAATACAATTTGTTCACCAGCTTATTTAAACTAATGGAAATAACCTAAAAACTTAAAATAATTAATTTAATTAATAAAAAATTATAGGTACACAATGTCAGAGTTACTAATGTATAGAGCTTTATTTACTTATTACTAACACTAACTAAGCTAATAAGATTTCGTTATTTCGACAACTCTTCTCCACTTATTTTCGGTGGAAATGGATCAAGCGGAGAAGAGAGGAGATGCCTGATTTTTCCATAGAATTGTGTGCGGCAAGCGCATGGCGGAGAAATACAAATCAAAATTACACATAATATAATCAACTAGCTCGGAGAAGGTAGACAGTTCTTCCAACACATTTCTTCTCTTCTCCTCTCCTCTCCTCTCCGCTTTGGTAAAAACCGGGCCTAAGTCTTGCTTCGACTGCCGCGACTGTAGCGGGCAGCTACGTCAGCCACTACGAGAAGGTACGCCTGCCTGGTGAATTCTCAGGGCAAGTCTCTTTTACTGTGTTACGTTGTTTCCGTAACTTCAAACTAATTGAGGACACGTAATTAAATATTTAAAACAGCAAATGCAAAAAAGAGAAAATTCGACAATCCATACATTTCAGAACCTTACCATACATATATCTGGCACTAGTGCAAGAGCTTCTTAGGCACTGCGGTAATACATTAATTGTGTTGATAATTTTAAAAGCTCAACAGAAAGCTTCAGCTATTTAAGAAAGTAAATTCTTAACCAAGCACAGGTCAAGGCTGCAAATAAAATACATTCCTGAATATAAGAACTAGAAACAATTCCTGAATAGCACCGTGTTGTGTTCGTATTCAATCTAAGACGATATATCGCAACCAAGCGGGGATAAAGCAACGAATAGATATGTACCTCCTTCTGCGGTAGCGGCATAAACTGTTACTCGATACTACTACTGAGAGTTGGGACTTGGGGAATTTTTATAAACAATTTTAGTTGCCTATAAAACTTCTTTGTTTCATGGACCTATAATGTCACTATCTCAAACTGGTGGTGGGATAGATTTACGTCATAAGGTTTTTTAATCTGTCATAACTAGTATTTTCTCTATCTACATCAAAAATTATTACCTCCTAATAAACATAAATTCTCTTTTCCAAGAACTAACTAACTAATTGAGTATATCAGAAAATACATTAACGGACTTATTTCATTAATGATATAAAAAGAAACAAGTAATTCAAATTACGGGGAATGTAAAATAAAAAAACATTATTATTTTTGCAAAAAATAAAACCCAAAATCCAACCTGTTTGATTTTGGAGTTTAGCCTGCCAAACCTTTTTAAATAAATTTCTTAAATAGGTACAGATAATTATATAATATTATCCGCGTGGTGACGAAGTAAGAATACACTATGTCACCCCATCTATTCCCATGGGGATCGTAAAACCCGACTAAGTGACTATCCGTGAATATTATCATTACGTAATAAAAAGAAAGAAAACTTGAAATTAAACCCTATACCAATACATTTGGCGTGGTATTACTCGTAGTTGGCCAAGTATCCCTCCGTCACTGGAGGATGCCCGTCCCTGCAGTGGGACATAAATGGGCTGTTATGAATACTCTTAATAAATCGAGGTCCCTATTTTACCATGTTGAATCATTACTATTGGCCTGTGTCCAAACTCGTTGAGTACGGCATGTCCCAATATTGAATTTATACGATTATTAACCTATGGGCTCTGCGATGTTACTCGATACTATTTACGTAAATCAGTAACATACACCATTTATATTTGTGCCAACAATATTTATGTTCAATGAAACATGAGATGATAGAGTGGTTTAAGTGTTAAGTCTTCAGCCATTGTCATTTCTCAACTTACGCAACAACTAACCCCCTTACTCATAAACGCTTCTTAAATTTTAGACAATTCATTAGCTTAAATTCATACGTTTTTGTTTGGTATAAGGTTGATTTTGCTAATAAAAATCTCACTAAACAGTGACTAAATTTAAGAGGCCTTAATGAGTAAAGTGGTAAGTCTTCAATTTTTTAAGCCTAACTTCGCGGGTTCGCCACGTTCGTTGCCCACGCTGGGCAATACTTGGGACTTGAGACTGACTTGGGACGAGCCTCCTTCCATGACGGAGGGATACTTGGCCTACTAATAACACACTGTCCAGACAGATTTGTGTAGGGTTTAATTTCAATTTTTCCTTCTTTTTATTTCGTAAAGATAATATTCACGGGAGTCAACGCGTTGACATGCAAGTTATCGTGATGTTGCAAATTGTCCAGGATGTCTATTATTTTTTTGTTTAGACGGCATGACTCGGAATTTAATTTATCTTTAGTCTAGTGTCGTAATACAATTGATAACTATTAATATATTCAATTTGTTTGCGACCGGCGTTGTCGCTCTCATATAGGCCTTGTTAGCCATCAGCGCAAGTGCCAAAACCAAATCACTTGACACGGCTGTTGTTTAAATCATCTTTCGTAGATGTTAAAGGCCACTGATGATTCAAAACAGAATTCTTATTTTGACACTTTCTGCTTTTACTTCAAGGTAAATATTTAGCAAGGAACAAGTTATGGTGCTTACGTGCTGGGCGAATGCTCGCTTTAAGACCTGGAGGTGAGGCAAAACGATGGTAAAGGGTGAAGCCGTTTCGTGACTTCATCATCATAACAGCCCATTAATATTCCACTGCAGGGACGAGCCTCCTTCCATGACGGAGGGATACTTGGCCTACTAATACCACACTGGCCAGACGGATTGGTATAGGGTTTAATTTCAAGTTTTTCTTATTTTTACTTCGTAAAGATAATATTCACGGATAGTCCCTTGGTCGGTTTATACGACACCCATGGGTTGAGATTGGATGGTGACATATTGTATTCTTACTCCGTCACCACACGGACAGATCTTATCAGTTTAAAATTTAATTCATGGACATGACGTGAGTTGCAACTAAAATATGATTTCATTGCTTCTCCATAGCCTATTCTGGGAAGAGACTCGTCAACTGACCGCCAATGAATCTGATGCCAACGAAATGAATTTTATAAATGTACAGAATGAATTTAAAATAACTGATACTTTATGAACTATGTTATTGTTTACCTAAAAATAGTTCAAATAAGTTTTAATAAAAAATATCGATACTTAAATAAATACATACATAAACTCACGCCTTATCGGCGAGACGACAGAACAGTTCTTAATTAAATAATCTGTTCAATCTTTTATTAATAAAAGGTATTTCAGCGTCAGCTGTTTTGTGAGACTGATGTATAATTTTTTTTATTTATTTATTTATTTCTAAACAAACATACATTTGTGTTGAAAATCATACAAAAAAAAACATAAAGAAAACACACCCAAAATCAAAAAAATAAAAAACAATAATACACAATCAATGATAAGAATATGAAAAAATTCAATAAAATAATAATTCAATCAATCAAAATACAATACAATTCTTTACAAAATACAAAATAAATTAAATTAAACAAATCATTCAAAATGTCAGATTGATCATCAAACATCACTTATCCTTAATAAATTCATCGATGGTATAATAAGCCTTCTCAATTAGTAATCCCTTGAGTTTATTTTTAAAAATCCTAACATCACCAATATCTTTTAAATCTAAAGGTAATCTATTAAAGAGATTTACTGATTGCACACAAGCCGAGTGCTTAACAACACCAAGTTTTGCCTGTAATATTGTTGGCAAATCTTTTCTTCGAGTTTTGACTCTGTGCTCTCTTTCATCAGCAGACTCATACATGGACAGTTTTTTTATAAAGTGAGTAAGCAGAACCAAGATGTAAAGACAGGGTACCGTTAGAATATTTAACTGTATAAAATGGTCCCTACATGATTCTGTTTGTGCAATGCCAAGCATTGTCCTGAGTGCCCTTTTCTGCACAACAAAAGCTGCATCAATGTTATATTTATAACTGCCTCCCCAAAATTTGATGCTGTACCTAATCTTGGATTCCACCAAAGCAAAATAGACAGTACGCAGTTGAGCTAGTGATAAAACATCCCTCAAAGTTCTTATTGCGTAACATGCGCTACTTACTGTGTTAGTTACTGACATAACCTCAGCCTTCCAATTGAGTAGAGAATCAATCTGTACTCCTAAAAATTTTATAGTTTTTACCACCTCAATTTTATTTCCTAAGGATGTTACGTTTAAATAAGTATTATTTTTAACTGTGGAATTAAACAACACACATTGACTTTTTTTTACGTTGAGAAGAAGGTTATTTACCGAAAACCAGTTTTCACATGCTCTAAGAAAATAATTTATGTTGCTTTCCAAAGTGACAACATCATTTGCACTTATTACAGCGCTTGTGTCATTTGCAAATAGCACAAGCCTAGTGTTGGGCAAAACACCCTCGATATATGCAATAAGATCATTTACAAAAATTATGAAAAAAATTGGACCGAGAACTGAGCCCTGAGGAACACCCTTATCAACCGGATAGAGTCTAGATCTATGTATTTGTTCTAAGCCATCCTCAACCGATCCTATCTCAACATACTAAGTTCTATCAGCTAAGTACGAACTAAGTAATTTTAACGCATTGTCTCTTACACCGTAATGTTCCAATTTATCTGTCAGAAGAGAATGTTCCACCATATCAAATGCAGAACTCAGATCGAGAAAGATGCCTGCAACTTTTAATCTATCATTCATCCTGTGAACTACAACATTTACCAAAGAGTCTATTGCATCTAATGTTCCTAGGTTCTCCCGGTAACCAAATTGATTAGAATTTAAGATTCCTTTCTGACATAAATGACTAACCAGTCTAGATTTAATTAATTTTTCCAGAATTTTCGACATAACTGGTAGCAACGATATCGGTCTATAGTTCAATGGATCAGTTTTTTCACCCTTCTTAAACAACGGCAAGACTCTGGCTATCTTAAATTGATCCGGAAAAACACCCCGCTCAATACAATCATTAAAAAGATCCGTCATTGGATAGGCTAAAACATCTATGTTATCCTTGATTATACTGAGAGGTACCTCATCATGGCCAAATGATTTTTTATTTTCCATGGACTGGACCATTTTATAAACTTCAAATGGAGTTATTGTGTTAAATAGCATGGGATTTTGAACTCTAGTAGTATACCTAACCAGAAATGTTCTAGCCAAATCCGCATTATAAGTGTTTAGACCTTTATTGTTACGAAATTGTTCTGCAAAAATGTTGGCGATATCTCTTGGGTTTTTTATAAGATTATTATTCAACTTGAGTACTATATTGTCTTTGTCAAAGTTTTTATCAATCCTTTTACGAGCATTATTAACTATATTCCAAATTTCTTTGCTAGAATTATTAGCTTTTTTAATTTGATTGCTAGTTTCCATTCTTTTAGCGCATCGTATTACTTTTCTATATATTCTAAGATACTTTGCACGATATTCCAGAATGGATACATCACTATTAGCTACATTTACAGAATTAAGTACACGTTTCATTTTACTAGCTATACAGATACCCTTAGTTATCCACTTAGATCTACCAGTTTTACCAAGATTTATATTTAAATTCTTTTTAATAAATGTGTCAGAGTGTAACTTTTCAAATTGTTTAAAAAATTTATCAAAACCTAAACTCCAGTCATGTTCTAATAGCTTACTTCTAAAAATTTCTCTGTTTTTTTCATTGTAAATTCTTCTCTTAATGGCTACAATATGAGAACATCCCTTTTGATCAACTTTCTGTAAATATGCTGTACAGAAGAGGGCGGCATGGCCATCTGCTAATCTGTTATGATCAATGGTTGCTAAACCAATACTATTACCACAAATATTAGTCAAAATATTATCTATACAAGATTCATTATTATTACGTATAAAAGTCACTGATTCAAATAAATATCTAAAATTATAACAAGTTAACAATGATAAAAATAAATTCTTTTGTTTGGTATCTTTCATTAAATTAACATTAAAATCGCCACAAATAACACATAATTTATTTAAAACAAACTGGAATAATAGTTCTAAATGTTCAAGGAATTTGTCAAAAGTTTTATCTGCTGGTATTCTATAACAACAAAAAATATATAAATTGGTCTCCTTGTCCCTTACCCCACAAATTTCAAAGGTATCCATTTTATACAGTTTCCTACAAATATTTACATCTTCCACCTGTCTGTTTTTATGTGTTAGCACTAGAGTTCCCCCCCTGGTTTTATTATGTCTTGTATTTGAAGAACTTAAGATGTAATTTGGAAAATTAAATTGTGATATCATTTCTTTATTTAAGAAGTGCTCACTAATACAAATAAAACTAACCTCATTTTGCAAGTTTTTCAAGTAAATCTCAAGTTCATCCTTCTTATTGTTTAATCCACAAAGATTTTGGTGATAAATGGTAAAGTTTGAGCAGCATTTACCCTGTGATCCCTTGTTACTAACGAAAAAGCTCATTACTCACATCTTTCCTTTCATTGTCTACAATATTATTTAGTTGCACATTAAAAAAGTGTGTAATTTTTTTCTGTTTCATTACAGGCATAGATGACACTCTACTTGTTTTCATTGTTTGTTTTGGATAGGAGTTACTCATTTCTACACAGTTTGGATCAAAGTACAAGTACATATACTGCTTTAAATGCTTAAAAATAACAAACATAGCCCTATTGTTTATTTTACCAGTATAAGATGAAAACATGTGATAATTGTAATCAATATATCTATTGCAGTCAAACAAATATGCATACTCATACCTACTATTGCTCTGGTATAATAACTTATTAAAAATCTCTATTCTCATGTTAAACAAGTTGACATTACTTTTAAGCATGAAACCTGGTGAACAGAGAATAATGTTCGTATGTGTTAAGGTACTCAACTTACCTTTTATGCAATTGACGAGCTTGTCATACCTTTGAGACACCCTAAAGTCCTTATCACCCACTAATACAATACAAAAATCATTCAAAGTATAATTCATAATTTTTTTATCTAAATTGTCAATCAACTGTATAACACTTGCGTTTGGCATGCAGTAATGGCATACGTCATGCTTAGGAAAAATAGTTTTTGCACAATTTAGTATATTATTTACATTATTGTCACTAATTATACACATTTTACTAGTTTGATAATTATTTTTGGATACCGACACACTGACTTTATTATTTGTTACGTTTTCTATTTCTAGATGATTAGTACTTTTTTTAACGATATTGACCGTGGTTGGCTTTTGAACTTTGTTTATAGTCTCCCGATTTTCGCAGCTAATTACAGTAGATGGCGTTCTACTTTGCGATAATGCCAGCTGCGTAGGAGATGACTGACGAGTAGAACTGCAACTTTCAATCTTAGTTAAATCAAGTTTGGATAGATCGTTAAAAGGTTCTCTTTTCTTCTGTTCTTTTTTCTTTTTGCTCGTACTGGTACATATGTGGGTCAATTTGTTAACTTTTAGTTTGTATTCTGATAGATTTTTTGCTAGTGAATTATTTTCTAACAGCAAATTATCAATTTCATTTTCTGCAATTTCTAGTTTAGTTTCCAAATGACCTATTCTTAACTTTAATTCTGTTACTTCTTGCGTTGTAATTCTATGTAACTCAAGGTTTGGATAGCTACGATTTAAATCCCTTGTTGGTGTTGAAGTCGCGAGGTGTACTCATTATCCCTATCTGATAATTCTAATAAATCCTCAAACGAATTCTCCGTAGTCATTACAGTTCTAAGTTTTCTCTGTGTAATATTATTCGCGTACGTATCGTCTTCCATCTTTCATTCAAAAAGATAAAATATATTGTAATAAAACTTTAGAAAATAATAGATAGTTGCTCTAGTCGTCAATAGATGTCTCTGTACTCAATTTTTATTGTATTCAAAGAACCGTAAAAATATAAATTATGTTATCTGTCTCCTAAAACATAAACTACAATGTTTTATCGACCGGACATTAACTCTTTATAGTTCTATTTCAATAGATGTCACTAGTAATCCACATAATTTTCGTGCCACTAATTTTGAATAAAAAACGACTTTATTTTCGTTTAAGCTTTTATTTTTTTGATTACGCCAACCAAATTCAGTGAGAATGACATTTGTAATAGGCTTACTTGAGAGACTTACTGCTTATTAAATGTAGCAATTTCTTCACATTTGTTAATTTCTTCTGATAATGGGAGAAATCGTCACTTGTATGCACTGATGTTACTTTTGTTATTTTTTGATGAAATGTCCATAATTATGCTCAATAACGTTGTCACTCAATATTTGCACTGTTTACATCGCTTTAATACAGAAATTTAATAATAAATGATTGGAAATATAATTTTAAAAGAAATTAGTTACGGAGCCAGTATTAAGTGTTCCAGTGTTGCCACAATATTTGATGTTACTTATTTGTTAATAATAAACAATAAACAACAATAACCAAACCCCTTTAAATTTCAATAATAATAAGTAATTTGATACGATAAACATACTATTGAAATCACGACATTTTCATTGAACCGACAAATACGAGTATAAGTACTCACACATAGGCCTCATTATAAACTTCGATATGCTGTCATCCACATACAGTTTGGGATGATTTTACCTAATTTAAACTAGCTTGAAAAGGCTCGGTACGGTATGGGTAATTGGCATAACATGTAACAACCGGTGGAAGTATTAACCTACCGGTAATATTACCTTCATGTTAATTTGTGATAGAGTAGGAGACAGATAGGATATCGTAATCCTTATATTTACCTAAATTTATAAATAGTTTATACATTTTCGTCTGTTTTTACTCCAGCTGAATAAGGTATACAGTTTTTTTATTCACAAGCAAGCATCTTTATTTAAGTCCGCTTTACTTAATTTTTACATAATGAACGAAATACCAAAACTCAAAACAATTAGACTCTTAAAAACAAAGTTATAAATTCTAATTGTCTCATTATTGCTCATTATTATGACATACAAAATTCCGAAATCCCCTACTTTCCAAATAATTATCTTCACCACAAGAACCAACACTGATCTTGTTTCTTTCAATGATATTTTTTAAATTTCTAAGATTCAAGCATTAGCAAAACCCATGTAAAAATACAGGCATAACTTAACATAAATTTCACTCACACTCAGCTAGACAGAAAAACTTTAACCATGAACCTCAAAAAACTTGCCTTTCTACATAATATTAATCTTTGCTTTAGGTACAGTCTGCAAAAAAAAAGTTGATTTACACATCCAAGATTGAAAATAAAACAATTCAACGTTTAAAGCTTTCATAAGTAAGTGTCCTGAGAAGAGAGAAAATATTATGCTTATCATTGATAATGTCGATTAAACACTAATTTTAAATACTAATCTATACTAATATTATAAAGAGGTAGTTGTATGTTTGTGACGTTGTAGGGGGTAATCTCTGGATCTACTGAAACGATTTTAAAAATTCTTTCTGTGTTGAATAGTCCATTTTTCGGGGAGTGTCATATGCTATATAGTATCACGATATGACTAATAGGAGTGGAGCAGTAATGAAATATGTTTAAAAAAGCGACGCGTTTTTTCCCCGCCTAACGAAGTGGGCACGGGTCAGCTAGTATTCTATAAACCACTGACCACGAAAAGCGACCATGTAGTATTGTATGTGTTAATAAACTTTTGTATTTGAGTGTACGTAAGCAAATATAACAAACACACAAAGGTGGATCGTTCCACGCACCTGTTCTGTGTAATCTTTACAAATTATTATTGTACATTGTTTGCTAACCCACCGTTTACATAAAAAACTTATGAGCTATTTAAAACAGTATGTTATGTACACATAGCAACACATCAAGTTAAACATTTTCATTTAAAATTGTGTCTTATTTCAAGGTCTTAAGGTACATGAGAGTCAAGCTTGATTAGTTGCTGTGTGTACCAAAGAATACCTATAACTTTGTGTGGGGTCTGAAAGTCCAGTAATAAGGTTTTATAGGTTCAACATAACTCAGTCGTAATATGTTTAAGTTTGGTTGTTATATACTTTAAGGGTGAATTGTTATTTTATTTGTTTGTACTTTACTGTTATAAAGATTTGCTGTATTCTTACATAAATTGCAAAATACAATAATTAAACTATTTTCAGTACCCGGCCGTAAATATTGCACATCGATCTATGGTATGAGGCAATCGGTCAGTTTCGGTTTCGTAGATGGTCATCTCTGTCAAGTCGATGTGCAATATTACCGGCCGGGTACTGTACACATTGGTATCAAATGAAAAGGTAATTGATCAAATTTGTTTACTGTAAATTATTGTCATTTCATACCTACAAAATGACTTGTACCCTCTCTTCGAATTGTTTTTGGGCCGGGTTTCTAGCCTGATTGTCAACTTACCCGTTGTAATTTATTTAGTTTAGATTATCGGACTTTAGTGTCTCTTGCATTAGTCGGGAACCTGCAAAATAATTGAATGATATGAGACTCGTAAATGACAGAATTTTAAATCTATTTTTATTTACAAAGGTTTTATAGTGATATTTGTTTACTATTTTTATAAACTAGCACCTAAATCTATACTTCTATACTATATAACTATAATTTTATAGAGGTAAAGTTTGTGTGTTTGTGACGTTGTAGGGGGTAATCTCTGTATCTACTGAACCGATTATAAAAAAATATTTCTGTGTTGAAAAGTCCATATATCGTGAAGTGTCATAGGCTATATTATAGTATCACGCTATGACAAATAGGAGTGGAGCAGTAATGAAATATGTTTAAAAAAGTGACGCGTTTTTTTCGCGGCCTAACGAAGTGGGCACAGGTCAGCTAGTTAGTTATATAAAAGATAAAAGCTTCAGCTAAATCCATGCCGTAAATACAGTCGTTGGATCCACGTAAAGTTTTAAAACACAATGTTTAAATGTAAACCCAACAATGAATCATCAAACAGACTGAATGCTGTTCCACTTTCAAAAATAAAACAAACTTGCAACACCGGTAGTTGAAGTTAAAGGTCCTACGTCACGTCCGTTTCGTCGCAATCCGAGCCTTATGAAATTCAATGAGCATTTTGTCTCACTGCTCCGGTACATATGTGAGGATGTTAGTAATCCAGTGTCTCTATTCACGGATGGTTTGAGATATAGGTGCAAGCGGTTAACTAGTTACGCGGTGTCCTACGTGGGCGAGGAATGCGACACGACGCGATGCTACACGCGACAAGTGTTTTACATGATTACGTCGCGTCTTGTCGCAGACTGCCACATAGGACAGAAGTAGGGTATGCCGTTGATTTGATCGCGTCGCCCACGTAGGGCACCTCGTTATAAGCTGCAAGCATTACCTTACCCTTGTGTTTTACGCATGGGGGTATGTCAACAATGTTGGGACTGCCTGACTGGGTAATTATTTTTTGTCTCGGTCTGAAAATTTTATAAAATGCCTGCACAAAAGATGAAAACATACTTATTTAATTGGTAAACTAAGAATTGTCGAGTGTTGTGTGTAAAATGCATTGTATTAGGTGGGTATTGTATTGTATTAATATTAATAGTTAATCCCATATCAAAGTCTATAATTCTTTACTTTAAGCTAATATTTAAACTACTTAGGTATGCAAGTGCCGTTAAATAAAATGCAAATAAGTATTTTACTCAGCAAATTGGATTAGCTGTAAATAAGTTATAACTAACTAATAAAATCGCTTCACCTATATCTTTGTACCACAACAAAGTTCCCATGTCGTACAGTAATCTGGTACGCGTTTGACACGTACGTCTTTACTAGAGATAAGTTGTACCACCTACTTTATTTACACCACTCTAACACTAAGGCTCTACTGAGAGCTTTGACATCAGTATTCTATGATAATATCATAAAGTTTTCTTTCATATATTTATTATGGTTTTTTTACTTACTATTTGTATGAAGAATTAGTGTGAATAAATTCCGATTGACGATCTCTGCGGCGTAGTGGAAATAAAGATAAAGATAAAGATATTTATTTGCATTAAATATGGTGCATACATATAGGTCTTACAATAATTATAGATCTACATATTTAGCCAAGTTATTGGCGTACAAATATTTTTACATTAAACACAATAAATTAATAAAACATGACATGAAGAAAACATGACAAAATAAAAGTATTTAAGTATGTTTATCCCTTGTCACCTGTGTCCCCATAGTACAAGCTTTGCTTAGTTTGGGACTAGATGGCGTTGTGTGAATGTGTGAGGAATATTTATTTATTCTAGTTTTTAATTGTGTTAGTGTAAAGGACCTTGATGGTTTTTCCTTGTCAAGACAATTAAGTTTCTTTATATACTCTATTGATAAATTGTACTAAGTGAGGCATAATTTGTCATGTACTTGAAGAACCTATAACACTACTTTTGGTGTTAGTTTAACAAGAACTTAGTTATACTAAACATGTCAGAATTTCAACTAAAATAGGTAATTAATTGTAGTTACTGCTAAAAATTTTACTGATTGCTTCATTCTAAAACTCATGCTGCAACTTAAACACAGACAGAAAAAGAAAACAAAATTGTTTATAATAGTTGCACACTTGACCCCTCAAGCGATTTCATTAAAATGAAAATCTGTAGGAAACCAAAAACGGATGTCATTTATGGTAAAAAAAACATGTTTATGTAAGAGCCAAATTAAAAGACACCAGCTTTTGTTAAAAACAACACTCATAGGACGACGTCACTTTATTTATAAAAATATATGTTAACACTAAATACATAGAGACGTAAAAACATGTAAATAATGTATTATCGAACGGTTCAGTAGAACAAATGAGGAGTTATCTGTTAAGAGCTCATTCTAATGAAAATTCTGTGTAATTTCCATCCAAGACTGATTTCTGCGAGCTGAGTTACCGACGAGAAAACTTTGGCTCAAGTTACAAGCTTTAGGCGTAATTGACTAATTAATAAAATCTTTAGATGTGAGGTTTTGTATTTGCATTACTGGCTCAATTTCTAGAAGGTTAAATAAATGTATGAAAATGGCTTCTGTGGTATGCCGGGTAGTATTGCTTCGAAATAGATTAAATCAGCTATGGTATCACGCAAGCTAATATAAGACCTTATTTATTTGATAAAAGTTATTAAATACTGTGTATAGCTATGTTCTGTATTTGATTGCATTAAATATTATTTTATTAACAAGCATGTCAATTCTCGTACCTATAATTCGGTTAAATTAACTTTTAGTTGTCATGTTTTTGCTATTGCAATTGTAATCTTTTGTGGTCGTGTTAAAGTTTTATTTAGAGTGTGACAATTTGACAACTAAAAGTTAACTTAACCGAATTTTAGGTACGAGAATTGACATGAAGGTTAAATATGAAAATACTTAAGGTACGGGTCTTAATAATATAATAATAATTTACCTAATAATTTACCTAAAGGGTTATTTGGCTGAGCGACGTCTTTATTACTGAATTGTTTATGGATGTGATTTGGTGCTCCCACTTTTATGTACTACCTGCATGACGCTACCTTTATCATTTTATAATAAAATCCTTCGTTGTATGGATATGTATGGTATACAATGGTTGCAGCGCCTGATTACAGTTATCTACTATGTAAAAAAATTGACGTCAAGAAAATGCAGCAGTAGAGTTCGTTGCGCCGCTTCTTCTCTACTAGCGCTTTGGAGGCGGTGGTAAAGTTTGCTAAACTTTTAAATGTACACACCTCAACAAAGTCTAGGGATATTTTGTATAAAGTTGTGAAACTCAAAAAAAAATGGTTTGTTTTTAATTCTTTTGATGAAAACTTACTTTGATAACCTTTTTTAACCATTCTAAATTTGAATTTGAAAAATAAAATTAAAAATAAAAGATTTACGCGGCCTAAACGTAGTCAAGTTCGAAAATTTCATTTGCCAACAGTAAGTTTTGACTGCATTTTTGTGTAAAATTTAAGTTTTATAACAATTTAAAAGTTTATTTCGAATAAATGATATTGTGTGCATCAAGCAGCGGCGCCATTTCATCAGAAACAAAATTTTATGGGCAGTAGGCATGCTCCCAGCTGCGGGTACTAAGCGGAGTATTGCTGAAGAGATTGGAACAATACAAAATATGAAATCAAGGTTATGGTCACGTTATCGTGCTACTGGTGAAGTGGCTGAAAGATACCACGGCAAAAAGTCTATCACCACTCAACGAAATGATCAATTTTTGCAAGTTCCCGCGAAAAGACAGCCAAATGTTACTACCATGCAGCTGGTTTAGAGGCTCCAGCTCTTGGTGGAGCCTCTTGCGAGTGACCAAACTGTCAGAAGAAGTCAGCATGAAGCCCACCTTTATGCTTGCATACCGCTTTGTACTCCAGCACTACGCCGAGCGAATCGCGCATGACGACAAGAGTGGGCTCGTGAACATTTGCTCTATAAAGATAACCTGTTATCTGTAGTGGTGTTTACACATGAGTCCCGGTTCGGTTTCTACTCGGATTCACGTAGAGAACGTGCTTGGCGAGTTCCTGGTTGTGATAGCCGTCTACAACATCCTCAAGAAATCTATTCATACTACGATAGAACAATTATGGTTTGGACGGGAATTTTTGTCGGTCGAAGAACTGAGCGCGTTTTGATCAGAAACACCATGACGGCTGAAAAATAACTTAACGAGGTGCTAGTACTAATAATCTACCGCCGTAGACTACAATTGGGCCAAATGTTTAAGCTCATGGACGATAACACCCGTCCGCATAAAGCGAGAGTGATGACAAGCTGGTTGCAGGAACACGAAGTATCGATTTTATGCTGAACCACTCAATCGCCTAACCTTAAAACCATAAAATACGCGTAGGACATGTTCGAAAGAAGGGCTTTGATGAATTTTCCTACATAAAATTGCAATGGAAGGGCTTCTTGTTTTGTATCCTAGTCGACCTGGAACAATATACCGCACCAAGACCTGGATAACTTAATCCAAGCATGAAAAACCATTACAGGTTCGTTATTTACGGTTTTTTGAATGTACTGACTACTGATTACTCACATAACAGTTAAAAACTGATAAATTTTCGCTTATTTTCACTTTTGCTTAAGAAAAACATTCATTGTTAGTTTTACTAATTTTCTAAGTTTTTTATTTATTTGAAAAAAAAAATTATTTATGCAAAATTATACTTTTATTTAATTCTGGATTGTAGCCTGATAAATTGCCTTTATAAAAATATAAACATGTTGTATGTTATCTCCAATAATTTTGGAGTTATACCAAATAAAATTGAGTAAATACCAAATATCCCTAGACTTTGTTGAGGTGTGTATTTAAACTTAGATTAAGTAGTTTAAAGGACGTCAAGAAATATATAATGAGAATTGTATTTATCTTGAATAAAGCGATTTTGACTTTGACTTTGACTTTACTTTAATAAGGTAACAGTGAACTCGCACTTGTTGAAGATTTTTAAGCTATTTTCCTGTGCGTGATTTTACAAGGACTGCCATCTTCTGTATTAGAAAAATCACGGTTTTGACCTATTTTCCGTCTCTGGTGGAGAAATCGTTTGCTTTGAATGGCATTAAATTGTTTTCAAATTATTTTTGCCTAAAAATATCAAAGCCTTATAGTCAAAATTTGTTCAACTGGTTGAACAGATAGTTGAACATATTGGATTACTCTTTTTCCCTACAATTTCTTTCTTTGCCAACCTCTTACAAATTACACCACAAATTTAAGGGTAAGTTCATTTGTATTCATTGCGCGCTCTCGCTGTCAATCGAGTGCGTCGCCGATGGAGATTGATGAGAGCGCCGCTTAAATAAACGTCTCGTCGACACGCGCGACAATTATTTGTAACACATTACTCTCTTTGTGTGTCTGTGTGTAGTCCTTTGTAGAAAAGAGAAAAGAAATAATGAGAAAGCGTATGTTTCTTTTTCTTTTGATGATCAGCTTTTTGTTTATGTGTTAGGAGATATAACTGGGAATATTCAAACTTTATTAACAATATTTCTAGGTGTCCTTAAAAGAAAGATTAAGGCTTTACTTTACGAAAGTCTGTGATCACATGAATGATAGAAAACTAAATGTTATATCATTAATTATGTCCTTTAATGATTTTTTATAGATGGTGCCTAGCAGGTTACTTCTTGTGTAAGATTGTATTTTTGTTTATTGCCTAAAGTGGTATTCCGCTAAATGGTAAGTACTAACTATTGAGTACTAACAATACTAGAACACAGGCACGTTGTTGTTGTAAAGTCTTATAACCCAATACTTTCCCTCTCACCGAAGATACCTTAGGTTGGTCATTCTGAATTCATATTCCATCACCACTTGTTAGATAACTCCATGAAATTATTTTAAAAACTCTCATTTATAAAAAGTATCTTCCACACAAACACGTTTCTATAAAAAATGAAACTCGTTGCGCTAGAACAAAAGCGGTAACAAAACTACTCCTATTCATTTTGGTCTAGTTATTCATTCTTGCGCGGGCAAAAAAGGCTCGCGCCATTGTGAAGTTTTCGAGCAACGAATTAAAATGCCGATTCAGTATCCATACAAATCGACAAAGGTCTGCGTTCAATTTTATTTTATTGTAAAATTCGTAGTTAGGGATGTTGATGTGCAGTGACCGTGCAAGCGTCGATCGACTATCGAAAAACCTAAAATGTCCCAAATACTGGAAATGTCCCGAATGAGCGGGTTACACTGCTGGCCGCACAAACCCATAAAATTAAGTTTTGTGCTCGTTCATTTGTTTTATAGATTGGATTTGTAATACGTTTTGTTTTTGCTTTGATATTGTGTATCTAACTTCAGAGGGGTCGTGTCATGGATACAATATTGAAATTGAGATGTGTTTTGTTTACAACTTAGGAACGGTTTTAAGTTTACGTTAATTTCGCTTTCTTAATTGTTAGATTACCTTAGTGGTGCGGCGGTAGTTGAAGCGGCTGCCATGCAAGAGGTCGCAGGTTCGATTCTCATGCAGTAATTTTTTTTGTATAATACACAATGTATTTTCCGAGTTATTAATGTTTTTTGTGTCCGATAAATTATTGATGTTTGTAAAGTCTCCGGAATACAGGGTATGATCCCTAGTACATAAAGAGTCAAAAACTAAATGCTGTGTCAATTTCAGTGTAGTGTTATTCTGTCCCCAGAAGCACGGGTACGCTTGTCGACTGCAACGACATTACTATTACATTTAGCGTTGTGTAATGTTGGCGCGCGACTTGTCACATTTGTATGACATGTCACTTGTAATGACATTATGTATGATGCGTACTGTGTTATTGTTTTAGTGTAGTAAGTTATTAGAATTTGAAGCTTAAAATGTTATTGTGGATGACTGTGTTACTATACTACTGAGATTAGGGTAGATATTGAGAGAGATACCGGGCACAATCATTAAAGTTCTACATTTTTATCTTTAAGTTTTTTTTCTTTTTGCCCCTTTACCATTCCTATTGATTCATACCGAACAATGTATTGCAAATCATCGCTCAATATCAGTGTAACAATAAATAGGTTGTTTTATAAGCGCTCTTTCTCCCCTTACGTCTTTCGCCCACAGAAACAAGAATGCGATGACACAATACCAAGTGTTTATTATAATAATCTTACCGTGAATTCATGTAATTGGTAAAAAGAAACAAAAACTGTTGCTAATGGCCAGTATATCTACACGATTTTCCTGTTAGGAATAAATAAATATGCAAGAAAATTTACATTACATGCACAAAATAATTTAGATAGTTGACGCATTATAATACAAATAAATGTAAAATAATATTAATGTTTCTCACATAATACACAACGTTTATGCTACAAACAAGACAAAGAATAATCATACTTTTACATCCTACTAAATTATAAATGCAGAAGTTTGTGAGGATGTATGGATGGATGGATGGATGACTCTTTCACGCAAAAACTACTGAACGAATTTTAATGAAATTTGGAATATAGGTAGTTTAGGGTGTAGCTGTGTAGAACCACGCGGGCATCGAGTGTACCACGGAATTCCGAAACCTGTTTTGTCGAGTCACTGGAAGTCGAAAACACGTTTTGTTATTTTGCGTGAGACCGAACAAACGATTTACTAATTTACGAGTGATCGAAACTACTTTAGACCTTTTTATCACCGATCTAAAGAACGAAGGTCCGGGTAACGTTTGGTCGAATAAATGTTATATCTTTTATTATGTTACCGTAAAAATGTAATTCCGAAATACGTTTGATTAATTAATATTAAGTCGAATTATTGCTTGATTGAATGACGCATAACGGAAATAATAAAACTACTTATTATCAATAAGAAAAAAATCGTTTAATGCATGTTTAGTAAACAGTTAACAAAACAATTTCTTTTAAACATAACCAAACTTCTATTTTATTATTAAACAATAGATAACAAATAGAAAACCTTTGTTTAATTTTAACTGAAATTAAACTGAATACAAAATACTGCTGTAACCTGCGACTTTGTTCCGCACAGAAAAAATAAAAAAACAAGGAAATTTTTACATTTTGAGTTTTTTCACACGGCTTTTAGTGGTGGATAGTTGATGTTATAACAAAGTCGCGGGTTACAGCTCGTATTAAATGAAATGATGATTAGACATGAATATGTATGATATACGAGTATATGTCTATGTAACATAAATATACTAATAAGATCAATCAAAATTATTAATTAAAACCTCATAATGATGAGTTGCAATAAAATCATTCTTGTTGCTGTTTTTTTGTTTTTGTTACCATTATTTTGTATTCAGTTTAATTTCAGTTAAAATTAAACAAAGGTTTTCTATTTGTTATCTATTGTTTGATAATAAAAGATATAACATTTATTCGACCAAACGTTAACCGGACCTTCGTTCTTTAGATGGGTGATAAAAAGGTCTAAAGTAGTTTCGATCACTCGTAAATTAGTAAATCGTTTGTTCGGTCTCACGCAAAATAACAAAACGTGTTTTCGACTTCCAGTGAATTGACAAAACAGGTTTCGGCATTCCGTGGTACACTCGCGGGCAGGAGCTAGTTTTATATAATAGTCAGCAAGTCACGGAACTGCTTCACCCTTTACCATCGTTTTGCCTCCAGGTCTTAAAGAAGGCGTTTTCCCAGCACATAATAAGTTACTTACTAAATATTTTATGAAAACCTTGAAGTAAAAGCAAAAAAACACAAAAAAACCAGTAATAGTTATCAATTGTATTTCAAAACTAGATTATAGATAAATCAAATACCGCGTCATGCTGTCTAAACAATTTACTTAAATATAGACATCCTGGACAATACATGTGCACTTGCAAGTTATCGTGATGTTGCAAATTGTGGTGTCAAAAACGTGTTGACTTTTATTTGTTCTTAATAAACAAACAATTTTTTTATGAACAGAATGGCTTTGTAATTTTATATATTATAATTGATAATTCTGGAATCTATAGCGTCTATAATAGCGTTTGTAAATAGTTTACCGTGAAGTATTTTTTTGATTAAACTGTTTTTTTTTACTGCTACAGATTTTATAAAAAGATCATTATCAGTTATTGATGAAAACAGTTGTTACTATAAGCAATAGATAAGCTATTATAATCGAATGACTTGCAACAATGAAATCTTATAAAAACAAAACATAACATCAAAACATCAGCACTCGATACCAGTTCTTTGATAACAGTAAACACAATGTTTATTTACATTACTATATTATTATTAGCGTTAATTTATTATATAATTACCAGAAAATACAGTTATTTTAAAAATAAAAATATTGCTCACATCAAACCTACATTCCTCTTTGGAAATTTAAAAGAATGGATCTTTTTAAAGAAAACCATGGGAGAGAATGTCCAAGATATTTGTAAACAATTTCCTGATGAGAAGTTTATAGGCTTGTTCATGGCCACAGAGCCAGTGCTCATACCTACAGATCCAGAGATTATCAAGCTAATTGTGACAAAGGACTTCTATTACTTCAATGGAAGAGATCTGTCTGAGCATAACCATAAAGAACCGGCGGCGTTGAACCTGTTCGCTACTCATGGAGACAGCTGGAAAGTGTTGCGTCAGAACATGACACCACTCTTCTCATCCGCTAAGATGAAGAACATGTTTCATCTTATAGAAAAATGCTCACATATTTTTGAATCGATGCTCAATGACAAAGTAACCAAACCTACAAATATGGAAGTTCGAGAACTAACTGCGAAGTTTACAGTGGAGTGTATAGCGTCGTGTGCCTTCGGTGTCGACGCCAACACAATGAATGACAATGCCAGAAGTAATCCTTTTTCTAAAATTTCTGGCTCTGTGACAGACACTTCAACTTGGGATTTTTACAGAAGGCTTTTCCGATCTGTCTGGCCATCGATGTTTTACGCTATGGGACTAAGGTTGATAAGAAATCAAATTATTTTTTTCCATAACATGATTACCTCTGTGATGAATGCCAGAAAATATAAGCCTTCTGGACGTCACGATTTTGTAGATCTTGTTTCTAGCTGGAAAGTGTCAAACTCTATAACTGGTGACAGCATTCAGAGCCTAAAAACTGGTGAAAAGCACAAAGTATCTTTGCAAGCTGATGACGATCTTTTAGTAGCGCAATGTTTTGTTTTCTTCACCGCTGGATTTGAAACTTCATCTACCACGCTTAGTTACACTTTGTATGAACTTGCTAAACAACCAACGATTCAAAATAGAGTGTTAGATGAAATTGATGGGTACCTGGCTCGACACAACAATAAACTAAATTACGAATGTATTACTGAACTGCCATACCTCGATGCTTGTATTGATGAGGCACTGCGTCTGTACCCTGTACTTAGTATAATATTCCGAGAACAAATGGAAGATTATACTTTCCCTAACGGTGTTCGTACTGAAAAGGGCTTGCGTGTATACTTGCCGGTGCTATATTTACATTATAATCCGAAGTATTTTCCAAATCCAGAAGAATTCCGCCCAGAAAGATTTTTAGGTGAAGAAAAGAAGAAAATAAACCCATATACTTACATGCCGTTTGGAGAAGGACCAAGAACATGCATAGGTAAGATAACATGACGTTTTATTTTTGTGTAGAATGATATAAATATCTTATCCATAGTGATATGGGAATCATGTTGTGTAATGATTCTTCAAATTAAAAGTTTTGTTTTAATATAATTATATTGTAATTGTTATAAATTTTACTTAAATTTAACCACAAAATCAAAATATAATCATCTAAGATTACAATATAAGTGTTATAAATGACAAAAGGAGCTTGCTGAACAGTGTTTGGATTTCATACAAACGGATTTTGATTTGAAAATCCCAGGGAGTATTTACGTATCGTTTTGTATTAATTACTTATACACTCCACAACACGTTTAACTCTGCTCATCTGCATATATGAGCTTCGTCCATCACTCATCGGCATAGTTTCTGTCTCCTTTTACTTGACAACTTGTGGAAGTAAAATCGAAGACTAAGACGCCAGCCCATACAATAAGACACTCTTATGAAACTCACAAGCACCTCATTTATTGTACATCTATGTACTTAATAGTATAATATCTTTAGGATTTATAATTTATTTTGTCCATAATTGTTGCATAAAAGTTTTCCTTTTGACAGAATCATACTTATAATGATTATAATAGTTCCCATTTAAAGTATAAAATAAGTAAAATAGCAATTTTACATAGTATTTACTTACTTAAGTATTTTTTCAAACTATAACCTCTTATAATATTATCCCTATCTTTATAAATTTTAGTTTCCATATTCTAATACCTACCCTACATACTTTTTATATAAATTTTATTTTCTAACTTCCCTCCTAGTCCTTTAACTTTTTTCCTCTTATTCTATAGATTGCTTATTTCATTTTATTCTTTATATTTTTAGGTTTTTTTTGCTGTAGTTTACAATGAGTTCATACACCATGACCCGCAGGGCTACAGCAAAGGATACAGAAAACAAATTGAAGACTGCATTGATGGAATTAAAGAAATACATGGAGGAAAACAGCCAGCTACTAAAGGAACGCAGTGACAGTGAAGAGGAAATTCTCAATGTCAATCGTAAAGTAGCTGAATTAAAGGATCAACTTGCCGAATTAGATGTCCAATATATGGATGTGTTAGATCAGCGGGATCGATTTGCTGAAGAAGTTGCTTCCTTTGCTGATTGCAACATTATGTATGAGGAGGTTCTGAGTCGCAATACACAGTTAGAGAAAGATCTGAATAAAGCGCATAGCAAAATCATTTATCTAGAAGAAAAAATACAGACACTAAATAGTACTGCCACTCAGAATCATTTTTCAGAGCTCCTAGGTGATGTAACAAAGGTAAATAGGTGCACAGTAAAATTTGATTCCAGAAGGAAAAGTAAAAAATATTATAAGTTAAATAAATTGGTTAAACAACTCAAATCTGCTCTTAACAAGTCCCATAAAGTAAAGGAACTGCAGGCTACTAATGTTGACCTTAGTAGGCAAATTAATATGTCAATGCTGGACTTAGAAAAGTGCCATAGCAAATTAATAAGTAACCAGATTCAATATGATTTACAGGTTAGTGAACTAAACACAAAACTAAACAGTTCACAAGCAGAGCTACATAGGATTACATTAGAAAATCAACAAATAACTAATGATTATATTTCCAAATATGATGAAATAGCAAGAATTGGCAAAGAAAATTTAGAGAAAGTCAATTCTCTTATTAGTAATAATCACAGTATGCAATGTACCAGCAATGGTGGTTCTGAACACTCACTTAATATACAAACAGGGTGTTCTAAAACTACTAAAATGTTAACAAAGTCTTCAAAATTATGTAAAAGTAAAAATACATTTATTGTCTCGGACAAACTGGGTGTTGGTTTGGGTAGTTTAATTAAGACTTACATAGATTGCCCCGTTGTTAATGTTTGTTCACCTGGAGCTAGTTTAAGTATTATAATGAATAATCTGAAAAAGTTACAACTTAACGAAGAGTCTACAGTTGTCATATTACTTGGAAATGGCCTTTCTATTACCAAGAAGGATGTAATTATATTAGTAGAACTGGTATTACAAATCCAGGCATCAATAGGTTGCAAATTTATTATGTGTGCTTTCCCATATTCTTATACACTTACTCAAGAACAAAATAGGCATATAGGTAAATTAAATTTACTATTATATAATAGTACACGTCACTACTGTGACATTTTATTTTTTGACTCTAATATTTTTATTAGGAACAGTTTTTACTTAACAAAAGATACCATGTATCTTTCTTTTTATTATAGAAAACAACTTGCTAATTTATTAGCATTTAATATAGGTATAGGTACAAGTACTAATAGAGTACTCATTAGTTTGGTAGGAGATAGTAGGTCCACTACTAATACATTTATTAAACCATCTAATAGTTTAAACTATTAGATAAGACAAAGGGTAGCCTTAATCTTTGTTTAGTTCATCAAAACATACAAGGTCTATCTGGCAAAGAACTAGAAATAGAACTGTTTTTAAACAAACATAATGTACAAATCTTTTGTGTTACCGAGCATTGGTTACAGTCACATGAATTATTATTTAATAATGCACACTTTACATTGGCAAGTGCGTTTGTAAGAAAGAAGGCTATACGCGGTGGCTCTCTAATATTTATAAGTAATAAAGTTGAATTTAAAGAAAGAAAAGACATAGCAAATCTTTCTATCGAGCGCACAGTCGAAATCTCTTGTGTGGAGCTTGAGCAACATGTCGTAGCTTGTGTGTACCGACCACCGCAGAGTGATTATAGTCTATTCGAGGGTGTTATGGAGAAATTGTTAGAAAGACTATGCTCAGGAAATAAATTTATTATAGTATGCGGGGACTTTAATGTAAATCTACTTGAAAAATCTTCAACTAGTGCTAGATTAATTTGTTTGTTTCAGTCTTATAATTTACAGTTTTTATTTAAAGAAGCCACTAGGATTACATCTCATTCTGCTACATGCTTAGATAATGTATTTTGCAACTGTGAATATGTTAATAAGGATATCTTAAGTGATTTAACATCTGACCACTGTGGGCAAAGGGTAGTATTTCCATCTATTACTACTCCCACAGAGAACAAAATCACAGGCCAATTACCATAAACCGCCTGAATCAATTTAGTGATAATGTTGCAATCAAAGTGACTAGAATTAATCTTAATCAGTATAGCCCAGATGATATTTATAAAGATTTATTAGACATTATCAAGCTTGAATATGATAATATTTTTAAAACTAAGACTTTTGTTAGTAACTCTAAAACTAAATTCTGTGATTGGGCAACAACAGGTATATATAAAAGTAGAGCTCGCTTGTATGAATTGTATGGTATGAAACAATATAATACTCAACCAGATTTCATTCAATATGTCAGGAACTACTCGAAAACTTTTAAGAGGGCTTGTGCCATAGCAAAGTCTTCTTATTTGAGTAATAAGATAAAGGAATCAAACAACAAAATTAAAAGTACATGGGACATTATTAATGCAGAGACCGGCCGGATGAAAATTCGTGATACTAATTATGTACTAAAAACTCAAGATAAGGTTCTCACCAATAATGCTGACATTGCACATGCTTTTAATAATTTCTTTGTCAATGTTCCTATTCATACAACAACCTCCTTAAATTCCTCTCCAAACCAAGCAGAATTTTTACTAAAAGATAAAGTAATTGAATGTAAGAACCGCTTCAGTTTTAGGTCCATTAACCATAATGATATCATAAAAGCTTTCAAAAGTCTCAATTCCAAGAAATCTGATGATTTATGGGGTATGTCTGTCAAGCTTCTTCAGGGTATTATATTTAATATATCGCCACATTTATCTATTATATTTAATAAGTGTATTGCCATAGGTGTATTTCCTTATCTAATGAAACACAGTAAGATTATTCCTTTGTTCAAGAATGGATCAAAAAGCGACCCTGGTAACTTTAGACCAATTTCAATACTACCTGTGATTAGTAAAATCTATGAGAAAATTATCTTATGCCAATTGGAGAGTCACTTTCATTTAAATAATATTTTTCATAGGCAGCAATACGGTTTTAGGAAGGGTAGCTCA
Organism: Schrankia costaestrigalis; assembly: GCA_905475405.1. NCBI lineage: Eukaryota > Metazoa > Arthropoda > Insecta > Lepidoptera > Erebidae > Schrankia > Schrankia costaestrigalis. The sequence continues at coordinate 18,986,885 of FR997839.1, forward strand.
ACGATTGATGCGGGTGTTTCTCTTCTGAAATATATCTATGATGCTTGGGAAAATTCTATGGATGCAATAGGCGTCTTCTGTGATCTTTCTAAAGCTTTTGACTGCGTTGATCATGGGACACTTCTGTGCAAGCTTAGACATTATGGAATTAGGGATGCTTCTCTTGATTTATTATCTTCGTATTTAAGCAATAGGGTTCAGTATGTCGAAGTAAATGGTAGTAGGTCCTCTGGTCTTCCGCCAAGTATGGGCGTGCCTCAAGGATCCATTCTAGGTCCGTTTCTATTTTTAGTTTATGTCAATGACTTGCCGTTTCTTGCTCAGGGTTTGTGCGACATTGTTTTATTTGCAGATGATACTTCACTCGTTTTCAAAGTAAACCGTAAGCAAACTAATTTAGATGAAGTTAACGAATCTCTCGCACAAGTCCTGAACTGGTTTACTGCTAACAATTTGCTTTTAAATGCTGCCAAAACAAAATGCTTAAAATTCTCTATGCCCAATGTTAAAAGCCTTAGTAATAATCTGATTTTAAACGGTGAGGTCCTTCGTTTTGTAGACACTATTGTATTTTTAGGAATAACGTTGGATAGTAAGCTGCAATGGGGTGCTCATATATTAGCTCTAGCAGGAAAACTAAGTTCAGCTGCTTATGCAGTTAAAAAAGTGAGGCAGCTAACGAATATAGAGACAGCAAGATTGGTATACTTTAGTTACTTTCACAGCTTAATGTCCTATGGTGTTCTTTTGTGGGGTAGGGCTGCAGACATCGAATCTATTTTTATTCTTCAGAAGCGTGCAGTTCGAGCTATTTACAATCTTGAATCGAATGTTTCATTGAGAGATCGTTTTAAGGAAATAGGTATTTTAACAGTTGCTTCACAATATATATATGCTAATATAATATATATTAAGCAAAATATTGAACAGTATGATAGAAATGGCGACATTCATAGCATTGGTACGAGGAATAGGCATAAGTTGATAGGTCCACAACATCGCCTACATAAGGTACATAACACTTTTGCGGGACTCGGTATACGTTTATTCAATAAACTGCCTAAGCATGTAATGGATCTACCTTTACTAAACTTTAAAGCATTTGTAAAAAATCAGCGATTATCGAAAGGCATATATACAATAAACGATTATGAACGATATATTATAATAAACGATATATTATAACGATAATTAACGAATAAACGATATATTATACAATAAACGATTATATATGACGACGAATAAACGATATATTATACAATAAACGATTATATTAATGACAAAAACTCATGGGCTTAGATTTCAATTATCGTGATTTCATGTTGCTTGTTCCATGGTGTAGATTGTGGCTTAACCTAGGTAGTTATGCGGATGTTATGTTACTACCTTATTACTTTCTTTTACAGTTTTATTTGTTATTGTAACGATAGAAATACTTCACTTGCATTTGTAAATGTATTTAATTATATTATCTAAATGGTATTCTATTCCATTCTCAACTACTTAAAGATTAACAAAATCAACTTGACGACACAAATGCTTGTGTGTTAATTTCTGTCGGATATCGCAGTGACGAGATGACTGATGAACGTGCCATGCAATTAAAGCTTTTTTAAATCAATTTATTAACAATGAAATTTTTTTTATCAATTAAACTTTAAATTGCTATGCATGTAAGATTTGCTTGCACACATCATTCTTCACGCTGCTGTTGGTAATTGTAACAAAGTCAAATTATTATTTTTGAAAAGAGTGGCCTGAGTTTCTTGGCCACATTCTTCTCAGAGCTCTACTATAGTCGTCTGCGAAAGTGGTAGTAGTTTGGCAGACATTTTTCTCTATACTATTCTACTACATGTATAACGATTTGCATGTGTTACTTTGTAACCTAAGTGAATAAAGCTATTTGACTTTGACTTTGACTTTATTAAAATAAATGATTTCAACGATAAAATGAATGAAATAAATGATACTACTTTTACCTCTGTGTCGTTATGTTACATGGCGATTTGATTCGATTCCTGCTCAATACAAAATTTTGTGTGCATGAACATGATTGTTTGCATTGGTCTGGGTGATTTCCATGTATGTATTTACAAAAAAAAAGTATGTTTATGCATTGTCTAGTAGCCATAGTACAAGTTCTGTTTTATTTGGAACTAGATGATGTTATATGAATGTGCGAGAAGTATCTATTTATTGTTTTATCTTGGTTTCAGGAATGCGTTTTGCTAAGATGCAAATGATGGCTGGCTTCATTACGATTTTAAAGAAATATCGTCTAGAACTAGCTGAAGATATGCCAAGAAAAGTTAGCTTCAAGCCTCACTCCTTTCTCACTCGACCAACTGATGGAATCAAACTGAAGTTTATTGAAAGACAAGGCTGGGAAAATAGAGTATTTGTTAATTAAACGTTATTTTAAATCGAAAATCGAAACATTGTTATCACGTATGTAACATTGTAAATCGAAACATTGTTATTAAAATTCGTTAATTATTTTAGCATAAATATCTTTTTCATTTTAGTTGTAACTGCTAAGGGAGTATATGTCTTTAAGAATGCAAAAATTAACAATTGTCTATTTAATGTTGTTTTTTCATTGTCTATTTGAATGAGACAAAATGTACAAAAGGCCCAGGAACAAAGACCATAGCGTTTACTTAGGAGGGAAAATTCTAAAAGAAACAATGCACGTTCAAAATATTATAATGATATAAATCCGTATGACCAGTATTAGATTACTATTGCTCCACGTATATACTCGTACCTACAGTCTGAAATGATTAATGATAGTATTATCTAATCATACTGGAGCTGCTGAGTATGTCACATCATGTTACAAGACATCCAATTATCTCACTCAACAAAAACGTACCAAATATGTTATAACTGAGACTCAGTACATTTTTCCTTATCTTAGACCTTTATGTTCATAATTACCTGTGTTAAACAGGTTAAAGTATTTGACTGTTACAGTTTTAAGCATTAGTTTTGATTTTGGACTCCCCGTGTCAAATTAATTCATGCGAATGTACAAATACTTAAATTATTATTTTGATTTTGACATGAAGATGTGTTTTTGTTTTTGTCATGTGTTGTTTTTGTTTGTGTTTTCCTCAATTACGCAATGCACCCGACACCGGCACGGGGAATTCAAACAATGCTAAGAATTAGGTCTAAAAAAGTTAACAGAATTTAAAGCATTTTGATTGCAGGATGTTGGACCTCTTGTTGTATTTCTCAAAATATCTACGTGAGATAGACCACTTCATTGTTTATACATTGTTGTTGAATCTACAATCATGTAAAGCATTTATTTATTACACCGTAAATGCTACTTTGATTTCGAAATTCTAATAAATCTAATATTTTGTGTTTCTATTCAGTAGCAGTTACATAACAGTATTATTGTTCGTAAGTATTTCAACTCAAACATTTACAATGAAATATCCGCGAAACGTTAAAACAATTTCAAACAACTTCTTTTAACAAGATTTCATTTCAGAATTTCTTACTGAAAACAGACTTCAAAATTCCTTCAAACATTTCGTCCTTACCTTACATTATTCATTAAAAGATAATACTTTCAAGTTTAATGGACAACTAATACCTTTGTTTCAATATCAGATGAAACAAGAAACTTCATTATTATTTTAGAAGTTTCAAATTGGTGTTAAATTAAGACACGCGTGGATTTTAAAATTGTTAAATATTGTCTCAACAATTTGTCTCAACCTAATTATAATAAGTAAATAAAAAATATGTTAGCAGTCAAGTATAAAAGAGACACATCGAAACATAAAGGAGATCTATCTCTGCCGTAAGACATTTATAAATAGTATGTTATGGAATAAGTATGTTATGGAATTTACTTTAATTAAACTAGACATGCTCAAATTGATCAATTTATTCTATACGTTTTGCTTTAGGAACATAGAGTCAAGCAACATCTCTCACCTTTAAATTAGAGACAATAGAATTTTTTCAGCAAGTAACGATACTTCATTTAAAATGTCATAGAACCACAGATATCTGAACAAAGGAGATGTGCCCTGAATGTCACTTTGTATGGAAACCTAATGTCGCCAGTTTTTTTAACACACACAGCAATAGAATATACGAATAGACTACTGTTCTCAGTTACATCTAGATTATCAATGAACGCAATTACTCTGTCTCGTTTTTCCTTGAAATATCTCCCTTACACGGTGTCACAGTGAACCAATCAGCGCTACTATATTTAAACAAATAAAACAAACTAAAATAAATTTAGATAGAAGAACTACTACAATTTAAAACTACTACATGTAAAAAAATTACATTTATGCTAGGCGTTGACCTTATCGATAGATGATTAATAAAATTTATCGATAGACAAGACTTACACTTATTTTATTAAAAATTAAATACTTATCATATACTTACTTAAATAATAATTACTTTTATATAAATATGTATAATGTAATAATATATATAATTGTACAATACTTTTGTAAAATAATATTCACGACAGTGTGTAATAAGATCGTACATGTCGTGAAACAAATTAATCCGTGAACTGATGTCGTAATGTAGCAGGTTGAAGGAACTCAAGCGTCATACTTCTTTTGCGTCCTTATTGTCGCAGCAGTTTGTAACATTTTGACTGTTGTTATACAAAATTAACGCACCTGTGAGGGAGAGCTAGCGATAATTTAGCCACAGTCGGTAAAGCCTAGCCGACTTTAAACCACGACTTTTGACGAAAAGCTGTGTGTGCTAATAAATATATGAGCTTTTAAAACCACTCTAATGATCATTTTAAACCTTTATGTTCTAGAGTACTTACGCCACCTTTGAATTAGGATATTATTTCAACATTGTAATACTTATATTGAAATTACATAATTTAACATTAAAAAAAAATATTTTAAAAAAAAAACTTAATAAAACTTTTACAATTTTAAAATTCCTTCAATACACGACTTTTTATCGAAAACGATAGATAGTCGTAGTCATGAACGGGTCGTCACTATCGTTTGGTTGTTAGAGCGATCACGGTTAGCAACCACTTGTCATACGTAATATCGTTGAGCGAATAGTTCATTGCTTCATATATTCATTGAATGACTAGTTTAGACAACATTAGAGAAGCAATGTATATGTTACAAAAATATTATAGTACTTAATTATCCGAATATGAAAATAACATAGTGAGGACATCGAAGATTATTTTTTCATGATTTTAGAGGTAAATACAATAAAATACATGTACTAAGATATGGTAAGTGATTCCATTATTAATAAAGTTTTTTTATTGCTCTTATATGACATTCTTATGTGACATTCGTTCGTTCGCCGCCGCAACAACATGTACACAAATTGTAGTGGCTACTAATTTAATTTGAAAACACTTCAAATACTAACAATCAAATAGTGAAAAATACATAAAAGTGAATACTATAAGTGTAAAATCAAAATTAGTTCAAAAAGTGTTGAATATAGTGCATCGAACCTTTAAAAAAGAACAAAACAAAACCGTATGGTTATAAAATATCAACGATTATAACAGCGAGCGCACGCGACCGACCACGGAACCAGTTACTCGACGAGCTGCCGGTACCAAGGAGCGATAAATACAACTGCGCTCACTAACTGTGCTCAAACAAAACAAAGGCTAAATTGGATGCGGCATAGTTCTGTTGTGTTAAACGAAAACACGGATCGAAGTACTGAAATTACTTTGGATGCGGCATCCTATATTACATATCAAGCAAAAAGAAACTGTTATAGTCATAACAACTACTTATAACGTAGTACGGCCTTTATTTCAACACCTAACTCTCAAGTTACCATGTCTCTGAGTCGAACACCGCCTAAGTTGCTTGCATCACCAAATACGAGTATAGTGCAATCGAGATCCAACCCGGATATTCCGCTCTCAGTAACCAATACCCCAATCGGAAATGTCAAGATGCCGACACGCGGAAAACGCCCGTGCCCGGAATTCTCCCCAATACATAACGACCTGGATGATTTTAAGCAAGAGATACGCAATCTGCTTACCACCTGGCAAAAAGAACAGCAGGAATATCTCTCAAAAGTAACACACGAACAAAACGCTCAATTAAAAGTCTTAGCGTCTGAAATAGCCGACCTAAAATCACAAAACCTCTCAATGCAAAAGTCAATCTTAGAATTTGACAATACCGTATCATTCATAAGTAAACAATATGATGATATGTCCAAGCAAATTGATTCCCTCGAGAAAGAAAAAAGAATGCAAAGGGACACCATTCATCACTTAGAATCAAAGCTACAAGACCTCCAGCAACTTTCCCGGTCATCCAAAGTCGAATTCCGCAACATACCCATGAAAAATAAAGAATCAATCTCAGATCTTACAGCTATTATTAATAAAGTAGGCGGGGCATTAAACACACCTTTTGAACAAAACGCTATACGCGACATATATCGTTTGCCTGGTAAGCCTGATGCTGTCCGACCAATAGTAGTCGAATTCTCCAAGGTGGATACCAAAAACCTACTCATCGCCTCTGTACGCAACTTCAACAAAACCAATCCCAACGAAGGACGATTGAACACCCACAGCATAGGTATAAATGGGGACCGCCGTCCAATCTATGTGGCGGAATACCTACCAGCCAGCGCACGGAAGCTATTCTTCTTGACGAGGGAATTTGCAAAACAGCAAAAATACAAGTTCTGTTGGACGTCAAACGGAAATATATTTCTACGCAAAGAGGAAGGAGACAAACAATTCATCATTAAATCCGAAAAATCTTTAAACGAACTGCAAAACCAGGCAAGTCAATGACTATCCAACACCGATCAAGATTTTTCTTTGTTACATGTCTTTTCATTGCTATTCCTAAGTTACCATATTATTTTACTTTTTGCTTATCATGTATACAAACATTTACACTTACCTACTACTAATACACACTACAAATCGAACACCACAAATACACACAACTTACAAAATACAAATGATCCTTATTCTTCTACACAAACCAAATTTAACACAACTATCACTACTACACTATTTATACAGAACAACATTAACAAAGTTAAAACAATATACCTAACAAGGTTATCAAATACAAATTATCCTAAATATTTATACAGTTTCTCACACACATACAACCGTCAAAACTCTATTACTATAGTACCTTCTTATCTCCAACCAACAAATTTGCAAAAACGAACCCCTACACACACTTCGCTATGCTGTAATTACAAATGGCGACCTTAAATAGCATAAACTCTGACATAGACAACATGCAAGTGTCATCATGCTATGCGTGCCAACCGGACCAGTGCACTGACTTTATACAAACATCAAATGCACTCAACGTTCTACATCTAAATATCAGAAGTATAAACAAAAATTTTGACGACCTTAGATGTCTTTTAGTTACAATAAACACAACATGCGACGTCATAGTGTTATCTGAGTGTTGGCTCCAAAAAACAGGAAACATCCCTACCCTAGACGGTTACACACCTCACAAAACTCAAAAATTAATCAACCAAAACGATGGTTTGGTCCTATACGTGAGAAACAACCTTCGCTACACTATTACGGAACCAATTTTCCCTGATGCCAGTTGTCTCATCTGCTCAATTGAAAACAAACTAACAATAATTGCATTATATAGACCTCCATCCCAAAGAAATATTGATTCTTTCCTAGACAGTCTAAACACAATATTAATAGACGCAAATAAGTACAATCACACCACAATTATTGGAGACACAAACATAAACATCAGCCCTGACTGTAATGATTCACGCTCCCAACAATATCTTAATTTAACAGCATCCCATGGTTATCTCCCTGCGTACCTACTCCCCACACGCCAAAATAACTGTATCGATCACATACTACTCAAAACCAGTAACAAAGCAATCACACTAATATTAGAAACTTCGATCACTGATCACTCTGCAACTCTGTTAAACTTTATGACGAACAACCTGAAAAATAACCTCAATAGACCCCAAATGACCAACCTAAATATTATAAGCACCATCAGCGATATCGAAAACTGTGATTTCTCTTCCATATTTACATTCACTGACCCCAATCTGGCTCTAAACGAACTATTAAACGTAGTCTCACCCATACTGACTAAAAATACCATTTTAAGACGAATTCCAAGCAAACATAGAATTATAAAACCGTGGATAACCACAGGTATATTGAAATGCATACGTAATAGGGACAACATGCATAAAAAAACAAATAAAGACCCAAACAACTTCATTCTAAAAATTACCTACCTACGTTACCGTAACTTCTGCAACAATTTGATAAAAAAGCTAAAATCAGATTACGAGGCTCTTGAATTCGAAAAAGCTAAAAATAATCCCAAAAAAATGTGGGAAACAATCAGAAATGTAACTGACACTAAGCGTATACGCACTATACCAACAGACCTTCTGTCAATAGAAGATTCACCTAACAAATCTGTCAATACAATCAATTCATTTTTTGCAAATATTGGATTAAATCTGACTAAAAATACTGTCCATCCCAACCATCCACAACCCCTTAACACACAACGACCAATTACTGCGGACTCTATGGTTCTTTTACCCACCGATGCAGAGGAAGTCCAACATATAATGAACAACCTCCGTACTGATAGTGCCACAGGTTGGGACGGTATTCCCCCTAAATTACTAAAACATGCAAGCCACATTCTAGTCCCGGTAATCACACACATATGCAACCTGGCAATAGCCACAGGCACCTTCCCAACACTTCTAAAAAGGGCTATAGTGCACCCAATTCACAAATCGGGTGATAAGGATAAGATTAACAATTATCGCCCTATTTCTGTCCTTCCTGCGATCTCTAAAGTTTTAGAAAGGATAATGTATAAACGTCTAAATAATTACCTAAACAAACACAATATTATCTCTGATAACCAATACGGCTTCAGACGTGGATTCTCCACAGAAGATGCGGTGACATCTTTAGTAAATCCCCTAGTCAACAACATTGATAATAAACTTAAATGCATAGGTATCTTCCTAGATTTATCAAAGGCCTTCGACACAGTCTGTATCCCTTTACTTCTTGCTAAACTAGAGTCAACCGGAATACGAGGTATAACCCTCGACCTTTATAAAGACTTCCTGACTAACAGAACGCAGTGTGTAAAAGTTGGGGAACACATAAGTGAACCCCACCTCGTTACAGTTGGAGTCCCCCAGGGGAGTTTGCTCAGTCCGTTACTATTCCTGGTATATGTTAACGATCTCTGTCAACTAACAATACCCTCCACACAAATAATAGTCTATGCGGATGACACAGTAATCCTATCGCACGGGAAAGATTGGAATTCAGCTAAGGAAGCAGCCGAAAAAGGACTTCACAGAGTAATAACATGGCTAGGTTCTAACAAACTGACCCTAAACACAACTAAAACGTGCTTTATTGCTTTTGGCTCAAGACCTTCAGTCCTCCCTTCTGATAGTTCGTTATCTATTAAAGCTCATCATTGTAGCAATTTACCACCAAGCTGCCCGTGCCCTCTTCTAACCAGAGTATCAGTAGTCCGCTATCTGGGAATACAACTAGACGCCTGCCTATCGTGGAAACAACATCTAAAAACCTTGTCCGGACGTATTCGCAAGTTGATCTACCTATTTAAGAAGCTCAGAGTATCTGCGAACAATGACATACTAAAGACTGTATACTTAGCACTATGCGAATCAATACTAAGCTACTGCATCCCTGTTTGGGGAGGTGCAGCAAAGACTGACATTATCCAAGTAGAACGGGCCCAAAGAGCAGTCATCAAAGTCATTAAAAAAAAACCTTTCCGCTACCCAACAAGACAACTATATATAGATTTTAACACACTAACGGTCCGACAACTTTACATCCTTCGCACAGTTCTACGGAAACATCTGACCCTCCCAAAAAAGATAAATGACAGCTCAATAGTAAAAAGAAGACCTGCACCGGTATGCCCCAAAATCCACGCAAAAACCACATTCGCCACACGACACTACTCTTATCTAAGCGCATCCTTATACACAAAATTACACAAAAAACTAAATATACATAAGCTAAACTCACACAACTGTAATAAAATTACAAAACAATTTTTACTAACCTTGGATTATGACGAAACTGAAACACTAATAAAACCAAAACCCTCATAACACACGCACACACACACACACTGATACAGATACATACATACATACATACACCACACACACACACACACACACACACACACACACATACATACACCACACACACACATACATACACCACACACACACATACATACACCACACACACACACACACACAAACACGCACACATATACACACACACATACATACACACACGCACACACACAAAATAAACTTCACTCAGACATGTTACACGTCTAGTTTCTCTCAGTAATAGCCACATATAAACGGACGAATGGATGACTCCTGTAACACAGGAATTTCCTAGCATAGGAGTCATTATTCACACATAATGTAAAAAATGTATCACAAACTATTGTAATGTAACAATACTGTATACTTTTTCTTTCTCTGAAATAAAGAACTTTATTATTATTATTATTATTATATTTACAGGCAACCACTGAACAACTCGGCATTTTATATGTTATCCCGGTCGTTGTCAAAACACAGCTAAACCTAGGTGACAGCCATTTTTAGCTATATAATCGTTCTAATCATATTGCTTTGACAAGAAAACCCCGTCATACCATTTCTCCTTTTATTTAGATTTCTGTGCATAGAACCTATCAAAGACTAGATAGCAAAACATGGCCTTGGACTAAAAATAACTTTATAGCAAGTTCACATGACTATGTAAAAGATAAAAATATTCATATTTGACATTATCTTTATATTATTAGTCAATATCTATAAAATATTTAGTTCTTTTTGTCGTTTACCACTGTCATCATAATCATCACCATTATAAAAGCCCATTAATGTCCCACTACAGGGACGGCCCTTCTCCCTTGACGGAGGGATACTTGGTCTACTAATCACGCTGGTCAGACGGATTGGTATAGGGTTTAATTTCAAGTTTTACTTCTTTTTATTTCGGAAAGATAATATTCACGGATAGTCCCATAGTCGGTTTTTACGACACCGATGGGATGAGATGAGGAGGTGACATATTGTATTCTCACTCCGTCACCACACGGATAACATTTTATCACTGTGTGTAATATAAAATATTACATACCTACTTTATTGTGTTGATTTAAACGTTACAACCATTAAATTAAACAACTACATACTCGTATTTATGAAAATTTATCATCGTAACCTACTTCCAGACTAATTAGGAATCCTACTTATTGAAATCTGTTAGAATGAGGAAAAATCCTTTTATAATACATTAGTTTCAATAACAGTTTAAAATAACAAGGCAGTGACTGAACAACATGTTCATTTACATTTTAATAATACTAGTACATAACAATCTTGTATTTATTATTAACAAGAAAGTATAATTATTTTAAAAATAAGAAAGTGCTACATGTTAAACCAACTTTTGTGTTTGGAAATTTCAAAGACTGGATACTATTTAATAAAAATATTGGTGAGAATGCTCAAGACCTGTGTAAACGGTTTCCTGGTGAAAAAATGATTGGTGCCTATTTAGCTACAGAACCAGTACTAATACCTATTGATCCTGATATCATCAAGTTAATTGTTACAAAGGATTTTTACTTTTTCAATGGAAGGGATCTGTCTGAGTATAACAACAAGGAACCATTAGCCTTAAATCTTTTCTCAACGTACGGAGACAATTGGAAAGTTCTACGCCAGAATATGACTCCTTTGTTTTCGTCAGCTAAAATGAAGAACATGTTTCATCTAATAAAAAATTGCTCACATGTGTATGAATCAATGCTGGACAAAAGGCTTAATATGGTGATAGAAGTTCGAGCATTAACAGCAAAGTTTACAATGGAGTGTATAGCAGCGTGTGCGTTTGGTGTAGATGCAAATACAATGACTGATGATCGTAAATCTAACCCTTTTATCAAAATTGCAAGTACTACAGCGGTTTCTTCGAATATTTCTTTTTGCATAAGATTGTTTCGGGCTATTTGGCCATCCATATTTTACAGTTTAGGATACAATTTACTTAAATCTCAAGTAAATTTTTTCCATAACATGATTTTATCAGTGTTAAGTGTAAGGGATAACAAACCTTCAGGAAGGAATGATTTTATCGATCTTATTGGTAGTTGGAAGCAAAACAAAACTATAGTCTGAGATAGTATGAATAGTCTCAAAACAGGTAAAACAGAAAAAGTGTCTTTGATTGCAAATGATAATCTTTTAGTTGCTCAATGCTTTATATTCTTCAACGCTGGCTTTGAAACTTCATCGTCTACTTTGAGCTATACTTTGTATGAATTAGCTAAACATAACACTATTCAGAATAAAGTTTTAGATGAAGTTGATACTTATATGAAGAGACATAACAACAAACTTAGTTATGAATGTATTTATGAACTACCGTACTTAGAAGCTTGTATTCTAGAAACACTTCGTTTGTATCCAGTACTTAGCGTAATATTTCGAGAGCAGATGGAAGACTATACCTTTCCTAACGGTATACGGACTGAGAAAGGTTTAAGAGTTCACATTCCGGTGTTATACTTACATTACAATCCAAAATACTTTTCAAATCCGGAAGAATTTCATCCAGAAAGGTTTCTTGGTGAAGAGAAGAAGAAAATTAACCCGTATACATATCTACCGTTTGGGGAAGGTCCGAGAACGTGCATAGGTAAGTTGGTTTTTCTTTGTTCATTAATTTGTATTCAGTTACTACTTTTTTTTTCTTTATTACTCACTAAAGTACTCCTTTAAAAGTTGTTTTTTTTTTATTACAAAATTTTGGCAAATTTAATGTTATATTTTAAAAATAATACAGTTGGTATTACAAACTAAGACTAATCTGTGTTACATTACAGGAATGCGTTTCGCTAAGATGCAAATGATGGCTGGTTTCATTACCATGTTGAAGAAATACCGACTAGAGCTTGCTGATGGTACTCCAAGAAAACTGAAGTTCAAACCTGATTCTTTACTAAC